>JANAVB010009999.1:3967391-4133976 GCA_029216955.1 Iris pallida
TCAATACCAATATGAGTTCATTCGGTCACTCATCTTCGATCTCCAGTCCTCATCTTAAAGGAACGAGATGAAGGTTCATAGTCAACCTGCTCTTCATCACTCTTATTGCTTTCCGAAATTTCAGCAATGGCTTGAGAGTAGTGGCTTTCTTCACTGATTCTCTCGAATCAGTAAGTCATTAGCTGTTTTAGTCGATTCTCGGCCTCTACCGCGGGTTGACTAGTCCACCTGCGCATCATCGGCCGTTGGCGGAATCGACTCCATATCACAAGGCATAGATGGTTCAGCAGGTTCAGGCACATCCTCTTCAATAGTTCTATCTTTACTAGAAGAAGCAAAGGCAGCTTGCTTCTCTAAAGCCAATCGCTCAGCACGATTGTGAGACTCTTTGCATCGAGACAAATCAGATTTAGTCTTTGAAACTATCACCTCCCTTCCTATTCTTTTTGTTAGAGGAATTGTAGGATAATCTCTTGGAGTCACTAACCTGGTTCTTCATCTGCGTCTCTGATACGGATTCTACGATTACGAGCCTCTGCCCGAGTAACCCTTTTTGGAGCAGGTCCAGAAGTATCTTTACCCCGCTTCCTTTTTGGTGTATTATCGGCCGATACACTCTCTTCAGCACTTCCAATAGGTACATGTAATGGCTGATGAAGTTCGTCAGAGAAGAAAGTCACTAAAACTTTATCATAACCTTCATCAGTAGCCAAAGGATCTTCTCGGTCATGACAATCTCTGGGCAGGGCTGATTTGGTTGATTTTTTATCAACATGGATGAAGCTTTTACCTAAGATGCTGAATTTTTCATCAAAGGTATTAGCCGATACATAGAATTTGGCATAAGACGCCAACATTCTAGCTCCTCTCCGATAAGTAACCGGATCTGGCATAGAAAAGGTCGCCCCGGTACCTTTAGCAATATAGTATATCCATGCTCTGGCACCATCGATTAACCCGCCTTGGTAGCCAAAACATGTCGTTGCATTTCCCACATGCAACTGATCATAGCCAAATTGTCGAGCAAACCTACTCGGAAGGTATGGCTCCAGATAGGTGATATCATCGCGACGACAGATCAAGTGAGATGGCCTGATCCTCTTTAGCCATTCATGTTGAATATCATCTAACTCATTAGCACCAATGCCATCAATCAACTTTTCAGGCATGGTTTCATAACCAACAGGTGGAGGAACACAAGTGAAACTCCATAATTCTCCCCTGTTTAATATGGTTTGACAATCTGTCAGAGTGTCATACCTCCACTTTGGTGTGTGACGATATCTTTCCAAAAAGTATCGTCAGGTCTGGCCATTCCAACACTCATGATAGATTCGAAATGGAGAAGCAGCCACCCAAATAAATATGTAAAGGGCATTTCTACCCGGGGAAAGGTTGTGAGCTTCTTCTTCGCCAATTCAAACATCCTGTCTGTATATGCCCTTAAGCCAGCATTCAGACGGTATGTCATTGCTGTTAGCAAATCCATCTTATACCCGAAAGTCAGACGGACTGCTGCAAAAACAACTCCTCTGTGCATCCTGTCTGCTGAACAGGTGCCAGGTACTACAAATTTTCTCAGCCAGAGGGATATAAACCCAGCTAGATGGCCTTCATCAGATAATGTCCGGCCACCTTGTTTTATATAGGTCTCCAACCTATCACCAGCTTTGTAGGTGTCTTCGTCTTCTTCAATGATGATGTCGTCGTGAGTGGTGTCCTGGATTAATTTGTCAATCTCAGCCTGACTCAAGGGTTTAAAGCGACCGACATATTGATCAGTCTTCTTCTTCTTCTGGACTTCTTCAGTGCGGCCTTGGAATAAATAGGCCATCCACTTGGAAGAATAGCAGTTGGAACCTCCCTCTGCACCTTGTGCCTTATAAAAAGCCTTGCATATACTGTAATGGCACATTAATTCTTCAAATACATGAAGAACCAGTGGGTTGGCCTCAGAAATTTTGTTCATTTCATCAATGAAAGGAATATATTCTTCATATGGCAAATCTCTTGTTGGCAGTTGAGAAATGTATGCCATCTCATGGAGGGCGAATCCCATCTCGCCTCTTGGAGTCATGAAAGTGCCAGTACGGTAATTATACCTTTCTGCTAATGCCAAGAACAAATAGGGGTTTAGCCTAAAACCATAAGCGGTGCACTTAATGGCATTATATAGGCCTATCGCCTTTAACTGTTCCCTAAAGTTGTTCAGAATCCATCTTATAAGAACAGTCCATCTGGTATTTTTCGGATTCACCAGACCAGTAAGCCTCATAGACTGTTTTGGGTAAACATCATTTTCTAACTGAACAAATTCATTTGCAAAGATTGGGACCCTAACTGGCCTCAGAAGTGCCGAGTCCTCAGGAGGAATGGTAGCTGGCAGCAATCCACGTAAAACTGAGACATGTGGTTCAGTACCACTGCAGAATCTTCCTTGACTGTATCCTATCCATCCAGCTTTTGCTTGACGAAATAGAGTGATATCCCACTTCATTTGCCTTTGATAACTCGCGTGGAATAAGCGAGCTATGTTGATACTTTTGGACAAACCAGTCAGATACATGGGCTGATTCGCATCGCCATCTCTATAATATGAGTATGATACTTTATCAAGAGTAGGCTGGGAGTTTATATCAATAGCATCTCCAAAAAAAATGCTGGCTTTGAGTGGGTAGCACTATCCACACTCTGTAGAGGCAGTCCACTCATCATGTTCAGCAGGGTGTCATTCTCCTGATTTGTCAGAATAGCTATCCTTGTAGAAGGCCCATCAAATTGAGGAAAACGGACATGTGATAGGTCACTGTTATAGTTGTTTCTTATACATCCTTCAAATTGTGCATCCTGAGCTAGAATATCCACTGCGAAAGAAGAATAAGAAGTTAGAAATCTTCAACACAAAGAGATGACAAAGACCAACATACGCTTACTCTGTCCTAAGCGTATGACGAGTTCGAAGACCAACATACGCTTAGTCTATCCTAAGCGTATGACGGGTTCAGAGATCAACATACGCTACGCTCACTCTATCCTAAGCGTATGACGGGTTCAGAGATCAACATACGCTCATTTTATCCTAAGCGTATGACGAGTTCGAAGACCAACATACGCTCAGTCTATCCTAAGCGTATGACGGGTTCAGAGATCACTTTTATGCTCAGTCTATCCTAGGCGTATGATGAATTTTAAGTTCAGTTTACGCTCAGCTTTATTCAAAGATTAAAGGATGATGGGGTCTTTTTCTTAAGCATATCAGCGTATGGTTGACAAGATGTTCATCAAAAATACGCTAACAAAGGAGTTAGCGTATCTCAGTGAGACAACTTGACATAGCGTATTCCTTCAAATCAGCATATTTTGACATTTCTATCAAAGATACGCGTATTTTACAGAATACACTCCAAACATATTTTTGTATAAACAAAAAATATGGAATACGACTAAACCCTAAAGAGGGAAGCATATTTTCTAACATATTGACCCTAAAAAGGGGATACGTTTTATGATTTTGTCCTAACCAGAGCCCTAAATAGGGGATAGTTACTGTTCATCATCCTCACCATAGAGGGGCTTCAATGGGCGTTCACTTCGTCGAAGACGCTCATCAACAGTCTTCTTAGTGGCAGCGGCGGCAGGCTGAGATGACTCAGCAGGAGCCTTCCCCTTTCCCTTTGCAGCAGCGTCAACTTTGGGCGCCATTGATGGAGATTGAGTCGAAGAAGAAGAAGCTTTGAGTTTTGGAGTTTTTCTCTCTCTCTTGAAGGCAAATACAAACGTAAAGAAATGAATTAGGTCTTGAAAGACCTATTTATAGAAGAAAAGAGAAGTTGAAATGGCGGCCGTTCTTTAAACAGAATCCCTAAAGATTTGCACTGATATTGAGGAAATCATGCCAGCGTGTCAAGACTTATTCCCACTTTAAAGTTCAAAGTAATTTCGAACTTTTGAAATTTATAAAGTTTGAAAACTTTGAAGGGGGTCTTGTAGGGTGTAAAAAATTATGACACGCTGACATAAGACTCAACCAAAGCCATATGCTTAAGGCCATACGCTCAGCCAAAGCCATACGCTCAAGGCCATACGCTCATCCAAAGCCATACGCTCAGTGAATATTTTATTATTTCTTAAAATGACAGCACAACATACATTTAATAAAGGATGAATCTGACACTTCGTCTTTCGTACAAAAGACAGCTGCCCTATGAAGATTAGCCGTCGTATGGGTTTTCGAGAATTGATTTTGTCTCTTACGAGGACAGCTCATCAGCCATCATAAATGCACAGCCATCATTACTGCCATTTCTGACAGTCTGTCAGCCATCATATCTGCAACACGACACTCGAGAGATATTTGTCAGTTATTAGAAGATATGGCATATTCGAGAAGATTGAGGACAGCCACGTGTCTACTCCCTCAATGCTTACGACTCCATACGACTCCTTGCCAATCAAGTGAGCGTATGGACTTCATACGACTCCTTGCCAATCAAGTGAGCGTATGGACTTCATACGACTCCTTGCCAATCAAGTGAGCGTATGGACTTCATACGACTCCTTGCCAATCAAGTGAGCGTATAGACTTCATACGACTCCTTGCCAATCAAGTGAGCGTATGGACTTCATACGACTCCTTGTCAACCAAGTGAGCGTATTAGCTTTGTATGACTCCTCCTCAATAATGACAGCGTATCACAGCAAATGCGTTCAAGATGACTTCAAACGTACAGTCAACACACGTTCTCACGTGTCCTGTACTCAGTTACCCACTTACTTAGAAGTTATGCAACGTGGCATCCATGCCATCAATCTCTCCTAGATATATCCCACTACTCTCAACCGCATTCTCATGTGTCTCCATCAGAATTCGCCACGCGTCCCTGCAGTTATGCACACGTCAAGTAACTGACTGAGCGTATGCTTCAGAACAGTTATCCAGAACTCTATAAAAGAGAGTTTCTTCATCTTCATCAGACACTACAGTCAATTCAGAGAGAACAAAGAGATTGCCCAGTTGCTGCCCAAGTTCTTCGAAGTTCGAGTTTTCTTCATCGCATCGTCCAAGGGATAAAGTAATCGTCTTCTAGATTAGATTCCTACAGTTGTAATTTTCCCAGAAACACAATAAATAAAGTGAATTTATTTATGGAAAACACTTGGCTGCGTAAGAAGGCTGGGTCGATCCGGGGGGATGGGCCCCGAGGGACCAGTACGGGATTACGGAGACACAATCAAGGGTTGGTTGTGGCTGATGCTGGGGGGTGGGGAAGTGGAGAGGACAGGGGAAGGCCTGCTGGAGGGGGGTAGGAGAGAAGGAAGGACAACGAGGGGGACAACGACGGTACCCGCTCCGCCGTAAGGGGGATGGGTGTGGTCCTGCGGCGAGACAGCCGCCGCCAGAAGGGGATCGGGGGGCCACCCTGGGCTACCTCGGGGGTGGGGGGGCTCGTGGCCGGCAAAGCCGGAGGAGAGAAGGGACGCCGAGGGCACGGGGACGGGGAGCAACGCCGCAGGAGGCGGTGAGGAGATGGGAAAAGTAGCTGAGGGCGAGGGGCTCACTGGGGCCGAGCAGGGGCTCGTAGGACGGACAAGGGGAAGGGTGAAAGACGGGAGGATGGGAGTGGGGGCGGGGGGTGAGAGAGCAGTGGGGGGGTTGTTGAGCGTAAAGGAAAGAGAAGGGGAATCGGGGAGCTTAGAACAGAGGGGGGTGAGGGATCAGCGTAGAGGGAAAGGCCCGAATAGGCCTTGGCGAAAAGAGGAGGGATAAAGGTTGGGGATCGGAGGGGCCCACAAGGGAGCTCGGGTCGGGGGTACGTCTGAGAGCGTGGGCCTCCAAGGAGATTAGAGGGCAGCTGGAGCTGCGTAACTAGGGAGGAGCGTAAAGAGGATGGCTGGAGCTGCGTAAATTGGGAGGAGCGTAAAGAGGCCCGCTCCAGCTGGGTCCCACCAGGAGGTGCTAGGAAAATGTCGGGAGTACGCGACGAGCCGAAAGCGTAAAAAGGAGGGTCCTCCTCGAGATGGGCGCCGATAGCATCGTTCCCGAGGGGCCAAGAAGTGGGGGGCCCGAGACATGTACTGCAGGGGGGCTCTCTACCCGAGGGAAAGAAGGTGCCGTTTGAAAATAGAAAGTAGGCGGGAACGGGGTGCTGCGGAGCCTGGAGGCTGAGATCGGCGGAGCCTCCGGCCGAAAAGAGGGGGCCTGAGAGCCGGCGGGCACGCCAGGCATGGGGCGGAGAGAGGAGCTGCCCCAGATCAGAGGCGGAGGGGGTGGAGGGAGCTCTGGACAGCCTGGCGGCGCGACGGGCCTACCGGACGGAGGTGGGGGGGGGTGAATCAGGGGCGGGAGGAGAGGAGGATTAGGATGGGAGTAGGATTGGAGGACGGCGGGGAGAAGCTGGCCGAGCAGAGCCAACGCGTCGGCAGGCCAGGGGGTCGACATCGAACTCCAGCCGAGGACGGCCGACGCGGGTCGGACAGCGAACACGGAGAGGGACTGGGAGGGGAAAAGACGGGGAGGGGGGAGGAGGGCGGCCGGCCTATGCCGGCCGAGAAGCGGAGGTCTGGAACACAGGGAACTGGAGGGGGCTAAGCATCAAAAAAATTTGTATATATATATATATATATATATATATATATATATATATATATATAGATATATATATATAAAATATACTTAATACATATATATATATATATATATATATATATATATATATATATATATATATATATATATATTATATATGTTATTATATATATATAAATATCTATATAATATATATATATATATATATATATATATATATATATATATATATATATATATATATATATATATATATATATATATTTATATATATATAATAAACATATATATATATATATATATATATATATATATATATATATATATATATATATATATATATATATATATATATATAAATGTATTTGTTATATATGTACATGTTTCAAATATAATTTTGCGTAAATGTTATATGTATAAATTTACAAGTTATTTTATTATATAATTTTATAAATTGTATATTTCACTACTTTAATATATATATATAAATTCTTTAATAGTCATCTATATATATATTTTTTAATATATGAATTATTGTATTTTATTAATCATGGCTACTTGGTGTCCAAACCTAGTATGGGTTTTTGGGCCCAAATGTGTCTAAATACATTCAAAGTCTGTACAAGTCATATTGGACTTGATTCATGACTTTGGGTCCTGTATCTGGACCTCGGTTCAATTTCGTATACGTGGATAAAATACTAAATATTTAATTATTTATTTTCCAGAAATTATAACTTACTGTTTTTGAATTTTTAAATATATTTTAAGTGCTTTAAAAATATAGAAAAAAACTGTATATAAATACTATGTTAATTTAGCTAATTTAATATAATTTTCCTGGTTTTAAGTTGTATTTTGGCATTTTATAAAAATAGGAAAACAGAACTCATTTTCAGAGTACTTATGTTTACTGATTTTTAATAAATATCTTTGAGGGTTTATAAATTCCAAAAAAGGTTAGTATAAATTTCTATAATTACAAGGATCATTTTGGTACTTTATTTTATATATATTTAAGCTTTTGTCGATCTTAAAAATTGTTGGAATGCAGTGTACGACTTGATTTATTTATCGAATAATTACGACTTGCGATGTATTGTGTGATTTTGGGGTATTGTAGTATTAGACCTCACCATACCATGGTGTAAAGGTTCTAGAAAGTTGGTTTAGGTATTGTGTCATCCCATATTGATCTCTTATGCTAAAGTCATCATTTGACTAGGTGTCCAGTCAGAAAGTCGTGTCACACAACTAGTGTCATAGTGTTTAACTTAGTATAAAAACTAAGTTCATGTATTATTTTTATAGTGACAAGACACCTGGATATCTATAGCTTCATATACATATACTTACTTTGCACAAGGCAAGTACCTCTACAAACTTTATTTACTGCATACAATGAATTATGTAAAAACCATGTTGAATACCGATACCTAAATTGCAAATCACATGTCTCCATGTTCCATATGATTTATACTGCTCTCAGTATCCACCATGCTTTATACTGTTCTCGTATCACTCACATGTTATAAAATGGGTTAAGGGAAAACTGTTAGTAGAGTACGTGATCATGCCCTCCTTCTCGTATGTATTTACCGTGCACGGTAACATTCTATATGTAACTTTGTCGTAGGTCTGATCCCGCGTTTGTGTATGGATATACACCGATGCCGTTAGTGTACGTATGTAATACCCCACTCCGTACGGTACATTACGCTGAGATGTTGACTCAGCGAGTCGCGTTGACCGAATGAAATGTATCGATGCGAATCGATATGAGAGTTACGTTGTCCCGAGCAACGCATTGATGCTGAGTCGATGCGAAGAGTTGCCTTGTCCCGAAAGAATGCATCGAGTTGAATCGATGTGAAGTACCGCGTTGCCCCGAAGGATGAGTGCGTTGAATCGGCTCGAAGATTCTAAGAAATTGAATCGACCAAGGCGCAAGTCCGAATCGATGTAAGTATTGATTTTAGTTGATTTCGTGTGCAGGTTATACTTTGACGCGAAAATATTAGAGGTCGATCTTTTGCCATATTTAGTAAGGGGTCCGCGAAATCAAATCGTCGCCTTGCGACGGGCTGAGACTTGGGCACGGTAAGGCAAATCGGACATATAATTCAATAAAGCACGAAGTGCTCGAATGGCTAAGTCAGGAAAGTGGCTGTACAACAAAGTTATGAAATCGAGCCGCATCGGCTCGACGAAACGACAAAGGCGTATCGACTCAAGGTGGGAGGATTGACTTCTTTTTACTCCTTCATGCGATAAGTCAAATATATCATTGTATGCTAAAAGTTAACCTATCGATACCACGGGCGTGGTCCGATCGGAGATAAATCATAGTGTGAGTCGAACACTAAGTTAGAACAATTGAAATAAAACGTGCATCATATGCACGAGTCGCTATGGAACATCGGATATCGCAAAGGCGAGCACCTCGGTGCGCAAGCCGTAAGAACATAGGATAACTGTACTTGGCGAGTGCCTTAGTGCACGAACTATACCATGTCTTCGTGCACGAGTTAGACGGCTAGAACATTGAAAGACAATAGACGAGCGCCCTAGTGCGCAAGCCCCGAACATTGAACACTAAGTTATAGAACATGGGGATACGGTCGAAATGTGCCTACGTGCACGAGATAATAAAGGATGGCTTCGTTGCGAAAGAATACAGTTGTAGCATGAATGTGGCAGAACTGTCAGATATGACATAATGCCTCGAAAGGTGTTCGAGACCTTCGGGTCGTTCGGTTGACGAGCATTGAATTGAGGCATGATGCCATTGAATCATTGAAACGAAGTATGGAATGTAAGAACACAGAAAGTTAACGAAAGAGACGCAAGATGATAAAGTTTGAGTCTCGGACTCAAGACTATATTTGGTTGTTTGAATTTGATTGCTTGAATGATAAGGGCGTTGCATGGTCGAATGGAATGGACGAGAGATAAAATATCATATCTCCCGTGCACGGGTGTTTTCCCCAAACGGTTAAATGCCGGAGCGCCCCGGAACCACTTGGCCTAGGAGGGAATCGAATAATCTTTGTAGGTGCACATCGTTAAACAATATGGGAACAGCCTCAAATGATGGTATGCAGCGGGAACGTTTCGATCTTTGGGATGTGACCCAACCCGTGAAACGCCGGGTAGCCCGACCAAATATTGAGAAAAGAAGGAGAGAAAAGAAAGGAACTCCTTTAGTCCATTCCGGCGCGGATATGCCAGCGGCCCTCATATAGTTAAGGAACGATGGGTTGAAAGTGTAGGTGCGTATGCGTCCCGCATAAAGATCCTGTTTAGAGATACACATATAACATGATAGGGAAGGAATACGGCGTATTCACCTTGCGTCGGTGCAAGGGTGGGTGCGTCGACTTGGTAAGAAGTCACGCCACGAATCAAACACGAGATTGCTTGTTTGCTTGCCTATTCAATTCGATAACATGCTGCTATGAGAACATGCTTTACGCTTTCGAAGATGCCATAAAATTGACCCTAAGGAGAACATAGCAAGATCATAAGCTAAGTTGCATGATAAACATAAATACTATAATGTCGGTTTGGAAAGAAGATATTTGCTTCAGTACATGCGAGGACGAACGTACTGATCTCCCACCAGCTTCATGCAGGGTGCAGGGAATGGATGGCTCGCGGCGAAGCGTTGCTTGAACGTATTGAGGCTTGGAATGTCGAAGCGCATTGAAGCGTGCGATCGCATTGACGCTCGGACTACGCAACTGGATTTATACGGCCGAGATATAGAAGGCATGATGTGTGGAACGGTGAAATCCTTTGTGGGCAAGAGAGAACCTGAGTATTGTAGCCAATCTGGCATATATTGTTAGGCTATCAAAAGCCATTGTAATCTCATTTTCGGATATCAATAAAGAGAATTGTTTCGTATACTCTGTTTTCTTTTCGTTTTTAATATCGAATCAAAAGATAACCATTTGAGAACTTGTCATCTTGCCTTGCACGAGCGCAACTCCATGCTCGTGCGGCATCACGCCCCCTACGAGGACAATGATTCGGGTGATTCCGGGTCAGGATGTGACAAATTGGTATCAGAGCTCTAGGCTCAATTTTCTCTGGACGCTCGTTTCATTACAATTCTAAAAGTTGCCCACCACCACTTGAAATCACTCTTGACTCTACTCGATGCCGCACTGGATGTTCCATACAATAAGTCTAATACAAATCGTAAAATTTTGCCGCATGTGTTTTGGAAATTTTATGATGTTTGCTAAGAAAGTCGCGAGGGGTATATTGCATTGAATGCAACGAGCCGTAAAAATGTTAGTTGCTGCAAGCGCAACAAATTGTGAAATACGATTTGTGATGTTGTTGTTGCAATATAACATGTTGAAAGAGAAATAAAATAATGTACGAAGTGCAACGAGTTATTGGTAAATATGCATTAAAATGAAAGTGAGAAGTGATAAGCCAATACCGAATGTGTTAAACGGATTGAGCATTGTCTTGGAAAGTCGAAAATAAATCGATGCACGATGTGCAACGCGTGTTAGAAGTAAAATCATTGCACGTGGTGCAACGCATATCAAATTAATCGTTGCACGGAGTGCAAAGGAAATTGAAAATGAATCGTTGCACAAAGTGAAATGAGATATCGGAGATAAATCATAGCATGATGTGCAACGCATATCGAAAGTAAAATTTATTGCACGGGGTGCAACGCATATCTAAATAAATTGTTGCACGAGATGCAACAGAAGGAATTAAAATCGTAAATTGATAGAACGAATCATTCGGTTGCACACCAAACTTATGTTGCCAAACGAGAACATTGACCGAGTTGTGTCGGATTTTGATAGAATCAAAGTTACGGTTGTGATCAAGCACGATCACTGCAGAAATCGTGAGTCGGAAGAGATTGTCGGTTTATACTAAGTATAGTATGAGGGAAATGACTTGAGTTCCGAGTGGTATATGCCATACCACGTAGGCGATAAATGACTCGATTTCGAGTGGTATATGGTATACCACTTGTGCGATGAATTGCATCGACGCGTTGTGAGAATTACGGAAGGTTTGTCCGCAACAGACGGAAGAGTACCGAGACTCGATTGAAAATTTGTATGATGGTATTTTGATGTAAGTGTTCTTCGAAAATCGGCTGGGACGATAAGGGGAGACTCGTATCAATGAACGATACGTCAGACGAGAATGATAAGTCGGTCGGACGACCGAGACTAGCAGAACGATTATGCCTTGAAGTAATAATCGAACCGACGGGAAAAGAAAACTCGAGCTTACGAATGAGTCGCACGACTTGCGATCTCGATAGAAACGTTAGGCGAGGCAAATCGAATCGCACGACTGGCGATCTCGATAGAAATGTTCGGCTAGGCGAATTGAATCGTACGACTTGCGATCTTGATAGAAATGTGGGACGAGAAGAATCGAATGGCACGACTTACGATTTCGATAGAAATGTTTGGCGATGCGAATTAAAATTGAATCGCACGATGTGCGACTTCGGTGAAGAGTTGGTTGACGTGAGTAATCGTGCCTAAGAATTAGTTGGTTACGTTACGGCGAAACTCATTTGAGTACAACTGAGAACACGTAAAACTTAAAGGGCGAGATCGTATGACTTGAGGGTTAGATATTGGATAATCGGTAACTCGGTTACGCGATCAAGGCATATCGGAATGAAAAGAATCAAGAAACGATTCGAGGTATACAAAAATATTTGTAGAGAACTTGGACGTATATAATGCGAGTTGTCGACGTCGAAACGGATTCAAAGTTGACCATTGCGCTATCGAAATTGATACGACGTATCGAGATCGATACGTAAGGAAATGTAAGCACGATGTGGAAATACAAAATGGAGTGCGCCTTGCGCTATCAAAATTTTGTAAGTAATAATACGAGAAGGAATGAACTGGTTGATCATGAAATTCATGATTGATCAAGACGATACTATAAGTCATCGACGATTGTTCGATGCGTATAGCATCTCGTGTGTCGACCCGCGAATAAGATAGACTCGAATGCGATACGAGTAGATGTTTCGTAAATTGCAGAATCATCGACGATAATGTATGACTTGACTTCGAGGATAGTTGTGCATCAGTTGTGTCGATAAAAATGGTTTTGTCCGAAATTGGGTAGTCGCATAAAATCGTCGGAACGTGATTTGGCTCCGAAATAAGATATAGCATGGTTCATAGTAAACTGTCCTTCGGTGATGATCTACAATTATCGAGCGTAGCTTCGGGGCAGCTGACCCTAGAAAACTTGACCGCCAAATCAAATTGAATGCTGCAGACCATAAGATGACCCATGCGATATCGCATATGAGATTGCATCGATAACAAATATAACATGGTGCATGTTGACGATAAGTCTAGGCGATCGAAAATTGTTGGAACAGCTTTCGATTGAGAATGATATAGTTAGATTTGAGTATTCGTCGGACGAATGCTTGAATGGTTATGTTGGTCGACGATCGAACAAGAAATTCACCAACGAACTTGGTGATGCGAGTAGGAAATTGCGAAAAATGTGCTATGCACGAGAGAGAAACGATATGGGAATGACTTACGAGTCATGTCATTAGATTCGGATTCACCTTGCAATTAAGCTTGCGTGAATCAAAATTTACATTCAATGTTGCGAGATGGATAAGTTGGAAATTTGGCTAGTAAAATTCCTACTCGTTAGGAAATCGGATGTAAGATGCATCGTAGAGACTTCGTGTCAAGGCGATCGTTGCCTTGAGCACCGTCGCCTTGATGTAAACTTTCGTGTCGGATAGATTGTGGCCTTTGTGCAATGTTCATTTAAGTTGCGTCGGAAGAAGTTAAGCATGTTGCTAGGTAATTCACCTAGCGGGCGTAGTCCCGAATGTTAATAAAGAAATCGTATCGAGATAAGTTGTATAGCAAGATTTCAGAAATAGTTGGATGGCGACATCGAACGCAAGGCGTTGCGAAGGATCATTGCGATCGGATGCGCAATGGCTCGACGTGACGCATAGAATTGATAGTGCCGATGAAACATAGGAAATAAGAAATGCGATTTTAAATCAAATCATGTGCCTTGACTTTTATTGGATGATCGCGTGTGTATCAATATGCATATACAACGAAATTGTGAGAACAAGCACTAGAGTTAAAGTCCGATCGAGAGTACGAGATGGCAAGCATAGGATTGAAATTTACCTGTCAGCTTTGTTCCAATTTGCTACCACTAGAATTGGTCAAAATACATATATCTTCGGGACGCCTGAATATAGGTATGAATCCAAATCGAGTTGTATACAAAATTCAAATCGAGCTGCAAGGAAGACTATGAAATGTTAATGAAAAGCTTACGAGATAGTGTGAAACTGAACAATGTTGGGGGGACGAGATCGTGAAACGATCTATAAAACACTTAGTCGGAGTGTTGGTTTTGGTTCGAGGACGAACCTTGTTTTGAGTGGTATATTCTGTAATGCCCCGCTCCGTACGGTGCATTACGCTGAGATATTGACTCAGCGAGTCGCGTTGACCGAATAAAATGTATCGATGCAAATTAATATGAGAGTTACGTTGTCCCGAGCAACGCATCGATGCTGAGTCGATGCGAAGAGTTGCCTTGCCCCAAAAGAATGTATCGAGTTGAATCGATATGAAGTGCCGCGTTGCCCCGAAGGATGAGTGCGTTGAATTAGCTCGAAGATTCTAAGAAATCGAATCGACCAAGGTGCAAGTCCGAATCGATGAAAGTATTGATTTTAGTTGGTTTCGTGTGCAGGTTATACTTTGACGTAAAAATATTAGAGGTCGATCTTTTGCCATATTTAGTAAGGGGTCCGCGAAATCAAATCGTCGCCTTGCCACGGGCTGAGACTTGGGCACGGTAAGGCAAATCGAACGTATAATTCAATGAAGCACAAAGTGCTCGAATGGCTAAGTCAGGAGAGTGGCCGTGCAACAAAGTTATGAAATAGAGCCGCATCGGCTCGGCAAAACGCGAAGGCGTATCGACTCAAGGTGGGAGGATTGACTTCTTTTTACTCCTTCATGCGATAAATCAAATATATCATTGTATGCTAAAAGTTAACCTATCGATGCCACGGGCGTGGTCCGATCGAAGATAAATCATAGTGTGAGTCGAACACTAAGTTAGAACAATTGAAATGAAACGTGCATCATATGCACGAGTCGCTATGGAACATCGGATATCGCAAAGGCGAGCGCCTCGATGCACAAGTCGTAAGAATATGGGATAACTGTACTCGGCGAGTGCCTTAGTGCACGAACCATACCGTGCCTTCGTGCACGATTTAGACGGCTAGAATATTGAAAGACAATAGGTGAGCGTCCTAGTGCGCAAGCCCCGAACATTGAACACTAAGTTATATAACATGGAGATACGGTCGAAACGTGCCTACGTGCACGAGATAATAAAAGATGGCTTCGTTGCAAAAGAATACAGTTGTGGCATGAATGTGGCAAAACTGTCAAATATGACATAATGCCTCGAAAGGTGTTCGAGACCTTCGGATCGTTCGGTTGACGAGCATTGAGTTGAGGCACGATGCCATTGAATCATTGAAACGAAGTATGGAATGTAAGAACACAGAAAGTTAACGAAAGAGACGCAAGATGATAAAGTCTGAGTCTCGAACTCAAGACTATATTTGGTTGTTTGAATTTGATTGCTTGAATGATAAGGGCGTTGCATGGTCGAATAGAATGGACGAGAGATAAAATCTGATATCTCCCGTGTACGGGTGTTTCCCCCAAACGGTTAAATGCCGGAGCTCCCCGGAACTGTTTGGCCTAGAAGGGAATCGAATAATATTTGTAGGCGCACATCCTTAAACAAGATGGGAAAAGTCGCAAATGATGGTATACAGCGGGAACGTTTCGGTTGTTGGGATGTGACCCAACCCGTGAAACGTCGGGCAGCCCGACCAAATATTGAGAAAAGAAGGAGAAAAAAAGAAAGGAACTCCTTTAGTCCATTCCGGCGCGGATACGCCAGCGGCCCTCATATAGTTAAGGAATGATGGGTTGAAAGTGTAGGCACGTGCGTCCCGCATAGAGATCCTGCTTAGAGATGCACATATAACATGACAGGGAAAGAATATGGCGTATTCACCTTGCGTCGGTACAAGGGCGGGTGCGTCGACTTGGTAAGAAGTCGCGCCACAAATCAAACACGAGATTGCTTGTTTGCTTGCCTATTCAATTCGATAACATGCTGCTATGATAACATGCTTTACGCTTTCGAAGATGCCATGAAATTGACCCTAAGGAGAACATAGCAAGATCATAAGCTAAGTTGCATGATAAACATAAATACTATAATGTCGGTTTAGAAAGAAGATCTTTGCTTCAGTACATATGAGGACGAACGTACTGATCCCCCACCAGCTTCATGCAGGGTGCAGGGAATGGATGGCTCGCGACGAAGCATTGCTTGAACGTGTTGAGGCTTGGAATACCGAAGTGCATTGAAGCGTGCGATCGCATTGACGCTCGGACTACGCAACTGGATTGATGCGGCTGAGATATAGAAGGCATGATGTATGGAACGGTAAAATCCTTCGTGGACAAGAGAGAACCTGAGTGTTGTAGCCAATCTGGCATATATTGTTAGGCTATCAAAAGCCATTGTAATCTTATTTTTGGATATCAATAAAGAGAATTGTTTCATATACTCTATTTTTCTTTCGTTGTTAATATCGAATCAAGAGATAACCATTTGAGAATTTGTCATCGTGCCTTGCACGAGCGCAACTCCAGGCTCGTGCGGCATCACGCCCCCTGCGAGGACGATGATTCGGGTGATTCCGAGTCGGGGCGTGACAACGTATGTACCCTTCAGAAAAACTTGATATGTACCACTGTACATCCTATTTTCCTATTGACAGATCACGTACATGCTACAGCTTTAAACTTTAAAACAAATATATATTTCCATGATAAAATGTATCTAGAACCCAAATAAACCATGATATGCCATGACTCATGTTTATTACACTTCAGTTCATTTTATGCTTAGTATATTTAGTTTGTTGGAATCAGTACATGCTCTCGTCCTGACAGGATAACGTTGTAGGTATACTTACCGAGGAGGAGTTGCTTTGTGATTCTTATTATGGGGTTGCCATCGAGGATCAGAGTTTACCTTACGAGGATGTACCTGCAGAGAAACTCGTCTAGTTTGTGTAGTTGCTCGGAACTTTTGTTAGTAGTCATGTTGTTAGATTATGTATTTTGATACTGGTCCTGTATCCAGTTTTATGTCTCGACTTTGTATTTCGGAACATATTTATATACGAGATGACTTTTGTGTTTGGAACATTTCTGACTTAATATGACATATAGAACTATTAGCACACTTTGATCATTTATTGTTTGTCTTTAGAACAGCTTACTACGCTTTATCTCAAGCGTAGACTGGACATGACTCGGCCCGGCCCAACAATTTGGGTAGCGGATCGTGACATATTTTTAGTGGTGGCCCACGCAGGTCCTGACTAAATTATTTGGTTACGTCATTGTACCAAGCATGCCTGCAATTAGAAACTTAGGATAACTAGATAACACTAGGAATAATATTTAGAACACCTAGAGGATTACTAGGATTGCAACATAGGAAACGCATCACATCATGTGCTCGTTATTACAAATTAGACTTTCTTGTTGTTTATGATTGTTTACTTAAAAGAGTCCTTATAAGTTCTTTTATTTATTAGATGGTGCTCACCCGCTCATCCTAGTATGCCACACCTGAGAATGGCACACTTTCTATCCAATCGGTTGACCAGTTGACCGATGCACCTCCACCTCCACCTATCATACCACCCCACTCCATAAATCCACCAACCCAGATGCCTCCACCACCTTCCACATCATAGTCCCAGCAGGACCCGATACTCCCACCACCACCTATTAGTATACATGCCCAGGCTTTCGTCACTCTCGATGGGAACCAACTACTTACTCTGATCTAGAGGTTCCTAACGATCCATCAGGAGCAGACCACCCTACTCCGCCAAAGCATGGAGCGTTCTGAGGAGCGTACCATGGTCCCACCACCGGTAGAGCTACGACAGAAAGCGGGAAACATCAAGGACTTCTTGGGTTTGAACCCCAAGGAGTTCATGGGGACTGAGGACATCATAGTAGCAGATGACTGGCTAGACTCGGTATAGAGGAAGCTCCTTGGAGCTAGGTTGCCGGGTTACCTTCAGGTCGAGACAGCGAGATTTCTGCTGACAGACTTGGCAGGAGTATGATTCAGGAATGAGCCATTATTCGCGAGAGGGAGAGCCACATGGGATCAGTTCAGGATCCAGTTCAAGAAGAAATTTTTCTCGACCACCGCTAGAGTAGCCATGGGGCTACAATTCCAGAACATCTAGCAGGGAAACCATTCTGTTGACGAGTATGCAGCAGAGTTTAGTCGTTTGAGTCATTTCGCTCCTAGTCTGGTTACAAACCCAGAGGAGATGACGCGTAGGTTTTACCATGGTCTAGTCCCAAACATTGGCATTCTCCTAGTGGCATACGGGACGACCGACTACTACCAGAGTCTGGAGTTGGCCCGGAGTATAGAGGAGCGTCTTCTGTCTTGCAAGAGGCCAGCTTCCGTACACCACGAGGGACCTTCCAAGCGTCAGGCTTTCCAGCCGAGAGCACCGATGCCACACCAGCAGACATACTGTCCTCCTACACCACATCACCCAACCCCGTCAGTTAGAGCCCCGGGACCGCAGCAGCAGAAGGGAGCTGTATATTCATTCTGTAGGAGGCTAGACCTTGACGCTTTCGTCTATAGGAAGAGGTTGGGGCAGTGCTTAGCTTGCGGGTCTATCACCCATCAGCTCCAGGAATGCCCAGTAGCGAGAGTACCAGGTGTCGGACCACCATCTAGAGGACCGCCGCTTCCGACACAGCAGCAGAGGTTCGGGCAACATCTGCAGTAGCAGAAGGGACCCCAGGGGAAGGCTTATAGTCTGGCTCTTGAGGCAGAACCGGAGCAGGTTTCGGAGCCAGATTATTTGGCCGACGTCATCACAGGTCATATTTATTTACATACTTTTCTAGCTCTATGCTTGTTTGATTTCGGTACATCGTATAGCTTTCTGTCATTAGAGCTTTTGCATAAACACCACTTAGTGGCTACACCTACCGAGGAGATGAGTAGAGTAATGACGGGAGGCGGACCAGTACCCATTAGGGCTATCTATAGATGCTCTATTACTATAGCTGAAAGAGAGTTTGGGGGACGATTCTTCGTGATGCCACTCTCCGGGTATGATATCATATTGGGGACGGACTGGCTTAGCTTTGCTCACGCAACTATAGACTGTCATGTGGGTAGTATTCTGTTCAGTCTCCCAGGTATGGCACTATTCAGTGTCAGAAGGACAGGGCCGGAGATCAGCCTAGAGTCGAACTGTTGGGCGACAGTTGGGAAGTTAGCACCGCCACATCCTATCATTAGAGAGTTTATGGATGTATTCCCAGAGGATCTTCCAGGACTTCCACCTGACAGAGATGTGGAGTTCACTATAGATTTAGTACCGGGTTCATCACCAGTATCCCGGGCTTGCTATAGAGTGAACCCCAAGGAGGCCGTAGAGATGAAGGAACAGATTGATGACTTGTTGAAAAAGGATTTCATTCGATCTAGTGCTTCTCCATAGGGAGCGCCAGAGCTTTTTGTGCCTAAGAAGGATGGTACAGTTCGGTTGTGCATTGACTACCGGGCGTTGAATACCATCACCATTAAGAACAAATATCCTCTTCCCAGGATAGATGATTTGTTCGACCAGTTGAGTGGGGCAAAGGTATTTTTCAGGATAGATTTGAGATCCGGTTACCACCAGGTGAAAGTCAGGGCTGCAGACATCCAGAAGACGGCGTTCAATACGAAGTACGGGCAGTACGAGTTCTTGGTGATGCCATTTGGTCTCACAAATGTGCCAGCTGTCTTTATGAACTTGATGAATAAGAAATTTTACCAGTATCTGGATAAGTTCGTCGTGGTATTTATGGACGACATCCTGATATACTCGAAGATGCCGGAGGAGCACGCAGAGCACTTGCGGACAATTTTGGAGATTCTGAGGTAGGAGAGGTTGTATGCCAAATTGTCGAAGTGCGAGCTCTTTTTAGACAGAGTGGAGTTTCTCGGTCATATAGTCATTGGAGAGGGGATCTCAGTGGATCCCAAAAAGATTACTGCCGTAGAGACATAGAAGGCTCCGACGTCAGTTTCAGAGATCATGAGTTTTCTGGGTTTAGCAGGCTATTATAGGAAGTTCGTCCAGGAGTTTGCTAGAATAGTTGAACCCATGACGAAGCTGACGCGGAAGGACGCAGAGTATATCTGGTCAGAGGACTGCCAGGCAGCATTTGAGGAGCTAAAAAGGAGGCTGACGACCGCTCCAATTCTGACATTACCTTTAGGATCTGGAGGTTTCACCATTTATATCGACGCTTCGAGAAAGGGGCTAGGATGTGTCCTACAGCAGCATGGAAAAGTAATTACTTATGCATATAGGCAATTACGGACTCATGAACGGTACTATCCTACCCACGGCCTAGAGTTAGCTGCGGTGATCTATGCACTCAAGTTGTGGAAACACTACTTATACGGAGAGCGAGTGAAAATATTTACTGACCACAAGAGCTTGAAGTATGTGTTCACGCAAAAGGAACTGAACATGAATCAAAGACGATGGTTGGAGTTGATGAAGGACTTCGACATCGATTTACAGTATCACCCCGAAAAGACAAATATGGTGGCAGATACGCTGAGCAGGCATCCGATGGCATGGTATCTGATGATAGATCAACATTTGCGGGAAGATCTGGAGAAGCTCGTTATCGAGATCGTTCGACCAGGATCGGTGATACAGATGATGGCGCTAGACATTCAGTCAGGCTTGATGGAGCAGATCAAGGAGATACAGTCTACAGATGAGAGCCTCCGCAGACTCAGAGTCTAGGCTTTAGCTGGATTACTAGATGACTTCACCGTAGTAGAGGATGGATCCTTGAGACATGGCAGCCGGTTATACATGCCGAAGGGAGAGCTGATAGAGACGGTCTTGTAGGAGGTGCACCGATCGTGATATTCTATTCACCCTGGTGCCAATAAGATGTACCGTGACTTACGGGAACATCTTTGGTGGCACGGGATGAAGAGAGATGTATCACGCTTCATTTCGAGATACCTAGTTTGCCAGCAGGTCAAGGCGGAGCATCAGAGGCCAGCTGGTCTATTACAGCCATTACCCATTCTCGAGTGAAAGTGAGAGCATATTACGATAGACTTTATTTCAGGACTTCCTCGTTTCCAAGGAGGGAAGGATGTCATATGGGTCATCGTAGACAGGCTGACGAAGTGTGCTCACTTTATACCCTTCAAGGTGGGGCTCTCCATCGAGAAATTGGCAGAGCTATACATGCAGCAGATAGTTTGCTTGCACAGAGTACCAGTAAGCATCGTATCGGACTGGGACAACAGATTCACGTCCCATTACTGGAGGAGCTTGTAGAAGGAATTGGGCAGTCGGCTCAAGTTCCGTACAGCGTACCATCCACAGACTGATGGACAGTCCGAGAGGATGATTCAGACGCTAGAGGACATGCTGAGGACTTGTGTGCTGGACTTTGGCGGATCATGGGAGAGCCATCTGTACTTGTTAGAGTTTTTATACAACAATAGCAACCAAGCCAACATCGGTATGTCTCCATTCGAGGCACTATATGGACGATGATGCCGTACACCACTCTTTTGGGATGATGTTTGGGATATAGTTATGCTTGGGCCAGAGATGATCACTGATGCAGCAGAGAAGGTCAGGACGATGCCGTACACCGCTCTAGTATCATTACTTAAATTCTGGCGTTTAGCCACTGGCACCTGTTTAGCCGGTTGTTCTGGATATTTTGCCTTCTTGCATAATTATAATTAAATTAGATTGTAGCTGACTACGATTATGTACCTATGACTTTCTGGGCTAGCTAACTTATAAAGCTAGTTCTCCATGATCATTTTGATGAAGCTTCGAGGATGCTTTACTGCTTTATCTTATATGTTCATTAATTGTTGCTTCTTGCTTTATTGATTGAGACATAGATGCTCTGTGGGACCTTAGGAGACTTGATTGTAGCATACACCCCCTAGTCTCATGACAGCCACGATTGTCGTACGACGTTTATATACCTCATATGGAGTAGCTGGCATAGTCACTCTCCGTATTTCGATACTGGGGCGTGACAATTTTAAAAACACCAATTCTATGTATATGTTTTGAAGTCCAACTTTGATAATTTAACAACTAATCGAACATTGATCGCAACTTTAAATACAACAAAAGTGAGTATAAAAATTATAATTTTAATATAATTTAATCATGATCCCAACTTTGGACCCGACCCGTTAAACATCATAAATATTCTAACGAACAAATTGAATAAACTGAATTGGCCATTCGGTTCGCTACGACTTCGATTTTGGTTAATTTCTGTTCGGTTTCGATTTTGGTTTTTTAGAATTTCGATTTATTCGGTTTTAATTAATTTGATCCGGTTGAATAAACCTAATGCTCATCCCTATCCCTACGCCAAAGAGTTTCTTCTGGAACTTTTTTTTGTGATGCCCAGCGTAGCGTACGAAACTTTGTGCACGCTGCGTTGCATGCCATTTGGGTCCATTGGCTCCAACTTTCACACACCCACACCTCCTTCGCGGTTTAATCCTCAGACTGCCCCCTAGCGAAGGAGATTATACCTCTCCTTGCTGATCACGAGAACCAGCTGGGTTTGGTTCTTCTGGAACATTATACTTAGGTTCACAACCTGGTGAGTGTAATGCTTTGTGCCCTTTTCTGACATAAATTTAATGGTATGGATTAGATTAAACCCCACAATAATACAACAAACTACTCATGTCCTTTTACCAAAACTCTAAAGTATTGAGGAGTGAATAATGAATAATTTGTAGATCTTGAGCAATGTTTTAAAACTCGAACTGGAGATCAATCCAATCAGAACACTAGGTTGAGTCAAACTGGTCCAACCAATGGATTAATTCGGATTGAACTAGTTATATAGGCTAACAATCTTATAATGAAAATATTACATAGTACATAACTACATATATATTACTTAGAAGTTCTACATATTAACTTAGATTGCATGTAAGTCCAAAACAAAAGTCAAGTCAAATCGGTTCAAAATTTAACTGAGTTTGGTTCAGTTGTCTGATCGACTGAATCGACTGGATCGATCGAATTTTTGGAAAAAATAAATAATAGATCGATATTAAACATGTCCGAAGAAATTACTGTTCACGGACCGGTTCGCCCGTCCAATTTTTAAACACTGATCTAAAGAATAAGTGAAAATGTTCTTGTCGGATCAGAGATCAACCCGATGAGGACACTAGGTTGGGTCAAATTGGTCCAACAAGCGGGTTAATTGGGATTGAAGTAGTTTTATAGGCTAACAATCTTACATTGAATATATTACATAGTACATAACTACATATATATAGTACTAATAAGTCCCACGTATTAACTTAGATTGCATGTAAGTCCAAAACAAAAGTCAAAAGTTAGGTCAAATCAATTCACAATTCTACTGGATCAGACTTCGATGGTCTGATCGACCGGCTCGATCGAATTTTTAAAAAAAGAAAAAATAGATGGATATTACACCAGCCCGAAATTACTGATTTACGGATTGACCGATTCAACGGCCTGTTACAGTCTGATTTTTTAAAACACTGAACTAGTGGCCAATAGAAAACACACAGGCATCTGTGCATGAAAATAACGTTGGCACGCAGCACCCAACCAACAAAAATTAAACCAAAGTTATGCTTCCTAACAAAGGGAAAAAAAAACATTGATTTTAACAGAATGCTGCTCAAGTTCAATTGTGGCATTCAAAATCAAGAATTAGACCCGTTACTAGAAGTAGTTCGAGAGAGCTGGCAAACCACACTGTTGCATTAAATTTGCACAACCAATATCCACCCATCCCACATTAAATGATATCAATCTATACACTAACAAATTTCTTCTTCTCCTCCTCTACATATAGAGAGAGTGAGAAAATCTACAAACTCTCATCATTTCATACCAAGTAACAAACACAAGCTCTTTTTGCATTCCATCTCTACTCCCACACTCACATCTTCTTGATGATGTGTTCGTAACAAAAAAAAACCCTACATTTAGTAGTTATTGTTCTTTTTGTTGTTGTTGTTGTTGTTGAGTTCATCTTGAGAAACCAACATGGCCACGTCGGCGGGGAGAAGCGGGGCGGCGGGGCAGGTGATGGTCGAGATCGAGTCGAACAGGCCGGCGGGGACTGGGCTGGTGGTCGCGGGGCTGAGCCCGCTGAGCGAGAGCCTGTGGAAGGAGAAGGCGAACACGGAGTTCCTCGGCGACGTCTCGGCCCGGCTGACGTGGAGGGACCTGACGGTCACGGTGACGCTGGGCGGCGGGGAGACGCAGGCGGTGCTGGAGGGGCTGACGGGCTACGCGGAGCCCGGGTCGCTCACCGCGCTCATGGGGCCCTCCGGGTCCGGCAAGTCGACCATGCTCGACGCGCTCGCGAGCAGGCTAGCCACCAATGCGTTCCTCTCCGGTACCATACTGCTCAACGGGAGGAAGACGAAACTCTCCTTCGGCGCCGCGGTTAGTTCATATCCCATCTTCTTGTTGTCATTTGTTTGTTTCCATTTTTTGTTTTTTGTTTTGTTTTGTGAGAGATTTTCTGCAGAGTTCTCTGCAGAATATAAGAAGGTTCTATGTTTTTGACCTCTGTTATCAACGAAGTGATAACTGTACTTCTCCTTTTTCTGTGGATTAGGAAACAAACTAAATAAGGAAATGAAATCTAACCTAGAGAACTCTTGGATTATTAAGATACTTTTTCCAAAAAAATTTACAACTTTCAGTTCCAATCATTTAAGTTTTTTCAACTTGATATCCTCAATTTTGAGATGATATGTACAAACTTGATATCCTAAAAAACAAAAATGACTAAATTATCTCATTTCTTACCCAAATCCTCCTTCCCGGCCGCACTGCCTCCCTCTTCTCCGTATCATGCCCCTAACTCCCCCTCCCCTTCTCTCTGCCGTGCGTTATTGTTGCCGCCGCCGCCGCAGAGAGAGGGGGGGGGGGGGGGGGGGGGGGTGCGGCACAGGAGGGGAGGGGCCCAGAGTTGGTGCAGTCGGGTGGGGAGGGGGGAGAGGGGAGTGACGGAATAGTTTCGTCATTTTTTTAAGAATATCAACTTGATAGGTATCATGTTCATGTTATTAAGTTAAAAATTTTAAATAGTTAAAGGTATCAAGTTATAATTTAGCAAAAAAAAAAAAAAAATATTGTATTAAGTTGAAGATTTTGATTAATTTGGGATATCGTGCTGTAATTTAGTAAAAAAAAAGGGTTGTTACGATAGTTATTGTGATAGTGTGTGTTATAACGAGAGCAGGCATACGTGACTCAAGATGACAACCTGATCGGGACGCTGACGGTGAGGGAGACGATCATGTACTCGGCTCGGCTGCGGCTGCCGGACAGGATGCCGACGGAGGAGAAGAGGGCCCTGGTGGAGGGGACGATCGTGGAGATGGGCCTGCAGGACTGCGCGGACACGGTGATCGGCAACTGGCACCTGCGGGGGATCAGCGGGGGCGAGAAGAGGAGGGTCAGCATCGGCCTGGAGATCCTCATGAGGCCCAGGCTGCTCTTCTTGGATGAGCCTACCAGCGGTCTCGATAGGTAAAATAATTATTAATTAACGTCGATTGCTATATATCTTCTAATGTCTTGCTTTTATAATTGCTTGAAGATGATGGGTTATGCTCATCGACAGTCTTCTGGATCCACATGCTATGCTCAAAAGTACCACCACTTTTCTTGTTAAGCATTAATAGTGCAACTATTAACAAACAGATGACAAATTTGTCCGTCTTTCACTCTCACTTTCACCATCACTTTCAAGATGAGAATTTTTTAATTTTTTTTTTTCTTTTGGCTCAATTTTAATTAAATATTTTGAACTATTTTTATTTTTCAACTTAATATGTACTTTTATATAATACTGAACTACTATTATACAAGTTAAATACGACACTAAGGCCTTCGTTTGGTTCATGGAAAAAAAGTCATTTTTTTCTCTCTTTCTCACACTATTAGTTCTCATCAGAACTTAGTCATCCAGGTGAATGAATAGCTTCTACATCAACGTGCTAACATTTCTATCTTTATTTATGATAGTTTTTAGTATTCTATACAAATATAGTTATTAGTATGAATTTGGCTACGAACCATTAATTACTTCTGTAGCCTCATTTTATGGATGTATTCCTCTGTTCAAGGCCGGCCCGAGGAGAAGAAAAAAACGAAAAAAGAAAAACAGGTAGATGGAAATCTCATAATCAACATATGGAGGTAGGTTAAAAATCTCAACCACGCCGATTACATTGATAGCTTTACTATTTATAAGAAATTTAGTAACAATAAAGATAGAACGAAATAATCTAAAATAACAATAATATAATCAAGAAATATTCTTCTTATCCATGATGATTGATACGGATGAGTTGAAGGTTTGAATTGATAAGCTTGAATCTTGAACTTGTAATTTGTTTGTTCCTCTAACACGAGGGTCGGGTTATCCTAGTCGGAGGTACTTTTGGTTGCCTCGACCCTATAAATATAGGTTTAAGTTGGGTTCTGGCTTGACCGTTCCTAAGAAAAACAAATGGTTTGGGGGTTGTCCTATGGAGGGGGGTTGTACAAGCCCAAAGTCGTCTGGTTCACCCTTGGGCAGGCTCTGCCTATGTTGCACGGATACTGCAGATTCGTCGTGACATATTTCAGACATGGTGATATGGATTCGTCAGCCTATTTTAGTGTGCCGTAGTGTAATTTGGAGTGTCTAATTCATGTATCCGACACGACATGTCACCGTTATGGATTTTGGAGTGTCCGTACTACTTTGATGTAATTCTCATTTATATGTGCTTCGGTTTGCAGCGCTTCGGCTTTTTTCGTGACTCAAACGCTCCGGAGCCTTTCGAGGGATGGCCGCACCGTCATAGCTTCGATCCACCAACCGAGCAGTGAGGTTTTCGAGCTGTTCGATCGTCTGTTCTTGCTTTCAGGAGGCAAAACTGTCTACTTTGGTCAGACCTCGGAGGCCTATGAGGTTAGCTCAACTGATGAAATCCCTCTTTTATGAACATTTTGTTACGTTTCTGATTTTATTCTTCCTACATTGTTTTTTTTTTTTTTTTCATTTGCAGTTCTTTGCGCAAGCTGGCTTCCCCTGCCCTTCTCTGAGAAACCCTTCTGATCATTTCCTGAGGTGCATAAACTCGGATTTTGACAAGGTGAAGGCTACTCTCAAGGGATCGATTAAAATTCGGGTACGACGAGTACTAGGCCTTGGGATTGTGATATGAATTTATTTTGTTTTTTGTTTCAATAGTTCAGTAGTTTCTATCAATCCATTTTGACAGTTTGAGAGGAGCGACGACCCTCTGGAGAAGATCACCACAGCTGAAGCGACTCGAAGGCTGATCGACTTCTACGGTCGTTCGCAGTACAGCTATGCGGCAAGAGAGAAAGTCGATGAGATATCTCGAGTCGTAAGCGTTTCCACTACTCAGCTCTCTTCTCTACTCTGCTCTGGACACTGTGACACTGTGACTGTGATTGATACTCGAACCCAAACTATGTTGCAGAAAGGAACGGTGTTGGACTCAGGAGGCAGCCAGGCTAGCTTCTTCATGCAGGCGTACACCTTGACCAAGCGCTCGTTCGTGAACATGTCGAGAGATTTCGGCTACTACTGGCTTCGGCTCATCATCTACATCGTTGTGACTGTATGCATAGGCACCATCTACTTGAATGTGGGGACTGGATATAGCTCAATTCTGGTATTCTCCCGCAATTTTTTTCTTCTAACTATATAGCAAGGTTCACAATATCGGTATTGGAATCGGACCCTTGTATCGGGATCTACAGTATCGACAATATTGGTGGTTTGAGATCCGAGTATCAGATTTTTTTTTCCGTATCGGAAAGCAAATAGTTTTTAATATATTATTAAAAAAAATTAAAAAATATTTTACACATTTAGTCATACTTTTAAGTGTTTCCTATGTTCTTGCTTAGTAGTTTTGAAATTAAAGGAAATAATAGTCGACCATTGCCCTGCAACAGGTAGTTTTATGCTTTTACACCCTTGTTAATTAGTCTTTTTCGTTCAATTTTTTTTCGCTGAATTGACTGAAAAAAGAGATCTCAATGACGATAGCGGACAAGTATTGGTATCGGTCGGTATCGAATTGGGACATGCCAAACCGTATCGGTATCGGCAGTATCGTATCGGTATCGGCCGATATTGCAAACTATGTTATATAGCTCATGTTATACTTGGTATGCAATTTTATTTCCTGTCCTAATTACTTCTAATGACAGGCTAGAGGTGCATGTGCTTCGTTCGTCTTCGGCTTCGTCACGTTCATGTCGATCGGAGGATTTCCTTCGTTCGTGGAAGACATGAAGGTTGTTGATCTCTTAACCGTGACAGAATTAGCAAACTCTGCAGTTTTTAACTCGCCCACGTTCTGAGTATGGATCCGTTGGGTGTCGATCGATGCAGGTCTTCCAGAGAGAACGGCTCAACGGTCACTACGGGGTGCTGGCGTTCGTCATCAGCAACACGCTCTCCGCCATGCCGTTCCTGATCATGATAACCTTCCTCTCGGGGACCATATGCTACTTCATGGTGCGCCTCCACCCGGGCTTCGTCCACTACATCTTCTTCGTCCTGTGCCTCTACGCGAGCGTCACCGTCGTCGAGAGCTTGATGATGGCCATAGCCAGTGTAGTCCCGAATTTCCTCATGGGAATTATCATCGGAGCTGGAATTCAGGTATAAAAAAACGTTTAAATTTTGCACGGACACGAAAAAAAATGATGTCTGTATCCGTATCTTTGCTACGTGTTGGCTGCAGCAGTAACGATTTATCTAAGAATAAAAAACACTTTACACTTAGCGTATGGGAAAAAAATGTCTGTCGATCACAAACCGTGTGATGTTAATGTAGGTTTTGGCGTAAATTATATACAAATTGAAGTATTCATTACACTACTCTAGAATCTCAGCACACAAGGACGGAACTAAAAATTCGAACTGGATGTAGATTAGGATGGACTAGGTGTGGACAGACTGATAAGAATATATTAATAGTTGAAATACTTAATAAATTATATAATCTTTGCATGTAAAATGCTACAGTACTGTATAGAGAATGATTTCAATTATTCCTTTCGGTTTGGGTTAGGCGTGGAATCGCATGTGAGATTGTCTTGTTTAGTTTGTTACTACCACTAGCTAGAGTGGGCAGACTAATAAGAAAAAAAATACTAAAACAAAAAATATATATGGAAAAAAAGGTATAAAAAAAATTATTGACCAAACTGTTGTCGACAGTCTATTCAGTACTCTTAAATATGGATACTCCGGATGTAAATGGATTGAATTCCTCATTTATGTAACTATTATGAAATAATAATGCTAGTAGGTCCATCTGACTAAGTGAAGTTTGAGTGAATGAGCTATGAATGGTAGGATTGATGTAGAAAGAAAGCAACCCCAATCTCCCCACCCCCCCACCACGACATAGTTAATAAGCCATGAATGGTAGAATTGACTGAACTCTGAAATTTTCTAACAACCATTTTTTGTTCATACTTGTTCCTTAATTTTCACAATTTCCTTTCATACATCTATATATTTCAAGAAATTAATTCTCTTGACAAGTTATGGGCTAATGGTGTGAACCATATCACAGGGAATATTCATGTTGGTATCCGGCTATTTTAGGCTCCCGCATGACATACCAAAGCCCTTCTGGCGCTATCCGATGACCTACATTAGCTTTCACTACTGGGCATTACAGGTATTAAAAAAAAAAACAGTGAAAATACACTGAAAACTCGCAAATTCAACTCTGATAGTATAACTTAAGTTCGCACTTCCGACAGGGCCAGTATCAGAACGACCTTCACGGGCTAATGTTCGATAGCCAGAGCCCGGACCTCCCGAAGATCCCAGGAGACTACGTTCTCGAGTACGTGTTCCAGATCAACGTCAACCGCTCCAAGTGGCTGGACCTGACGGTGCTCTTCAGCATGATCGTGGCGTACCGCATCATATTCTTCGTCATGATCAAGATCAGCGAGGACGTGACGCCCTGGATCAGGGGGTACATTGCGAGGAGGAGGCTGAAGAGCAAGAACCCCGCGGTGGCCTCGTCTGTCAATCTTGTAAATAGGACCCCTTCCTTGAGGGCCTATGTAGCAGAGCCAACTCCGTCGACCTGAACTCCAGAATTTCATTTTCATAGAAAAAATTTGTGCGACCTAACAGTCATATACGCTAGTACAATTGAGTCATTGGTGCATGCTGGAATTAGTAGGTATCGGAGAGAAGTGGGGGGCTAAGGCTTAAGCATATGCCCACATGAATTGATTGAGAAAATACTATCTATTCTAAAGATATTAAATTTCCGGACACGGTAGAAACCAACAAGATATTAAGATATGTTCATATGTATGTGAGACATTCGTTTATACGAGAATGAATTCTATGTTGTATATTTCCTTCTGTTCTTTCAATTACTGAATCCTCAGAAACCGATCTTGTTTTTGTTACATTTGAATCTATCATCTATGTTGTCCCAGGCACATGAAAAATGATGTCCGTGTCTGTATCGATCATGTCCTGTACCCGTATCTCTTGTCCGTATTTGTACAACATAGGTAAATACATTGTACGAAGAGTGAGGGTTGCTGTCAAGTGACAGTGAAGGATCAGAAATTATAACATGAGATGGTAAAAGCATATCCAAGTCATGGTTGGAAAATATATCACAATAAGATGTTGAACAGCTCTCACTCTCCTACATGCTAGAAAAAGTGCCGAGAACCTAAGATCTCAATATCTCTTTTTCCCCTTTTCTTTGATCTCAAACTCTGCAGAAGACTTGGGAGTATATTTGTAGGCTGATTTATAGTATAGCCCTAACAAAAAAAAGTCATAAAATGGATACATCTTTGGAATCAATTAACTGTTGGAGTTGGGTCACTACTAAAATAAGCCAAATTAGCGACGTCCAGAAACGTCGCTAATTAAGGAAAAAATGTCGCTAACGGTAATTAGCGACGACTTTAGCGACGGAAAATGAAGGTCGCGAAAAAGCTAGTCGTTCGTCGTCCTACGTCGCTGTTTGCGACGTCACCACAATGTCGCTGGGTCGTCGCAAATTTGGCGACGTAGGGCGACGAATAGGAACGTCGCCAAATTAGCGACGTTGTGCGACTGCGTAGCGACGTCGTTCCTTTTTATGTGCTGACATGGCATGCATGCCACGTCAGCAGTTTAGCGACGTATGGCGACAAAACTAGCGATGTCCAGTCTATGACACGTCAGCTACTGAGCGACGGATTGCGACGGATAGCGACGTGACGACGCTAATTAGCGATGTCCGTTTACGTCGCTATACGTCGCAGATATTATGAAAAAAATATGTTTGATATTTTTGTTATGCTGTGTGTCTGTGTTTACACAGACACACATTATCACAAAAATACCAAACATATTTTTAAAAAAATTGGGCAGCACCTCCTTTGTATATCAGATCATCGCTTATAACCCAGCGTAGGTATATTTGTCATCCCCGTCGCAGATATCACAAAGTAAATATCACAATGAAAATACCAACAAAGTAAATATCCAACAAACATATATATCCACAATGGAGGGCAAATAAGAATGAAAATAAGTGTACAGAACGGTCAATGGGCCCATAGGGCCAATACATACAAAGATGATAAAAAAAATCTACTGGATCACTGAGGACCCCTGCCGCACATCTGGGATAGCATGTACTCATACTGCTCCTGTGTGAGCTGCACCGTAGGGGCAGTAGGAGGCAGTGCAACGTCTGGAGTCGGCGCCGTCGATGGACCGGGAGGACGTATCTGCTCCAGCTCTCGCAGTCGGTCACCATGCGCAGCAAGGGTACTCACCATCCTCTGAGTACTCTCCTCAAGAGAAGTATGTAGTTGGGTGAGTGAGGCAGCCACGATCCTCTGCGATCCCTCCAGCTCGACCTGTCTACGCTCTGTGCGCTGCGTAGACTCGGTGAGCGTGTGCAAGCTGGCAGCTGTAGCCTGCTGCAGACTCATCAGCTCATGTATACTGCGCTCGACCCCATCAAATCGTCCGGTGATCATCGGATCGTCGGATTGTCGCTCTGCCCCAGCTGCCTCAGAAATCTGCTGCTGTAACTCGCGACGCAGCTCGTAGAGCTGACGACCAATATCCTGAGCTCGTGATGACGCCTGCAAAGCTGGAGACTGCGCACTGACAGAGGGGGCCCGGGATGACTCTGAAGCCAAATAGGCGTCGTAGGATCCCGTACCGTAGTACGTATCCTTCTGAAGACCACCAACAGCGGTCATCCAGATGTCGTTCGGTGATGGAGCTGTAGGCGGCTGGGAGGAAGTACCAGCCCCTCCCTCTGCTGGCGCAGTAGCAGCAGCAGCCGCCTCCTCTTGTAGCTGAAGAAACTCGGCCTATAACAATGTTTGCTAACGTCTAAGTGTTTGCTAAAGTCTATATTGATATCTATTTTCTTGTTTTCTAAATTATAGTAAATTAATATAAAGAATAGAATGTACATATGCCTGTGTCGCCCTCTCGTCAATGAACTCCCCAGCCCTCCGATGGGTGACCAGGAAGACGGTCACCATGTTCGGGTCCTCACCCTTTTTTATATGTTAAAATATATTATCTATTATTAGTATTAAACATTCTATCCAACTATATATAAAATGATGTCCGTTATAGAAAACGTACCAGACGACAAAAATGCTCCGTCATCGGAATGGAGCCACCACACCACTTACTGGCGCTCGACCGTGCCACCTTGGCCTTGTCAGACCGCTCTTGGTACCTGGCGTCACTGAATCTAGCCTTCATCGCAGTCCACTGCTCTGGCGTGATCCAACCATGGATCGGCTTTTCGGAGCGATCACGAGACTTCTGGTCGTGGATCGCATCACGGATGAGCTTGCCTGCGATGGCAAAAAATTGGGCCTCGATCTTCGTCGCCCGGTGTGGTGGATAGAAATAGGTCCTCTACAAGAAGTAAGATAGAAAAGTTATATAATATACACAAATGATTATTAAAATTTAAAAATAAACAATTTTTTACCTTGAAGTGGGCCAACCAAAAGGCCTTCCTATCTGCGGGAGCATCTGAGCAGTTAATCCAAGGCCCACCATAGTTCTACCTCAGAAATAACCCCAGTTGTCTCTGTACTGCAGGAGGCCGATATCTATACAATAATAAATTTCATGAATATATATGTACATATAATCATTTGAGAAATATATATTAACTAATTAACTTACTTCGTAGGCCCGTCCGTCCAAATCTCCATACGCATCTCGTCTGGGGGAGCGCATGGAGGGTCGCTCTCACCTCCTACCTGGACAAGTTCAGTCTGAGCACCGTCCTCCATATGCTCGGCGTTGGCTCTCCCCATGGAGCCGTCGACAGGAGGAATGCTGGACGCGGGAGGAATGTTGGACGCGGGATCAGGAATACTGGACGACGAGGGAGGAGTCGCCAACCTGCTGGACCTGCTGGAACTGCCCTGTCCCGATAATGGACCGGGAACAGAACGGTACACTGGCGTACTCGGAGATGAGGATGAGGGTACAGAATCTGCATCCCCAGCCCGAGGCAGACGGGACTGCCTAATATAATATCCTCCGCGTTGTCCTCCTCCTGGTCTAGTCATACCTGATAATAACATATGACAATAAAATAAAAATACATATTTATACGATAGACATCACAGATTTTTGAAAAATCTCATAGTCACAGATAAAAGTGTCACTAAAGTGTCTCAGATTTATATGATAAAAGTGTCACTAAAGTGTCAAATATGATGATAAAACAAACGTCCAGATTTAATCCTCTTCTGAAAATTCATCTAGTTCGTTTAGCTGATCTTCTTCTTCTTCTTCTTCTTCTTCTTCTTCTTCTTCCTCCTCTACATCTTCACTTTTATCTGCATCTTCCTCTTCAGATAATTCTACTTCTTCTATACAATTAAATGTGTAATGAGAAACTTTCGTCGTGTCCACTTCTATAATATTTGTAATTACAAGAGGTAGTTCATCCTCCTGATAAGCTATATCGTCAACCTCAAAGGTATTTCTAGCTTTGGTCTTGCATACTGCCCACCAGTCCGACCTTGTTGTTCACCGTTTAGGATAACTTGTGAAGTACATGAGCTGAGCCTAACTTGATAGGACAAATGGTTCATAGGCTTGATATCGACGCAGATAGTTTATATCCACAAGACCGTGCTTGTCTACTTTCCAACCTTGACCTTCAGTCGGATCGAACCAATCACACTTGAATAACACAATCTTAGCAGGCTCTATTCCATAACTATATGCCAGCTCCACAATCTCCCGTAGGACGCCATAGAAATCGTTGTCCGCATCAACATCTTTGTAGTTCGAAGATCTGATACACAAACAGCTGTTTTTGGTGGAATCGAGATCCACAAAGTTGTCTCTGATCGGGCAAGTTGTTGACTTGAACCTAAACCCATTAACATAGTAGCTTGGCCATATTTTTGCAACATAAATTGGTCCCTTGGCTAGCGTTCTAATATACTCATTCTCAAGTTTTGCGTATGGATGATCGACCTAAATACCACGAAAAAAATAAATTAAGCTAATTCTCAAGTGCATATACAGAAAGGTAATTACAGAGTTCTCAAGTCTTACATATGCACTCAACCATGATGGAAAATAATGCCTTATTTCTTGTTCTAGTTCTTTTTCTGTTATGTGTGGCCTACCTGACCTCACATCATCATTAAATATGCTGAAAATAACATCGTTCAATTAATGTAATAGTATAATAATCAACACTATTAAAATAATGTAGACGTATTAATTACTTACCCCTCCAGCTTCTCTACTTCATCATCGTCGCAGTTGAGTAATACATACACCTGAGCAGCCCTTAGCTCATCATCGTTCAGATATCTCTTCTTTATTTTACCCTATGGCTTTTCTGGGGCATTGAATACCTTCAGTATTGTATCATTACATTCATAATCTCTGTCGTCGTTTCTGGAAGCTCTCGTTCTATTAGTTGCAACATGAGGCTTAAAATACATCGAACAAAAGTTTGTAATCTCCTCGAGAACATAGGCTTCACAAATAGAACCCTCGACCCGTGTCTTATTTTTTACCTTTTTTAGGTGATTCAAATGTCGCTCGAACGGGTACATCTATCGATATTCGACGGGTCCACCACACGTGCCTTATAGGATAGATGAATCGACAAATGCTCCATAGAGTCGAAGAATCCAGGAGGAAACCCCTTCTCTAGCTTGCACAGTGTTACCGTAATGTCCTTCTCTTGCTTTTATAGACAATCAACGAGCAATTTCTTAGAACAAAGATCCCTGAAGAATATGCTAAGCTTCGCCAATGGATCCCAAACTGCCTGCGGTAAGAATTCCCAAAATGCAATCGGAATTAACCTCTCCATGAATACGTGACAATCATGGCTCTTCATATCCGTCAATTTGTTTTCCTTCGGATCGACACATCTTCTCAGATTTGACACATATCCGTCTGGAAATTTTAGGCCCTGGATCCACCAACAAAGTCTCACTTTATCCTCCTTGTCCAGTGGGAAAATTGACTTCGGCAGGAACTGTTTTCCATTCTCCTCTATCAAATGCAACCCAGGGCGTTTGCATATTTCTTCTAAGTCCAACCTGGCCTTGGAATTGTCTTTCGTTTTTCCCTTTACGTCCATCACAGTATTAATTATGTTATCAAACACATTCTTCTCAATATGCATGACATCAAGATTATGTCTGATCAGATTGGTACTCCAATATGGCATATCCCAGAATATGCTCCTCTTTGTCCAGTTATGATCTCTACCAAATCCATCGCACTTGTACCCAGTTGTAGAATCTTTGATAGCAATTGGAAAATCTCTAACCTCCTCCCATATCGTGGCTCCGCACCACCTTGGCGGTGGATCATCCTTCTCTACAACGCCGACACGGAATGCATTCCTGTTCCTTCTGAATGGATGATCTTTTGGCAGAAATTGTCGATGACAATCAAAGAAGCACGGCTTTCCTCCGTGTTTCAAGCGAAAAGCCTTAGTACGGTCCATGCAATACGGACATGAGAGACGGCCATGAGTGCTCCATCCAGATAACATTCCATAGGCCGAAAAGTCGTTGATGGTCCACCTAAGGGTTGCCTTCATCTGAAAATTCTGCTTCCTGGAAACATCATACGTGTTAGCGCCTACTTCCCATAACTGATTCAACTCATCTATCAAAGGCTGTAAGTACACATCAATATTCCTCTTAGGATTGTTCGGACCAGGAATTATAACGGTTAGAAATATGTACTGAGTCTTCATGCACATCCAAGGCGGTAGGTTATACGGAGTGACAATCATAGGCTAGCACGAATACTGGGATCCCGAAAGACCAAAAGGAGTAAAACCGTCAGAAGATAGTCCCAACCTGACATTACGTGGATCTGAAGCAAAATCAGGATACATTCGATCAAAGTGCTTCCACGCTTCTCTATCGGATGGGTGATCCAACACTCCTTCAATCTGTTCTCGCATGTGCCAACTCATATTTTCGGTTGTCTCTTTCACCATAAATAATCTTTGCAACCGCGGCGTTAAAGGCAAGTAGTACATTGAATCGTTCGGTCTTCTTGCACCGGTAGACCTTCCCGTACTAGTTGTCTTATAGCGATCAGCACCACAAAATCTGTACACATCTGCGTCCTTGTCGTCTTTGTAGTACAGCATGCACCCATTGCGACAAGAATCGATTTTCTTGTATCCCATCCAGAGTGATCTCACCATCCTCTTAGACCGATAGAAGTCTTTAGGTAACTTAGCACCCGCCGGCAAGATCTCTATAATCAACTCCAACACTCGGTTGTAGCATTCTTGTGACATGTTAAAATCTGACTTAATGCTCAACAGTCTTGTAACCACCTCCACCGGTGAATGATCCTCACAACCAGGATACAATGGAGTCCTTGCATTCTCCAGCAACTCCATGAACTTTGCAGCATCGACATTCGGTGCCTCCTCAGCTGCATCATGAATGAAACTAGGCCCCGCAGTGTCGAAAACCATGTTCATGCATCCGTCGTCGTATGCATGATTATCTGAAACAAAATTAAGTCCCGCATGCATATACGGCTCAACATAAGGCTCCAGCTCTGATGCTAAAGACACAAGTTCTCCGTGTGCGGTCCACTGATAGTAATTAGGCATGAAACCCCTCGAGTACAATTGATATGTCACTTCCACTTCTGGATAATATTTCACGTTATGACATTTCACACACGGACACTTAATTTTGGTGCCGTCCATGTACTGAGGAAACGCCTTAGCAAACTGCAGGAACTGCTCTACTCCCGCTATGTATTCATCCCGCACACCACACATATCATCATGATGACGATTGTACATCCATGAACGATTCCGTAAGTAGTAATTCATATCCATTTGGAAATAATTCTGCAAAGATGGACACACATTATCCAATAGGCACAAATTCATATATTATGTCTTATTATGGGACACACATTAGTAGCGGACAGTTACTAATAACCATGCTATATCGCACATAAGTTCTTGTGCATCCAACGTGTACACATACGCTATCGATTCTTACTGATGCTAATCTCATTCAGACACACTAGATTCTTTTCGATATTGCCAGGGTCAAGTTGAAAATTGTCTTAACATCAATTTTCAAGACTTGAATATATTATCACCTACAACCGATATCTAAGACCCCATGACAAAGTCAAAGACCGCATGAATATAATGTCACCTACAACCGATATCTCATTCAGACACACTAGATTCGTTTCGATATCGCCAGACCATATATATATAATGTCACCTACAACCGATATCTAAGACCCCATGACAAAGTCAAAGACATTATTGACAAGACTTGAATATAATATCAACTAATTACAACCACAACTAGTACTAAATAAGTCTCCTAGTATGATATAGAGGTAAATAAATAGTATACTAGATTGACTGACACTCGACTGAACACCCTCTGGACACATACTCAAGCCTATACTACACACTCACACACCACTCTACTATACTCACATAGACACACATAATTGTTACCTTTATATATATATATATATATATATATATATATATATATATATATATATATATATATATATATATATATATATATATATTACACACACTTACACACTCTCAAACACTACACAAACCTATAGCTAATGCATACACACACTAATATCTATATCCCCATATACATTTAGTATCACACACTAATCAATTACTCTTAACTCTACACACACACACACACACACACACACACACACACACACACACACACACACACACACACACACACACACACACACACACACACACACACACACACATATGTGTGTAGCTATATTTACCTTATAACTTAGTATCTTGAGATACCCAATCCTTACCTACACTTGGCAATTACAATAATTCTTTCTCTAATACTAGCTAATGATCTAACAATATACTCCATCCCCGATCGAGTTTAAATTTTTATCCCCATCCCCGTCCCCGTTTAACAATTTACTCTTGTATCCGAGCATAATAGTGGGTACAAGCACCTACCCTCTAAGCCTATTTGTTAGTACACAAGCCTTTGATGTCTTGATACCAACTTACCCACTCATGTTCGAGCCCATATCTAAACACCCATCTACTCTATGACTGTAAACCACTCCTTACTAACTGTCTGCTGCAAGTATCTCAAATCAGATACTATCATGTACTTTAAAACATTATGCATAAGCCTACTCCAGTGCCTAATATCCTGAGGCTTAACCAGTTCCTAGGCATTACCAGGTATCAGAGCCCCATATAAGGTTCCTAACTAGAACTGGGAACATCACCATGGCCAACTTTTCTACAAGTGAACACTTATACAAAGGAATGAATTAAATCCTACTTATCCCTCAAATTGCTACAGACCCTTCTACTCACACAGGCACCTATTTACAGGTCTGCTAGTACATAGCCCCAAGTCATGTGCACTCTTGCAGTGACTTGGTATCAGCACTCTCTGGTACCAATTGCTACCTAGATATGCTAGTCAAATCTGATATCTAGGTGAAAACCTTATAACATAACATGGACACTCTTGCATTGACTTGGTATCAGTTTGAATATAAAGGGAAGTTCACCTATTATTGTCTAATGGGTATCAAAGAGGAGTTCATGCCTAACATGCCTTCGAAATCCCCACCTGGTTTGCACTAGTCTGTGGCCTTCCTATATGCAGGGTAGGTACATGCTCGGATACATGAGACTTGTTGTTACTGTTATTAGGGATTTTGTTTAATCCTCATTCCCGTCCCCATCCCCGTTTCAATATCCCCAAACCCGTCCCCATCAGGGAAAAAAATTTGGGTCCCGTCGGGTTCGGGAGAAGTTGCCATCCCTACTCAAACACACACAATAGCTGTGTGTGTGTCCGTGTGTGTGTGTGTCCGTATGTCCGTGTGTGTGTGTGTCCGTGTGTCCGTGTGTGTGTGTGTGTCTCTGTGTGTGTGTGTGTGTGTCTGGGAGAGAAGGAGGAGGAGGAGTTAGGTTAGGGTTTACCGGAGAGGAGGAGTAGCTCGGATTGGGGGAGGAGGAGCTCGATGAGGAGGAGCTCGAGGAGGAGGAGCTCGACGGGGGAGGGAGGATAGGGGTCGCCGGGGGGGAAGGGAGTCGCCGGGGGGGGGGAGGAGGGAGTCGCCGGGGGGGGGGAGGGAGTCGCCGAGAGCTCGAAGGAAAATGAAAATTATAAAATTTTCGAGTGAGGGGGGGAAAAGGAAACAGTCCCGTGCTCTAAGTAAAAAAGTTAGCGACGTCAACATTCGACGTCGCTAAACGTCGCAACCATTTTAATATATGGCGACATATTTTAATAATATGTCGCTGAACGTCGCTATTCCATGACATAATTTATCTACTGGCGCTGAACGTCGTTATTCAGTGACGTTTTGCGATGTCAATAGAAGGGAGTCGCTATATTACATATTTAGCGACGGTATTTTATTCCGTCGCTAAACAACGTCGCTAATACAACATATTTTAGTAGTGGGTGGGGTTCCCAACCTATGTGCAGAATGTCCAGATTACGGCTAGCGTCATTTGTGTGTCGGAGAAGCTCGGAGAGTTGAAGGCGTCGAAGGCGAAATTTATATTGCGGTTATTTTGAAAAACAAAGCAGTCGCAATATACTGTAGTATATCGTCGGTACATCGCTATTGTAGCTAATTACTCGTTGTTGTTCAGTTCCATGTTCACATTCGTCGACTCAGTATACTGACGATGTACAGTTGGTATATCTTCCTTGTAGAAAATTCCAGATTCGTAATTCGCCGATTCACATTTGCCGGTAAAGTATATCGCCGGTGTTCTACGGTTTACCGACGGTATACCTGATAAAGAAATTTGACCATAAATGTCAATATCTATGAATTTATTGCATTGTAATCAACATAATCCTGATTTGAAATATTGCCTAGATTTGTGGAAAATTAATTAGCTATTATGTATTGATAGTTACCTATTCTAGAGACATTATTATAGGAGATTAATTACCTACTAAATATTGGTAGTTATCTATTTTAGATTGACTGTATTGAATTGTATATATTCAAGTTGATTCAATATAATGAATAAGCAATAATTCTCTAATATTACTTTCTCTCTTACATTCATCATGGTGTCGGAGCCATTTTCTTCACCGATTGGATCAAGGATCCAACGATCGTTGGAACGCACACCAACAACTCCAATATGCGGACTGATCATCCCTCCCCTCGTCTTTATCATAGAAAGTGTCAAGGATGTCGTGCTCAAGGACACACAGTTCAACAATGTTATCTATTTTGCTTAACACCAACAAATATGCAGTCGAGTCCACAACAATGTGCATTTCGTCAATTTCAAACTCAACCTCCAGCTCCATGGCACCAACGTGCCAATGTTACAACAACGGACAACTTCAAAAAGCACCAATTGGCTTCTTGACAGTGGTACATCGCACCATGTTACTACCGACCTGAATAATCTCTCAACTCAAGCTCCTTATTCAGGGAATGACGATGTTGTGATTGGCGATGGCACGAGACTTCCTATTTTGTATATTGGTTCTACATCTCTACATACTTCTTCACATACTTTCTCACTTCAGAATGTGCTTTGTGTTCCTACCATGCTAAAAATCTTATTTCTTTTTCTCAATTTTGCAAATCTAATGATACATCCATCGAATTCTTACCCTTTTCATTTCGTATAAAGGATATTCACATGGGGGCAACATTTTTACAAGGACAGACTAAGGATGGTGTGTATGAATGACCGGTCAGTTCACTCAAGTCTTCTTTACTGATAGCTTTCTCTATGTCAAGACCACTTCGTCCTAGTGGCATCATCGCTTAGGTCATCCATCATCGACAATCCTTAGACATATTATGTCTGACTTTCAATTGCAAGTCTCAAGTCCATCATCTTTGTATTTCAATTGCAATGCATGTCAATGCAATAAAAGTCATAAGTTATCTTTCTATGTTTCTACTATTGTTTCAACTTCCCCACTAGAAATAATATTTTTCGATGTGTGACCTCTCTTATGTTATTTTTGTCGATCATTTTACAAAATAAATATGGCTATATCCACTTAAAAGAAAATCTGATACTTATGACATTTTTATCCGCTTCAAATCACTCGTAGAGAACTAATTCAATAATTTTTTTTATCACGCTCTATTCTGACAACGGGGGAGAATATTGAGCACTTTTATCATATCTCAGTTCTAGTAGGATATCTCATTTAACCTCACTCACACGCACAATAATGGGCATTCTGAACGATGTCATCATCATATTGTATAAACAATCTTATCACTCCTCTCGCATGCATCCATGCCCTTGTCATATTGGTCATATGCATTCTCCACTGCTGTTTATCTCATTAATCGTCTACCTACTCCTACACTTCAACTTTCTATCACCATGTGCAAAACTCTTTGGCACATCTCCCAACTACTCTAAAATACAAAGTTTTGGGTGTCTATACTATCCTTGGTTGTGTCCATGTTCGTCTCACAAACTATCTCCCCCTTCCATACCCCTTATGACTTTTTTTGTTATTCCTCCACCCAGAGTGCCTATCTCTGTCTTGATTCAGTTATCTCACGTCTCTACACATCTCGTCATGTTAAATTTGTCAAGTCAATTATGCCTTTTAAAACCAAGCAACTCAACCTTCCACGTCCTTCCTCTTCTACGTCCTGTGTTTGGATCCCTTTCGAGTCATCGTCTTCGGCCACCATCACACTATTTGTCAATCTTGTACCCATCTTTCAAACGAAATCCAATCAAGACTCCACAACCATACCCACCACATTTATTATTCTATCTGAAAGTATCACTTTTATACCCAATTCGAGACTCGGCTCCAACTCCACCTTTACCCACCACTCCACCCAAATGTCATCCCAAAACCTACCATCTGAATCCAACTCACCCATACCCCAATCTGTCACGACCCATAGCATGTTTAGGGACACGAGGACGTGGGTACGTCTAGCCTACGCCGCAGTGTCGACGGTAGAACGCTGTATAGGGCATCTATAATATCTAACATCTATCAATAATGAATATAAACCTGTTATCTCCGCATGGAGGAATAATATGACATGTAAAGTGTATGACTCAATTACAGATCTAAGAAGATAAGCACGATATTAGAATAGATGCTAAGGAAGATAAAACTGAATATCAACAAAAGTCACAATTACAGGAGTCTAGGAGTCTTAAGGCAATTTAATACATGTCCTAATAAATATAACAACTCAACTCATAAAAACCTGGAGACAAGGTCCAATGTCACTCCCCGTTCCCGAAATACGCAAAATTTTTGCTTTTTCCTGTATATGGTATCTGGCACCTGTATCTTGATTGCATGTATCATGTATTTATAACTGGCCATGGCATGAAACAGTATCTCATCGTGGATTAGTGTGCCATCCCTTGTCCTTGTCTAGTTGTAGGTATGGCTCACTACTTCGATGATAAGATTTCTTGACCGTGTTGTGGTTAGGATTTTATTTAATTAATTTAATTAATTGTATCATGCACCATTTAACATGTCATTAGTCATATGGTTAGGTCATATTAGGGTTAGGGTTTAGTTGAACCAACCCATCCCACTATATATATATTCTCTTTCTCTTTCTCTCTCTCTCTCTCTCTCTCCTCATTCATTCTCATTTATATTTCCTTCCACCAACCCACCTGGGAAAGTACATCTTGACAAATGAGAGATCACTTGCATTTTCCATTTCTTATTATATTTTGATATTATTAGTCTAGATTATTCATCTCTTCATTCTCTACAAGTTTAGTTCTTGAAGTTTTTTATTTTATTGGCTAGTTTTGTGTAGATCTAAGTTTCTAAAACTAGGGTTTTTATAGATTTTCATAGTTTTGACCTCTCAAACTTGGTTGTTTTCGAAAACTAGTTGTTTCATTTGTAGAGAATTTGATTTCATTCAATTTTGGCTTTTGAACCGCTTGATTTTGACTTATTTTGAGGAAGTTATGGCATTCCTTGAGCTCATGGGTTCCCTATGCACTTTGGTGCTAATTTTGGGAAGATGAACAGCCTATACCTGCGTATTTACACGCAGCCTGCACACCTTCCTGTGCAGCTATACTGCACACTTTTTTGTACTGCACTGCGTACCTTCATGTACTGTACTGCACTGTGTACCTTCCTGCAGTGTACTGTATTGTACACCTTCCTGCACTGTACTGTATTGCACAGATTGTACTGTGTACCTTCTGTACTACACACTTTCCTGTACTGTACTGCACACCTTCCTGTACTGCACTGCACTGGCACTTTCCTGTACTGCACTGCACACCAGCATGCACAGCCTGCACACTTTCCTGTGTGCCGCCTGTGCCATTTTTTGTTTTGTGCACACTACGTATTCCAAGTGCATTGTGCCTTCTAGTACTCTTCCATCTTGTGACTTGTCCCTTGCGCCTGATTTAATGATTTGATATTTTATCTAGTTTTGATGAGTTTATTAATTTGACTTTGATTTTCTGTCCCGACCTTGTGTCCTATGAGAAGACCCAGACTATGTGTCCTATGTGACTTCTGTGTCACAAGGGGTCTATGTGACTTTCTGACTTGACCATGTTTCTGATTTGACCATGTTCCTGACTTGATTACCTGTATACATGCTGGTACCTTTTCTAAGTGTGTATTAAGATACAATATTAGTATGCACTGCGGTGCTATTAATGAGTGCACTGAGGTGTGACTCTTCGTGCTAAGTGATCCTTCGTGTTATATGTCAATACATGCATCCTCTCCAGCACAGTCATGGTAATTGGTCAGTAATATTGACGTGGTATATTGATTGTCTGTTTGATGCATTACACTAAGCATGGATCTAGATTTGGGACTCTTTGAGCTGGATGTGGATTCATACTTAGGGTACACGTACTATGGTACAACATTTAGGAGGATAATCATGTAATCACGGCATGTGATTCTAAGATCAACATAAGGTTAATCTAAGCAACTTAAATTGGTAGAAGCATTGGAAGGGAATAGAATCTCGAGATCGTACGTTACCAACCACCCTGGGTCATGTCCTGACATGTCGGGTTGGCCACCACAGATACGGTTTCATCCGCCTATAGTGGATGACTATATCCGACTCCTACGTCCTATGTGTTATATATTCTAGCACGGTAGCCTTACGGGAGATCGGTGCATAATCAATGTGCTACGTGTATATCTATCTATATATAATGGATTGGCTAACCCTTCTTGGATACGATATAATCTGAGGATTCCTATATATTTGCATTACTGGGATAACCCAGGCAAATCAAAGAAAGCCGTAGGATTGGTTGGCCGCTTGTAAACTGACTTACTTGTGATATATTTCTTCTGTTAGTAATTGAGAACCATGGACTATCGTGGTGCGTGGTCCAACTCATATCCTTGTTTGCTTGTTGGATTGGGCTATTGTGCTGCGATAGACTATAGACCGAGGTTACGACCGGAAGCCCATAACTTGACCATGGTTATAGGAGGTATCTTATCACGTCACGATATTGGCACCGTTTGTCCTTATTTGGTTGTAAGGGTGCCGTATGGTCGCGATGATAAGTTATAATCCTATAACTAATGAGCCAGGTCTTGTCTATTATGCTTGGGTTTTGTCTTATTCATTATGTGCTTCCTTGTGGTACTTACTATTCGGGGCCTAACTCCGCTGGTTTTGTTTGGCCAGATATCGTAGCGACGCCAGAGGATCCAGCCTTCTACCCGAACAATGGTTTACACCAGAAGTATGGGCGCCAGGGGCCATGAGTGGGTTTTTTCTTCACCGCTTTGATATCTTTTATTTTGTACTTAGCATATAACCACTGGCACATGTTTAGCCGGCTATTCTAGACATTAGTTCCCTTTTACATAATTGTAATTAAATCAGACTACAGCTGACTACGGTTATGTACTATTGACTCTCGACACTAGCTCATCATTTTGTATAGCTAGTCTCATGAATCATTTTGATGAAGCATCGGGAACGCCTTACTGCTTTATCTTATATGATCATTATTACTGCTTCTTGGTTGATAGATTGAGACGTAGATGCTCTGAGAGACCATAGGAGACTTGATTGTAGCATGCACCCCTGTAGAAGCATGGAAAAAAGAACATTGCTTTTAGTCCCATATCGAAAAGGAGAAGAAGAAAGGGCTCACTCCATTCTATATATAGAGCCCCCTTCCCTCCTTTGAAAAGGGCACCAACTTTCCTTTCCTCCTTCCAACTTGGACTCTTCCTACAATGCACCTTCGGGTGCTAAGTCGAAGAAGTCTAGGGCAGTGCGGGCCCAACAAGCCCAGTCAACTATCCAAGCTGCTGACCGTCAGTGGGCACCGTTAACTGTTATACGGGCTCCTGATGGAAAGTTGTACAGAACCACCCGCTTCCAGTCATCCAGGGCTAACAGACAGGGTGGGTCTCAAAAGTCTCCCTACAACGATCGAGAGCAGTGCTTTACTAGCTTCAGATCAGGGAGCAAATATGATGGTCCCAAAAGTCTCCCTACAATGATCGAGAATAGTACTTTACTAGCCTCAGATCAGAGAGCAAATGTGATGGTCCCAAAAGTCTTTCTACAACGTTCGAGAGCAAGTACTTTTACTAGCCTTAGATCAGGGAACAAATATGATACCTACGCACCCGGGTGCTCGGGATACCCGGGCCCACAAAACAGATACAAAGGTAGATCAATCTGCTCTCGACTTACGAGAGGTGGTCATTCACAAACGCAAGAAGAGAGAAGCAACCTTGATATGTGGGATCCCTTTCCTGGACATCACTGCACCCAAGCCGCTATCAACTACTACTGCCACAAGACAGTGGCTCCACCACCAAGGCAGTCTGTGTTTATGCGGACCATCACCCCATGCGGCTTATTGGACTCGAGCCACAGAAGCAAGGCTCCTGGAGATCCCATGCGGCCAAGTGAAACCAAGCCACAGAAGGAATGCTCCTGGAGACCCCATACGGCTAAGCAGACTCGAGCCGCAGAAACAAGGCTCTCGAAGACCCCATGCAGCCAGGTTGACTCGAGTCGCAGAAGAAAGGCTCTCGAAGAACCCATGCGGCCAAGTAAAATCGAGCCGTAGAAGCAAGGCTCTTGGAAACCCCATGCGGCCAAGTGGACTTGAGCCACAGGAGGAAGACTCTTGAGACTTCATGCGGCCAAGATGATCCGAGCCGCAGAAGGAAGTCTCTTGAAGACCTCATTTGAGCCGAGAAGGAAGACTCTTGAGACCTCATGCTGCCAAGATGACCCGAGCCGCAGAAGAAAGGATCTTGAGTTTTCATGCGGCTAAGCCGATCCAGGCCGCGAAAGAAAGACTCTTGGTACCGCATGTGGCCAAGTTGATCCGGGACGCAGAAGATTGATTTTACTTTGTTGTGGGGGGAGGTGGGACATATGGCAATTTGACCAAGTCTCAACCACCCAGATTTGCTATAACAAAGAAATCTCAACAACCCCTACCAGTTGGCAGCCCAAGATCGAGTCTTCGTGTGCTGTTACAGACACGTAGCCACGTGGCCCTCTATGCGGCCCAAAATCTGCTTTATGCAGGAATCACTATAAATAGCAGGGTACTACACCCATGCTAGAGGCTGGCAACCTACGAAGGGCAATTTCTTCAAGAGCAAGGATCGTGTCAGATAGTCCAAGAAGTAAGGCAGAGTTGCTACACTTTTTTGAGCCTCCATCGTCGCCCCCCCAGAATTAAAAACTAAACAATTGTACTTAGATTATTTCCTAGGCTTTCTTTCTAGGATTTCTCTTGTACAAACAGTTTGCAATCAAGTTTAATTCATCTATAATTTTTTGTTCTTGACATTTAATGGCAATTACCCCTAGTCTCCTAACATCCACAATCGCCGTATGACGTCTTCATACCTCATACGGGATAGCTGGACTAGTCCGTCTCCGTATTTTGGTACTGGAGCGTGACATCCAGTAACCCTAACTACTAGCTAAAACACTACTAAAGATGCACTCTCAGCGAATACTGGCTCCAAAGGGAGTCTCCTGGCATGGTCGTCACTCCTCTAGTTACTCTGAAAAGTATTATCCAGTCAGAATTGGAGCGAATTATAACTCAAATAGTAGTTCCATTTAATTGATAAAAACTATAAAGCAGTGATAAATAGAATACTCTATGCGATGAAGAAAACATGCTTGAGGCAATAGTGTAATGGAAGAAACAGGCAATATAAACTGGAAATATAATATGTGCGAGCAAGTAATGGAAAAGGAACTACAATATTAGAGATAAGCAATGTAACTGATGAACTGAGTATAAAACTATAATAGATACCAATTAGATATGTGATCGGCTTGGGAGATTCAATGATTTACACTAAGGAAGACTAGCTCAACCATACGTGCAATGTATTATAGCTAGTAGCCAATTATTTACACTACTTGCCGATAGTTCTTGATCAGATATCTAACTAGTATTTTCTCCGTCCCGACTGATATGATGGATCCAACCATGACACGTTACTAGCCAATGTATTCCAGTGTTATCCAATATTATCCAATGTTATCCAATACCAACGAGGACAATATCCGATACCATTGCGATGAATTAAGGTAACATCTCATGGCTGAAGATCCAATGACAATACCAATCCGTGCACCATCGTGTCAAGAATCATAAGTAATATTTCTAAATACTTGAATTATAGTGGTAATCAATAATAAAAACTATCAGAGAATGTACTCACCTGTCGTCCAGAGCAATGAATGTGAGTGGAGGCTCAAAGTGGAGTCACAGGACCTATAGATGAGACATACATATGTTAAATGGGGTTTAACAGTGCTAGACATGGTTTTCTAGTACGTGATATGCAAACTAGGTCAAAACTAGGTCGCGTTTGACTCACAGTTGACTTTTGGTCAACTGGTCAACTTGGTCAAACTCTAGTCAAGTCTAGGTCAAATTAACCCATATCAAGTCATTACCTTCCTATGATATATTATCTTAGGCTAATAGAGAAATACACTATCTTAGTTATTAGGTGAACCATCACTTAAGCTATAGCTAATATCATATCCAAGGTTGATTAGGTAATTACCCAATACCTTATTCTAATAATAAATACACTAAATCTTAATCTAAAATAGGAAAACCACATTACCTAGACTATTTGCAAACCATTACCTATAACGATTTTGCAATGCCATTACCTAGAGTGGATAGGTAAGCCCTACCTTCACTTAGCTTGATAGGGAAACTCCTTAATCATATATATATATATATATATATATATATATATATATATATATATATATATATATATATATATATATATATATATATATATATATATATATATGGGTCATTCTACCATACATCTCCTGGAAAAGGATGTAACGATACATCCCAAATCTGGACCATTGGATGTTGATCCAATGGTTCGAATTGAATAATAGAGTAGAAACATCATTTAATGCTGATTTTGACTTTTGACCTCTTAGTAATTTGCTTTAGCAGGTCATTCTTCACTTTAATTTTTTCAATGAACACCCTAAATTAACTCATATTTACTCTCTCTTTCGTCCATCCAATTTAATATTTTGTGCATCAACGTATAAATTTCGTAAAAAAAATTTGGTTAGAGGCCGTGGTGGTGGTGTTGGTGGAAAGAGAAACAGAGATGAAGAGGGAAATAAGAATCGGTCCGGATCGCGTCGAATGTCGTCGAGCCCTTCTAGAACAACGAGGAGTACCAGCGGCGTCGAAAAGAATCGGTCTAGTTCGCGTCGGACGTCGTCGAGACATCCTCGAACAAGGAGAAGTACCAGCGGTGGTGGTGAACTGAGGAATTTTATTTTCCAGGAATTTTATTTTTCATCTAACAATTTAATATTTTGTTAATAAAGCTACATGCCATGGTGGTGGTGGTGAACTGAGGAAACCTACTTCTGAGGTCGGGCGGATCATCTGCTTATATATATTTTTAAAAAAAATCTGTATTGATCGGACGAAATATTTTTTACTTTTCTAATGATAATATTTTCGAGGAGATTTTTTTTTTGTATTGTGACATTTTGTCATATTAACCATCTTTCTAATATTTACAGTATTTTTAAAAAAATATCATTTACCAAAGTATATTCAAATTTTTACGTTAACAAAGTATGGTACATTTTTTTGGTGGCCCATGTAGGTCAGAGCATATCGTATCGGTTACGTAACTGTACTGATACGAGCCTGCGACCATGACTAAACCTTAGAAATCTCAATCCACACTGCCTTAAAAATTCTCCTAGAAATTTTTCTACGTCCTTGAAATTTCATATTTGTTCTCGATTATTCCCCTTTGCTTTCCGTACCATTGATTCTCGTCCCTTCTTATTGTGGGGTGACGAATAATCGTGATGTCTAGTATTCATCAGAAATTCTTAAGTTATAGTATAATATTGCCTGATTATTGAATATTTGGTTGTTTATAGATGTTAGGGATTATAGATGCCATATGCCCTAGATATCTGTTGGTAGAATTATTAGTATAACACCCAGTTTTCTAAATGAGGGTAATTTTGAAATTTTATAATTTTAATTATTTAATTATGATATTTAAATAATAATATGATTTTTGGTGATTTTTAATTATTTTAAAACTATTTAAAAATTATGACTTGTGATTTTCGTGTTTTGCTAGTGTAACCCTAGAGACAGCTTGACCTAGAGCCTAGCCATATGATTAGGGTGTTTCATTTATCATTTTTAGCTTGAGGGTATTTTGGTCATTTGAATTTATTTGAATATAATAGGATTATTAGAATTTATTGGAATGTATGTGAATTTATTATTAATTATTGCTTGGTGTCTTGTTAGTCTTTAACCTAGAATGGACCTAACCTAGAAGCTTAGACTTAACCCATGGGCTAAGTTAGAATGGTTAACTTAAGTTAGGATCTAAATAGGAGTTTTAGTTAGTGAGACTTGATTTATTAAAATGGGCCTATAAAATGTTGAACTTGATTAGCCTAGAGAAAGACCATGGTCCATGACTTGAAACCCTAACCCTAATTTTATCCTTTATGACCAGCCACTAGGTCATTCCCAACCCTATAAAATCTCTCCTCCTATTATTCTTGTCTCTTTTATATCATTTCTCCATTTGACAAAAACCAAGGTTTATTTCCTTCTTCAAAATTCCTATTTTATTCATTTAACCTCCTTTTTCATCCTATTCTTTTGCATTGGATTCTAATTGATGTTTATAGACTGTTGGTGGAGAGCCATTTCAGTTTGGGATCAATTTGGAGCATTGGGCTATCAAGAAGAACACCCCCCATTGAAGCTTTTTCATGCTATTTGTACCTATAGGTAAAACCCCTAAAATTGTATTCTAATTCCGATTTCTTTGCATATTAGGCTAGAACTAGATTACCCTAGCTGTCCCTAGAATTTGGGTAGAATTCGTGTCCGTTTGGTGTCCGTATCGGACACGTATCATGACTTGTACACATGTGTTTGATGAAATGCCTGTGAGGATTCTTTTTCACTATTTTTAAAAACTATTTGAATAAAAATGTTGTTTTTAATGTGTCTTCTGATTTCCCTAACCTAAACTCATGTTTCTGTGTCGTGTCGTGTCCATACGATGGCGTGGATACGCCCCGTACGCGCGGTTAGGGTTTCCCCTGCTGCCCGTGTCCTTGAACTCTCTGTACACGACACATCTGGACACAAAATTTGGTGTGAGCCTTCCCTAGATGACTGACTGGTAGCCCCTAAAATTTTATGGGGTTTTATTTAGTGGTTAGGGAGAAATCTAGCCCGCACCGATTCCTCACTGTGTGCACACGCGCAGAAATCACCCCCTGATACGCGCATTTTGACACGACACGGCGACAATTCGTCAGGGTGCAGGATTACACGTAGGTAGCCCTACCCTAGGCAAACCTCTGTGCACAAGCACGAGACACGTGTCGCCTTGTGTCGAGAGCACGAGGGCTCGACACGGCTGTACGAGGCCCATATTGTACTGTTTTCTGACACAGTTTATTTTATTGGTTTTGACACGATTGTGTCCACTTCGTGGACACGTCTAGGCTTGTGAGGACACGTGGGACGAGTACCTACCTCTGTACACCTATTTCATTTATTGATTTTGAGTTTTTATTAGAAATTGGATTCGAATTTGAGAATTCCCAAATTAACTGATACACTGTGTTCCTATTGTGATTTCTGAATTTAAATTGTGTTCAAACCATTTTTCCATGTTTTAAATTGCCATGTTAATTCACATACATATGTATTAGTTACTGTTAATGTTGAGTTTATGTTTGGTGTAGGAATTTTGGGTTCAAAATAGTTTAGGATTGCTAGGACTGAATGTGTTCACTGATGTATGTGTTAACTGCCATTGATTCCCTGTTCCTGAGAACCCTATTGTTAGCTGTCATTTTGATTCCATTTTCCTGAGAACTTAACTTGTGAGACTTGTGCACCCATTCTATTGACAATACACATTTCACTGAGTTATTGCACACCCTATCTAAATCATATTTTCCTGAGAAACTAATCCATTACTGCTCTCTAATACACACATTCCTATACACTTGAATATTCCTGAGAGTTCATCTAATATACACACAATGTTTCTTGACACACCACTATATGTAAAATACACACACATAAACACAGGCATTTGTAAAAACTTGAGAGTTACACTGAATCACATTCCTGAAAACTATCTACACTCTACAACTGATAACCTATTCACTGAATGCACTGTTCCTAATACCTATCATTCACTCACCTATTTCCACACACACATTCATGCACATTTGAACAAAAACTGAGAGCCTATGTTGAATCTCTCATACACATTCACACGAACTGAAAATATGTAGGTTACACTATACCACACATAGCTATACATGCAATCCTTTCTCTCTTATTATATAATGTTGAGTTATCTATATACATTGCATTGTGTAAAGATTAGATGAGTGCCAAGTTAATCCCAGTTAAGGTATAGTGGAATGCTAGTTTCAATTCAGTTTTCACATATGAACCATGCCATGTAACCCTCAACCCTTTTTATTATTCAATGATAGTTAAATTCATATTTAGCAATATGTTAACAATTGCATGGTAAATTTCAGTTTAAGCTGAATGTAATATGAACCCCTTCCTTCAAGTTGAATGTTAGTTCAAACTTAGTTTTATGAAATATGTACATGTGTGCCAAGTAACCCTTAACCCCTTAAATTGAATTGTTGGTTAAATTCAAGTTAGATAACATTAGTACTATATGTTGCTACACTAGTTGAATGCTAGTTGATTTCAGCTTTTCATATATGTCAACAACCATGCCATGTTAGCCCTCCTCTAAATGATTGCCATGATATATATAAATGTATACTTGTTAGCTTTGTGCCATGGTAGTGTAACTTATAACTAGTATTTGATTTTCCTTTTTGTTGTACACCTCCATGTTCACACACACATAACCTTCTCTAGCCCTATATATATATATATATATATATATATATATATATATATATATATATATATATATATATATATATATATATATATAAATATATATATATATATATATATATATATATATATATATATATATATATATATATATATATATATATATATAAAATATATATATATACATATATATACATGCATGTATTGTATAGAGTATTGTAGTATCTCTCTCTATATATATATATATATATGTAATTTATATGTGGCATATCATATAGGCCTAAGTATTGATGAATGCATGTATATACATTTGACTTCCTTTATACACTGTATCTTGAGTGCCATATTATATAGGTATAGCCTATATATGCCTATTGTATATAACTTGTATTTTATGCTTGTGTGACTTGTGATTGGTGTGTGATTGCTAGGGTACATTTGACTTCCTTTATACACTGTATCTTGAGTGCCATATTATATAGGTATAGCCTATATATGCCTATTGTATATAACTTGTATTTTATGCTTGTGTGACTTGTGATTGGTGTGTGATTGCTAGGGTAGGCTGGTTAGGCTTAGTGAGACTTGTTGGGTTAGGCTTGACCTAGTTGACCTAGCTTGACTAGTATAGTTGACTAGAGTTGACCAAGTGTTGACTATAGTCTAGTTTGACCGAGATAGCATGCAGATGCATTGTAGATTACATTTATCATTCCCCTGTATACATCTTGACTTGTGTTGCTCTAAATAGGAGTCAGATACATCATCTCGGGCAGTATATTCTTACAGACATTCGGATACCAGGCGAGTACATTCTCTGATCATTTCATAACTTGCTTAGAATTATATTCCTGCTCTAGTTTACCTTATTTGATGCTGTCACGATATTATCATGGATTGGTACTATATGGATCCCTACATTGAGATGTTATCCCCCTTGGGAGCATCGGATACATCATGTCGTGTGTTTCATGTACATCATGTATTCTTCGCTCTCATGTTATTCATGTTTCTCATGTGCTTCATGTTCGTTCATGCTCGCTCGTGTACTCTCATGTGCTCTTATGTTCGGTAATGTTTCTCGTGTATTTCATGTATAACCTATACTTCATGTGTACCCTTCATGGGCCTTCATGTGGAATTCATGTGCACTTAGTTTCTGAGCCCTCACGTATACTTCATGTACACCTATCTATGGGCTTTCATGTGAAAATCATGTACGTAACATAACTTGTCTGGATCCTTGTGTATTGATTGGGGTATGGGGGAGTATAAATAGTCATATGAACAATTCCAAAGTAGTATAACCATGTACGCCTCTTTAGTATATTCATGTGCAAATCCAGCCGTTCACATGTCGACTTTGTACTCTAAATCACTAGTCACTGGTAGCTCTCTACTTATAGTAGATATTTCTATTACAGTTCTCCCTCTATTTACATCATGTACTTTCTTTCAGTTTTATGTATCATACTCTCTTGCATGTTTATATTTTCTAACATGTTATGATCTACGTGAGTTGTATTGTGCCCTCTCCCGTCCTGACTGGACCTGTTGAAAATTTTACAGAGGATGATGAGGAACCCTGCACCCCTTACTTGTAGCTTGCCTAGATGACACTCGCGACCTGGAACCCTGGGGAGGTTCATGCAGCTGCTGAGGACGATACCTTGTATAGTGTAGATAGCTTAGACTGTTCTTTCTTTTCATGATTAGTTGTTGTCCTTGATTTCAGAGTTGTATATTTTAGAGATGTTGAGACTGGTAGTTATTAACTTTGATTATTTCACTTCTTGTTGTACCTCAGTTTGAGGATTTTCTTATCTATTTCATCGTGCTACATTCTTCCTTTAGATTGTGATTGAGTTGTACCTTCTGTGATTGGCCTGCTTTTGGAGAGTATTTTATATTATGTAGTTATAGTTCATGACCTAGAACATCGTTCTACCGCCGACACTATGGCGTAGGCGGGGCGCTGTTACGCACTCGTACCCTCACGGTGGGTGCGGGTCGTGACACATTTTTAGTGGTGGCCCATGCAGGTCGAGTTTGTGTAGTGGTATTCGAACTAGAGTATCACTACAGCCTGCAGTAGGATTAGGATTTTTCTTGAGGTACTCGATCACATTAGGAAAAACTCTTAACTGAATTCCTGCCATCTAAATTCCTGTTGAAGATTGCTTCCTTGAAATACTTGTCCTCCCTTGAATTATCATTTCTATCTCAGTATTGATTTCTTGTTTGATCTGTCTCGAGGATGGTGATTGACACACGATCGCATCGCTCTGGTCCAGCAGACGCTGGTGAGAGGCCTACCACCCCTCGCCCGATTTTGGACGCTGGGACCACAGCACCCCCTATTTCTACTCATATTGGAGCGTCTACAGCTTTTGGTAGTACACCTCCACCTGTCCGGAGGTCTTCTTCCGTCATTCCGGATACGTATCAGCAGCAGTTACCTTCCGGGACAGTAGATACGGCTCAAATATTTACCCTTTTCCAGCGATTCTTGGAGACTCAACAGCAGATGCAGCAGAGCCAGTCTGCTGATTTCCGACAGAGCATACAAGATACTCACCAGTTGGTCAGGACGACAGTAGAGCTGGTGGCTGCTCAGCCACAGGGAGGTCAGATGCAGCCGTATCAGCCGAGGATTCTAGACATCCAATCCTTTAAGAAGATAGGACCCCGAGACTTCAAGGGTACAGAGGGCATCATATACGCTGACGATTGGATAGAGCATATTGAGGAGATATTCCGATTGGCACAGATACCAGCTGGATTACAGATCGAGGCAGCAGCCAGTCAGATGCAGGACTTGGCCCGTACTTGGTACCAGACGTACCCTAGGGTTGGTACAGCCGGTCAGACTTGGGCAACGTTGAAGAAACTGTTCAAGGAGAAATTCTTTTCTGATACAGCACTCGGTGCCTTGGAGGTGCAGTTCGAGAGTTTGGTTCAAGGGAACCAGACCGTTGAGGAATACGCCAGGGATTTATGACGTTTGGGCAGATTCGTTGAGGATCTTACTGAGGTCGGAAAGGCGAGGAGGTTCCACAAGGGTTTGATCAGGGAGATCAGGTCGTATACCAAGAGCGGTCGTGATGCCACTTTCGAGCAGATTCTGGTAGGAGCCATGGCAGCGGAGGACGATCTTGGGCTGAAGGAGAAGAGGACGCTAGACACTCAGGGAGCTAGCGGCAGTACAGGCCCGGCCAAGAGGCTCCGCTTATAGATTCAACAGCAGTATCCGCAGCAGATGCCCCGCTTACAGATTCAGCACCAGTATCAGCAGTCGAGGGTCAATTTTCAGCAGCAGCAGTTTCAAGACCGTGTACCCTTTCAGCAGGCGCAGCTGCCACAGAAGCAGCAGCAGGCCCCGGAAAAGTAGCTTGTTATCATTTGCCCCTTCTGTAAGATACCAGGGCACGATTGGGGCGAATGCTGGAAGAGGCTGGGCAGATGTTTACTTTGTAGAGGATCTGATCATCGACTGAGAGAGTGTCCTGAATCATTTGGACAGACAGATCAGGAAGCAGGAGCTAGGGCTCCGGTGGGCCAGCAGAGGGGATTACCCTTACCCACTCATCAGCAGAGGTATATACAGCATCAGCAACAGGCCAGGAGAAGCCAGCAGGGGCGAGCTTTCGCCAAGACAGTCATGGATGCACAGGCCATTGGAGACCTTACTGCAGGTTCCGTTCTTTTCAATTCCATTTTCGCAATTGCCTCTTATAACTGACTTGAAAATTCGATTACCTCTGTTCCTTGTTGATTGATCAATTTTGTCATGTTGTCCTTGTGTTATGTTTGATTTCTTCTGAGATGAATCATATGGGCAAGGTCACCTCAGTTATGGGATCTAGAATCTTTGATAGTCGTGTTAGCTGGCATAGTGAGGACATATAGTCAGATTTAGGATGTATTTCTCGGGGTGTGGGAATTTCAGGTTTTCGCTGCCAAGCATGCGACAATACAAAATTTTTAAATACCATGATTCTAGAGGTATGTGCCTTAGTCAAGGACTCTATGATTATCGTAGCCTTGCTCACTAGCATGACGAAGATTCCGAGTATCTTGATTTTGGACAGACGCATATGATTATCGAACTGTGTGATTTTGAGACTATGATTGTGGGGTTGTTTGACCAAGAGGGAGTACTACCATCTTAAATTTCAAGGACAAAATTTTTCTAAGGTGGGTAGACTTGTAACACCCAATTTTCTAAATGAGGGTAATTTTGAAATCTTACGATTTTAATTATGATATTTAAATAATAATATGATTTTTGGTAATTTTTAATCATTTTAAAACTATTTAAAAATCATGACTTGTGATTTTGGTGTTTTGCTTGTGTAACCCTAGAGATAGCTTGACCTAGAGCCTAGCCATGTGATTAGGGTGTTTCATTTATCATTTTTAGCTTGAGGGTATTTTGGTCATTTGAATTTATTTGAATTTAATAGGATTATTAGAATTTATTGGAATGTATGTAAATTTATTATTAATTAAATAATTGCTTGATGTCTTGTTAGTCTTTAACATAGAATGGACCTAACCTAGAAGCTTAGACTTAACCCATGGGCTAAGTTAGAATGGTTAACTTAAGTTAGGATCAAAATAGGAGTTTTAGTTAGTGAGACTTGATTTATTAAAATGGGCCTATAAAATATTGAACTTGATTAGCCTAGAGGAAGCCCATGGTCCATGAATTGAAACCCTAACCCTAATTTTATCCCTTATGACCAGCCACTAGGTCATTCCCAACCCTATAGAATCTCTTCTCCTATTATTCTTGCCTCTTTTATATCATTTCTCCATTTGACAAAAACCAAGGTTTGTTCCCTTCTTCAAAATTCCCATTTTATTCATTTAACCTTATTTTTCATCCTAGTCTTTTGCATTGGGTTCTAATTAATGTTTATGGACTGTTGGTGGAGAGCCATTTCAGTTTGGGATCAATTTGGAGCATTGGGCTATCAAGAAGAATACCTTCCATTGAAGCTTTTTCATGCTATTTGCACCTATAGGTAAAACTGCTTAAATTGTATTTTAATTCCGATTTCTTTGCATATTAGGGTAGAACTAGGTGTCCCCTAGCTGTCCCTAGAATTTGGATAGAATTCGTGTCCATTTGGCGTCCGTATCGGACACGTATCATGACTTGTACACATGTATTTGATAAAATGCCTGTGAGGATTCTTTTTCACTGTTTTTGAAAACTATTTGAACAAAAATGTTGTTTTTAATGTGTCTTCTGATTTTCCTAACCTAAACCCATGTTTCTGTGTCATGTCGTGTCCATACGATGGCGTGGACACGCCCCGCGCGCGGCTAGGGTTTCCCCTGCTGCCCGTGTCCTAGAACTCTCTGTATACGACACATCTGGACACGAAATTTGGTGTGAGCCTTCCCTAGATGACTGACAGGTAGCCCCTAAAATTTCATGGGGTTTTATTTAGTGGTTAGAGAGAAATCTAGCCCGTACCGATTCCTCTCTGTGTGCACACGTGCGGAAATCACCCCCTGATACACTCATTTTGACACGACACGGCGACACTTCGTCAGGGTGCAGGGTGACACGTAGGTAGCCCTACCCTAGGCGAACCTCTATGCATAAGCACGAGACATGTGTCGCCTTGTGTCGAGAGCACGAGGGCTCGACACGGCTGTACGAGGCCCATATTGTACTGTTTTCTGACACAGTTTATTTTGTTGGTTTTGACACGATTGTGTCCACTTCGTGGACACGTCTAGGCTTGTGAGGACACGTGGGATGAGTACCTACCTCTGTACACCTATTTCATTTATTGATTTTGAGTTTTTATTAGAAATTGGATTCGAATTTGAGAATTCCCAAATTAACTGATACACTGTGTTCCTATTGCGATTTCTGAATTTAAAATGTGTTTAAACCATTTTTCCATGTTTTAAATTGCCATGTTAATTCACATACATATGTATTAGTTACTGTTAATGTTGAGTTTATGTTTGGTGTAGGAATTTTGGGTTCAAAAAGGTTTAGGATTGCTAGGACTGAATGTGTTCACTGATGTATGTGTTAACTGCCATTGATTCCCTGTTCCTGAGAACCCTATTGTTAGCTGTCATTTTGATTCTATTTTCCTGAGAACTTAACTTGTGAGACTTGTGCACCCATTCTATTGACAATATCCACATTTCACTGAGTTGTTGCACACCCTATCTAAATCATATTTTCATGAGAAACTAACCCATTACTGCTCTCTGATACACACATTCCTACACACTTGAATATTCCTGAGAGTTCATCTAATATACACACAATGTTTCTGGACAATTCTGGATACAGGGGCAAAACGGTAATTTCGGATCAAAACGGTGTCCGCCGTTGGACCCGCTTTGCACCGAAAAGCGTACCAGAGTCAATGGTCTCTAAAGTCATCAAACTATATGTCTACAAATTTATTTTGATGATACGAACCCAATGGTATGTCCAATTTTGGATTCCGGTAGGCCGTGCACGAAATCGCCCGTTGAGTCGGATCGTAGGGCCCGCAAAACGGCGATCTGATCAACTGTCTCAAAATCAGACCAAACTTGGCATACAGGACCAAAAAAATGATACGGTCCTGTTGGCGCAAGTTTTGTCTCGATCTGACGAACGTGCACAAAGTAATTGAGAAATTTGCAAAGAGGCCGATACAGTAAATTTCGACGGATATACATCAAATTCATCGTGCACACGCAACCAATTTAAATTCTGTCAAAGCCCACACGTCCGCGAACTCGATACACACCTTTCAAGAATTTTGGTTGGCGACCACGTCGCCCAGATTGGCGGAACGCACGTCGTATCGGACAATTTTCTAGTTTTCTAATGTTTTGAAAACATTTTTTTTCTAATTTTTGCAATCCTGTAACTTGCTGTCCAGTGGATGAAAGTAATTCTACAAAAGGGATTTTGAACTTGTATATATTGTCTACAACTGCCTTCAAATAGATTTCTAAATTTCTTTACTAATCGGCAGATATTTGCCTTCCAAGTCAGTGTTTTGAAACTGAATTTTCAGTATCATCTCCACAGTTTTTCTTGAAATTTCAACTCGATTTCTCTCGAGTTTTGGGTCAGCTGAATTTAAACTAATTAACAAGGATTAAAGAGGGTTATATCGTGATCATACCAGAGTTTGTAATTCGGGTTTTGATCGAGTAACGTGGGAGAAATCCGGCCATGAAGTCGCCTTCCTGACTGTGGTAGCATGTTGCTACTGCTGCGGTTGTTGTTCTGCTTTTCTCGCGGGCGCGCGCGTTCCTGGCTGACTCCAGCCGTGCGCGGAGGCGCTGCGGTGGCCGGGGTGCGCGCGCAGAGGTAGGGGTGTCGGCGTGTGGGGGTTTGCTAGGGTTTTCGAAGGTTTAGTCTCCATTTTTTTTCTTTCTCGTTCTCCATATATATGTATCTATATGTATGCGTGGATGTGGGTTCTCCTCTCGGGTTGGGCTGAGACTGTGAGGGAGAATTGGAGCTTGTATGGGCTGGGCTTCCCTACTCCTTCTATTTTCTATTTCTTTTTCTATTGCTCTCTCTATATATATATATATATATATATATATATATATATATATATATATATATATATATATATATATATATTTCTATTTTTTTTTCTATTGCTCTCTCTCTCTATATATGTTTTGGAATTCCCACCTGCGAGTCCACACTAGGGGCGAGGGTGATTTCTTGAAGCTAACCTGCGAGTCCACACTAGGGACGAGGGTTAGTAGTCATTTGTCCGCACCTGTAAGTCCACACTAGGGGTGAGGGTGATTCTTGAAGCTAACCTGCGAGTCCAAACTAGGGGCGAGGGTTAGTAGTTGTTCAAACCTGCGAGTCCACACTAGGGACGAGGGTTTGAGTATCCGATTGGTTTCTTGTCATGAGTTCATGTTTCCTTCCAGCAGTTCATTTATGCGTAGTATTTTTTGTATCCGTGTTCATAGCCACCTGTCGTGTTCCATCTTCCTTGCTTATTTCTTACGTATGATAAACTGTTAGATAGGCATGTGTATGTATCTTGCTAGTCCTCTGAGGACCTGATGATCTCTTCAGGTAGCAGGTTGTACGGAGTTAGTTAGCTAAGCATGTAACGCCCCAGAACCAGAATACTAGAGAGCGGGGGCATACATAGCCAGCTACGTATAATGAAATGGAATCCACCTCACTATACGGTCACGGCTGTCTAGATACATGATGGTTTAACTACAATCCATCAGTCTCCTATGGTCAATAACAAACCTAAATGTCCCAATCTCAAGCAAGCAAGTAAAGTTACAAGATGTAAGATCACCAAATATACAATAGTAAGGCATCCCAAATATTACATATTTAGCTGATCATGAAGCTAGTCGTTACAAAATGTGATGACTAGCAAGAGTTTAGTCATACATGATCAACCCTAGGATTTATCAATCATGTTACAGCCCGTAGGCAGACAGTAAATAAATGTGCAATCGAGCTAACACGTGCTCGTCGGCTAAACGCCTCAAAAGAATAATTTTACAATAGAGTGAGAGAACAAAAGAAACCCACTCGTTGCCAGGGTTACGCCTGGTGGTCACCATCTGGCTGGAAGGTAGGTAGATCCTCTGGAGCTGCTCCGATATCTGGCCATACAAAACTAGCTGGGTCAGACCCCAGAAAGAGCAAGTGACACAAGAAGGCTTCACTTAGGAACTAAAACCAGCATATCAAAATAAATATTAAAGATAATTATAAAGATACTGACAATAACCGAGATAACAATAATAATTGAGCATGAGGAAACCATTCAGGTAGCCAGACTGCAACCTTTAAACCAAACAAGGACCGGGGTTGCAACCCTTCACCTGAATAGAAACCCACCTCAATTACAGTTGGTAAGGTAATAAGACAATAAATGAAGAGAGGACACAGAACTGCTCCAGGAGCTAGGTTACAACCCTTAAACCAAACAAGGACCGGGGTTGTAACTCTTTGCCTGAACAGAACTGGACCCCTGATCTTTATTGTTAAGGCAAGCATAAATAATTATGCTTTTGAAGTAAGGTAAAACATAATAAGCATGGCATGGGGTGCAATAAGACAATAAACGAAGAGAGGACACAGAACTGCTCCGGGAGCCAGGTTACAACCCTTAAACCAAACAAGGACCGGGGTTGTAACCCTTCGCCTGAACAGAACTAGACCCCTGATCGTTATTGTTAAGGCAAGCATAAGTAATCATGGCATGTCACAATCTTGTACAGGATCAGGACGAGACAAAGCTGGGTTAGACTCCATTCAATCATTCACAGCCAAGCAAAGAGTATGGCTTGATACTTTAACTAACTAGGGTTATCACAGGCCTAGTGACTAGCAAGATGCAATGAGATTATTCCAACAGCCACAAGTCCTGCAGATCATCCAGGCCGAATGTCCGTTCATGAAGGTACAACACATGACTGTGTGCTGGAAGTGTGCCCTACTCGTCGGTAGGCTTCAAGTCCACTTAATGCGCCCAGATAACGGAATTGCCTGTAGCTGGAAAATCTCTTCATAACTACTTGATTTTCTAGTTATTTGCCTTAGTCTATTTCAGTAGGTACCCCTGACCGTGGTATTCAGGAATCTCTATCCTAGACATGATGCAAGACAATACTGGTTTATTTGTACAAGCACAATCGTCCACGGTGTCCAGGTCAATCATTCTTGTCACGACATGCCAGCCGTCGCAACAGCCTTCGAGATATATATCACGTCATGTTCACTGCCAGGAGTACGCCACGACGGGCCACTATCATGTCATGTCATTTGCCAAAAGTGCCACAACGGGTCACCATCGTGTCAGAAAACATATTTAAAATTAACAAGTACAAGCATCTATGTAGCACTAAGTAACAAAAGAGGGTGCAGGGGCAGCAGGAGAGTCATGCGGCACAGGGAGCAGGGCGCATGCGGCTGAGAAGTGGCAGGAGCTTATGCAGCTCGGGAAGCAGCAAGGCTCATGCGGCTCTGGATAAGGGCGCATGCGGCTGGGAATCAAGAGATGTTCATGCGGCAAAATGAGAGAGAGCACACACGGCTCGGTATTACAGGCTCATGCAGCTCGGTGCCATGCGACCATATACGGCAAGGGAGGATAAGACCTATGCGGCTGGAAAGGAGCGGGCTTATGCGACTGAAGAGGTTGGGTCCTTATGCGGCCAAGAAGGACGCAAACATATGCGTCTGGGAATCAATAAGGCCATGCGGCTAAGTGTGGCCAATGCCTTATGTGACAGCGGGAAGACGGGTTATATGCGGCTAGGGGCTATTGAGTTCATGCGGCTGCGGGAGGCGGAGCCATGCGGCCGAAGGTGCTGGTGTTCATGCGGCCAAGGACCAAGGACAGCTTATGCGGCTCGGATCGGGCAGAGCCATACGGCTGAAGAAGTTCAAGCCTATGCGGCACAGAAGTGCCATACGGCTAGGGAGACTTGCCGCATGAAAATCCATGCGGTCAAGTACTGCTCTTCTTCTCCACTTGTCCGAGAAGAAGAGCCATGATATCCATGGCTTCAAAGCTTCCTAAATCCTTCATCCGAGGTCAAAATCCAGACTTCCGTAGGTCAAAATGGGGCAGAATGAAATTCTCTACAACATGGAACCATCAAAACTAGATAATAACAAGGTTAAATAGACCAAAACCCAAGAAATCCAAAAATACAATAAACTTAGATCTACTCAAATTGAACCATGGAAATTAGAAATGCTAAGTATTAAAGTGTGTTAGAATCTCGTGAGGAAGAGAATGGAACAATAAAAACTGAGTTCCTCCATGCAGCAAGCTGCACTTGCCTAAGCTCTCTCTCTGGTAGGTGAAGAGAGTAATGGTGAAGAAAAAGAAGTAATGGAGAAGAAGTAATGAGGAGAGAGAGTTGGACGGCTATTAAAGGAAGGGTGTGGGGGTAGATGGGGTTTTCTTTTAGTTCATGATGAACCCAAGGCAAACCAAACCAAGCCAAGCTGAACCATACAATTGCAATACTAAGATAAACCATGCCATGAAACATGCAATATACGTATACGTATACCAAAATACGTAATACGAACCACGGTCGTTACAACTCTACCCACCTTAAAAGAATTACGTCCTCAAAATTTAATTAAGATGCTAGCGAAGCAAGGATAAGCTATACCAATCACAGGCAAGCTATAACAAGGCAATCAATCAAGCAATCATTCATTCAAACAAGGAATTGAGAGCATAAGGCATAAGGAAGACATTATACCTTACGAGTTAAACGGGTCGGGATATCGTGATCGGATATCATCCTCACGCTCCCATTTTGACTCACCCAAAGAGTGATGACCCCAAAAAACGAGGACTAACTTAATAGTCTTGTTCTTGAGTATCTTCTCTCTCCGGTCCAATATAGACACGGGCCTCTCCTCATATAAAAGGTTGGTACCAACAACCACTTCCGAATGATCCATGATGTGGCTCGGGTCTGGATATACCGTCGTAGTTGGGATACATAGAACACGTCATGCACCTCACGTAACGACGGCGGAAGAGCGAGACGATAGGACACATCTCATACTCGCTCCAGAATGTCGAATGGTCATATATACCTAGGACTAAGCTTTTTCCGTACGCCAAAACGAATGACGCCACGATTAGGCAAAATTTTCATGAATACATGGTTTCCGACAGAAAACTCCAGAGGGCATCGATGAAAATCGGCCTAATGGCGCTGGCGATCTTGCGCAACTCGAAGATTATCTCTGACTCTCCTGACCATTTCAACCGTCTGAGCAATCATTTTCGGACCGAGCATCTGCCTTTCTCCAACATCATCCTACGCTAGCGGGGATCGGCACTTTCTACCGTACAGTACCTTGAACGGTGCCATCTGGATACTGGCCTGGAAACTATTATTGTACGAGAACTCCACTAGGTGCAGGTGATCCTCCCACGAACCACCGAAGTCGAGCGTATAAGATCTCTACATATCTTCCAAGGTTCGTATGGTACGCTCTGACTGACCATCTGTCTGCAGATGATAAGCTGAGCTGAACTGGAGGTGAGTTCCCAAACTCTCTTGCAGGCTACGCCAAAAGTGTGACGTAAATCTTGAGTCTCTGTCCGAGGTGATGCTGACTGGTACACCGTGAATTCTGACGATCTGCCTGAGATATATTTCTGCTAGCTGAGCCGTCGACTGACCAAATCTGAACGGAAGAAAGTGAACCACCTTCGTGAGCCTGTCTATAATGACCCAGATAGCATCTCTACCGGCCGGAGACCTAGGTAATCCAGTCACGAAATCCATGGTTACATGCTCCCACTTCCATTCTGGAATCGGCAAGGGCTGAAGTAGTCCAGTTGGCCTCTGATGTTCAGCCTTAACCTGTTGGCAAACAAAAAACTGAGAGACAAACCGGGCTATCTCCCTCTTCATGCCATTCCTCCAAAAGTGTTAACGGATATCACGGTACATCTTTGTGCCACCGGGATGAATCGAATACTGAGAACTGTGAGCTTCCGCCATGACCTCCTGTCTGATATCTCTACTGGGTACAGGAAGACACTTACCATGTCAAAGTGTACTGTCTTTATGGATGCATAACTCTGGTCTTCGTCCTGCCTCACACTCTGCTCTGAGCCGCTGAAGCTTGAAATCTGTTGACTGAGCCATCCGGATCCTCTCGACTATAGTGGACTGAAATTGCATAATGGCCATCACTTCCACACAGGTAGGAAGGACAACTTCTATACCCATCTTTTGAAGATCTACCAATAATTATGGTTGTGCTGTTAGGAAATAAACTCCGGCTCTCCTGCTTAATGCATCTGCAACGACATTAGCCTTCCCAGGATGACACTGCAGGTTGACATCATAATCCACAAGTAGCTCTAGCCATCTTCTCTGACACATGTTAAGATCCTTCTGGGTGAACACATATTTCAGGCTCTTGTGGTCGATAAAAATCTCCACCCTATCTCCATACAGGTAGTGCCTCCACAACTTAAGTACAAACACTACCGCTGCCAGTTCCAAGTCATGGGTTGGGTAATTCTTCTCATGATCACGAAGTTGACATGACGCATAAGCTATTACCTTCCCATGTTGCATCAAAACACATCCTAAACCTCTGCCTGAAGCGTCACAATATACTGAGAATCCCCCGGTTCTATTTGAAGCGTGAGAATGGGCACCGTCATCAAGCCTCGCTTCAACTTCTTAAAAGAATCCTGGCACTCTGCTGTCCAAGCAAACTTCACATCCCTGCGGGTCAACTGGGTCAATGGCACAGAAATTTGAGCAAAGTCTGAAACAAATCGCCGGTAGTAGCCGGCTAATCCAAGAAAATTACGAACTTCTGCAACTGTGCTAGGTACTGGCCACGTCTCAATAGCCACGATCTTCTGGGGATCCACTTCTACTCCTCCTCTGGTAATGATATGACCCAAGTATGAAATACGATCGAGCCAGAACTCGTATTTACTGAACTTGGCATACAACTGGTGCTCTCGGAGAATCTGGAGGACAACTCTGAGATGCCTGCTCATGTTCCGCTTCACTCTTGCTGTAGACCAGGATGTCGTCTATGAACACAATCACAAACTGATCAAAATAAGGCATGAAGATATGATTCATGAGGTCCATAAATACTGTCGGCGCATTGGTTGCTCCAAAGGGCATAACAAGGAACTCCCAATGCCCATATCTCGATCTGAATGCTGTCTTCGGGATGTCCTGCTCTTTGACTCTGATCTGACCGGTATCCTGATCGCAAATTAATCTTCGAGAATACTGCTGCCCCTTGAGTTGATCAAACAAGTCATCTATCCTCGGGATAGGGTATTTGTTCTTGATAGTCACTGAGTTCAAGGTACGATAATCCACACATAATCTGGACGTACCATCCTTCTTTTTTACAAGAAGCATCGGGGCTCCCCAAGGCGATCCACTAGCACGAATGAATCCTTTGGTTCTGAGTTCTTCAATCATCTTGTATAATATCTCTAATTCTGACGGCGCCATCCTGTAGACTATCTCTGATACTGGGGCTGTCCCTGGGATCAAGTCGATAGTGAACTCGATCTCTCGCTCCGGCGGCATACCTGGAAGCTCTTCTGGGAAAACATCTGGAAACTCTTCGACTATCTGGGGCAACTGTACTGCTACTACTGCCATCCGCAATACTGGAGGAGAAGGTTCAACTTCGCCTCGAGAAAAAAAAACTCTGGCTCGTCGGGAATGCTAAAAATAACCCTGCCGATGTGGCAGTCTATCCTAGCATACTGGTCTCTCAACCAATCCATCCCTAAGACCACATCATAATCGGCCATCGGGAACTCTATCAATCTAGCGGGAAACTCTCTACCGCTAACTACGATACGACACGAGGAAAACACTCTATCTACTCCCACAAGTCCGTTACCAGTAAGTATATTAAGCCTTACTGATAATGACTCGGGCTCCAGTCCTATCCGTGTCGTAAATCGTGCAGACATAAATGAGTACGAGGCACCAGAGTCAAATAATACTGAAGTTGGAAAGGAGTTGACGAGAATAGTACCTGCCACTACTTCTCCTGGTGCTAATCCTTCCTCTTCCATGGTCAAAGCCAGCACTTGACCATGTCCTCTGGATGCGGGTCCCCTTTGCTAGAAACTTCTCTGCCTGCTCTGGATCAGGGCTTGGGCTTGGCATACTGCTGTGGCCTCTGCTGCTGAAATGCCTGGGCCTACGTCGGCAATGGCCTCGAGAACGGGTACTGCTGCTGCTGGACTGGTGCTGGTCCTCTAACTGAAGGACTAGAGAAGGCTGATGAAGATAAACTCCCCCTCTTCGGGCAGTTCCTAACCCTGTGGTCCGGGGCACCATAAACTAAGCACAAACCTTGTGCTCTGCGACACTCTGATACTACGTCCTGGCTTTTCGCAGTGTGAACATCCCACTGCGGAAGAGTGCTTCTGCTGCTGAGGGTGCGTCGGGGTTGAATGCTGAGCCGACGTCACTGAGGCCGCCCGCCTCGGAGCTCTAATGATCAAAGACCTAGCTGTCGGGGCTGGTGCGGAAGACTGATTCATCTGGCCGTGAGATCGCTTTCGACCTCTGGTCCTATCCACGATCTTCTGGGAGGTATACTCATGCCTGCTGGCTGCTCTCAATACCGCATCAAAAGTCTGATGCTCAATCTGCTCCACTGCCAATAAGATCTCTAGATGGAGTCCCTGCTGGAACTGTTGGGCTCTATCAAACTCGGTTGCTACCAAGGTGGAAGCAAACCGACTAAGCCTGGAAAAATTGGCCGCATACCCATCGACCGTCTTGCCCATCTGCTTTAGATTGGTGAACCTCGTCTGTAGATTGTACCGAGCTATAGCATCAAAATACTTGGTCTGGAATCTCTCTCTGAATACTGTCCAAGTAATAGGCGCCACTAATCCAACGGCCTGCGCTGCCCACCAGCAGCGGGCAAGATCCAATAACTGCAAACGCACCATGGCCACCTTCTCGCCTTCTGGAGTCCTGGCTGCTTCTAGAATTACCTCTGTGTCCTGAAGCCAAGCGTCTGCGACAATAGCATCCTCGCTACCATCGAAGAATGGAGGGTTCAAGTGCTTGAAGCTGTTGGCCGCGCTGTTACCCTGATGACCTCCTCTGGTCAGAGCATCTGCCACTGCCTGGTGCAAGGCATCTCCTCGACGATCCTGAGAAGCTAACAACGTCCTGATGAGACCCACCAAAGTGCCATCATCAGGTTCTGCAGGCTGGACTGGCTGAACTGGTGGTTCTCCTCCAGTAGGCATGACTCTGGAGGCTACTCCTGAATGCTGGGCTTGATCTCCTAGTTGCTGCTGGTCCACAGGTGGTGCTCCGCCTTGCCGATCGGTAGGACCAGGAATAATGCCGCTGAAGAAGACGACATAGAGAACAGTAAAGAAGGACCAGGACAGATCAACGATACAAGCATGTGATCAGGTCAAGATTTTAGGGATTTAGAGGATACGAGCAGAGATCAAGGGCGAGTACTGATTGAGACATCTATTCGGTAAACCCTCACATATCTTGATTTACAAGATCTGCATGGACCACCCCTTAAACCATGTAACGCCCCAGAACCAGAATACTGGAGAGCGGGGGCATACATAGCCAGCTACGTATAATGAAATAGAATCCACCTCACTATACGGTCACGGCTGTCTAGATACATGAGGGTTTAACTACAATCCATCAGCCTCCTATGGTCAATAACAAACCTAAATGTCTCAATCTCAAGCAAGCAAGTAAAGTTACAAGATGTAAGATCACCAAATATACAATAGTAAGGCGTCCCAAACATTACATATTTAGCTGATCATGAAGCTAGTCGTTATAAAATGTAATTACTAACAAGAGTTTGGTCATACATGATCAATCCTAGGATTTGTCAATCATGTTACAGCCCGTAGACAGACAGTAAATAAAGGTACAATCGAGCTAACACATGCTCGCCGGCTAAATGCCTCAAAAGAATAATTTTACAATAGAGTGAAAGAACAAAAGAAACCCACTCGTTGCCAGGGTTACGCCTGGTGGTCACCATCTGGTTGAAAGGTAGGTAGATCCTCTGGAGCTGCTCCGATATCTGGCCATACAAAACTAGCTGGGTCAGACCCCAGAAAGAGCAAGTGCCACAAAGAGGCTTCACTTAGGAACTAAAACCAGCATATCAAAATGAATATTAAAGATAATTATAAAGATACTGACAATAACCGAGATAACAATAATAATTGAGCACGAGAAAACCATTCAGGTAACCAGACTGCAACCCTTAAACCAAACAAGGACCGGGGTTGCAACCTTTCACCTGAATAGAAACCTGCCTCAATTACAGTTGGTAAGGTAATAAGACAATAAACGAAGATAGGACACAGAACTGCTCCGGAAGCCAGGTTACAACCCTTAAACCAAACAAGAACCGGGGTTGTAACCCTTCGCCTGAACAGAACTGGACCCCTAATCTTTATTGTTAAGGCAAGCATAAATAATCATGCTATTGAAGTAAGATAAAACATGATAAGCATGGCATGGGGTGCAATAAGACAATAAATGAAGATAGGACACAGAACTGCTCCGGGAGCCAGGTTACAACCCTTAAACCAAACAAGGACCGGGGTTGTAACCCTTCGCCTGAACAGAACTGGACCCCTGATCGTTATTGTTAAGGCAAGCATAAGTAATCATGGCATGTCACAATCTTGTACAGGATCAGGACGAGACAAAGTTGGGCTAGACTCCATTCAATCATTCACGGCCAAGCAAAGAGTACGGCTTGATACTTTAACTAACTAGGGTTATCACAGGGCTAGTTACTAGCAAGATGCAATGAGATTATTCCAACAGCCACAAGCCCTACAGACCATCCAGGTTATCTAAGCCGAATGTCCGTTCATGAAGGTACAACACATGACTGTGTACTGGAAGTGTGCCCTACTCGTCGGTAGGCTACAAGTCTACTTAGTGCGCCCAGATAACGGGATTGCCTGTAGCTGGGAAATCTCTTCATGACTACTGGATTTTCTAGTTATTAGCCTTAGTCAATTTCAGTAGGTATCCCTGACCGTGGTATTCAGGGATACCTATCCTAGACATGATGCCAGACAATACTGGTTTATTTGTACAAGCACAATCGTCCACAGTGTCCAGGTCAATCATTCTTGTCACGACATGCCAGCCGTCGCAACAGCCTTAGAGATATATATCATGTCATGTTTACTGCCAGGAGTGCTCCAGGACGGGCCACTATCATGTCATGTCATTTGCCAAAAGTGTACCACAATGAGTCACCATCGTGTCAGGGAACATATTTAAAATTAACAAGTACAAGCATCTATGTAGCACTAAGTAACAAAAGAGGGTGCAGGGACAGCAGGAGAGTCATACGGCACAGGGAGCTGGGCGCATGCGACTGAGAAGTGGCAGGAGCATATGCGGCTCGGGAAGCAGCAAGACTCATGCGGCTCTGGATAAGGGCGCATGCGACTGGGAATCAAGAGATGTTCATGCGACAAAATGAGAGAGAGCGCATACGACTCGGTATTACAGGCTCATGCGACTCGGTGCCATGCGGCCATAAGAGACAAGGGAGGATAAGACCTATGCGACTGGGAAGGAGCGGGCTTATGCAGCTGAAGAGGATGGGTCCTTATGCGGCCAAGAAGGACGCAAACATATGCGGCTGGAAATCAATAAGGCCATGCAACTAAGTGAGGCCAATGCCTTATGCGGCAGCGGGGAGACGGGTTATATGCGGCTAGGGGCTATTGAGTTCATGCGGCTGCGGAAGGCGGAGCCATGCGGTCGAAGGTGCTGGTGTTCATGCGGCCAAGGACCAAGGACAGCTTATGCGGCTCGGATCGGGCAGAGCCATGCGGCAGCCTATGCGGCACAGAAGTGCCATGCGGCTAGGAAGACTTGCCGCATGAATATCCATGCGGTCAAGTACTGCTCTTCTTCTCCACTTGTCCGAGAAGAAGAGCCATGATATCCATGGCTTCAAAGCTTCCTAAATCCTTCATCCGAGGTCAAAATCCAGACTTCCATAGGTCAAAATGGGGCAGAATAAAATTCTCTACAACATGGAACCATCAAAACTAGATAATAACAAGGTTAAATAGACCAAAATCCAAGAAATCCAAAAATACAATAAACTTAGATCTACTCAAATTGAACCATGGAAATTAGAAATGCTAAGTATTAAAGTGTGTTAGAATCTCGTGAGGAAGAGAATAGAACAATAAAAACTGAGTTCCTCCCTGAAGCAAGCTGTACTTGCCTAAGCTCTCTCTCTGGTAGGTTAAGAGAGTAATGGTGAAGAAGAAGAAGTAGTGACGAAAGAGAGAGTTGGGCGGCTATTAAAGGAAGGGTGTGGGGGTAGGTGGGGTTTTCTTTTGGTTTATGATGAACCCAAGGCAAACCAAACCAAGCCAAGCCGAAACATGCAATTGCAATACTAAGATAAACCATGCCATGAAACATGCAATATACGTATACGTATACCAAAATACGTAATACGAACCACGGTCGTTACAAAGCATGTGGTAGTTGATCACGTCTGCATGATTCAGGTATTGTTAGTGATATTCATTTTGTTATCCTCTCGTGCCTTATGTTCCTTATCATGATATACTCTACTTGTTAGTTTAGTTTATAGACTCTTGTTCTTTTGTGGAGTCTAATCGGACATATATGATAGTGGGCTGCAGACCACGACCCATAGTGTTTATTCATGTTTTATATTCTTATTTTGGATTGAGATATAGTTATGCCTTGCCTTGATTAGACATGATACCATAGTCTAGACAGCGTTTACGTATTCGAGATGGGCTGGAGTCCGCTCGATACGTAGCTGGCTTGCTCACGAGCTCGCATCCGAAAAGCGGGTGCGAGTCGTAACAGTTTTGGACGGAGAATGGACATTCTCCTTGTTTTTAACACGGAGAATGGCTATTCTCCTTGCTTTTAACACAGAGAATGGCCATTCTCCGTTCTTTTGACATGGAGAATGGCCATTCTACGTGCTTTTAATACGGAGAATGGCCCTTCTCCATGCTTTTAACACGGAGAATGGCCACTCTCTGTACTTTTAACAAAGTATGGTACATTTAGGACGAGAAATGTTCAATATTTTGTCATATTAACCATCTTTCTAATATTTACAGTATTTTAAAAAAAATCATTTACCAAAGTATATTCGAATTTTTACGTTAACAAAGTATGGTACATTTTGGACGAAGAATGGACATTCTCCTTGCTTTTAACACGAAGATTGGCCATTCTCCTTGCTTTTAACACGGGGAATGGCCATTCTCCATTATTTGAACACGGAGAATAGTCATTCTCCGTGCTTTTAACACGAAAAATGGCCACTCTCTGTGCTTTTAACAAAGTATGGTACATTTAGGACGGAGAATGTTCAAGTATTTCATTCATTTTTCACCAAATATTTACAGTATTTTTAATATCATTTACCAAAGTATATTCATTTAATAATAAAGCATGTTCAAGAAAATCTGAATATTATTTTATCAGGCTTCTACTGTATGGCTGCACAAAATTGCTTGCCAGTGTTTGAATATAATTAACCTACTATCCAAGAAAATTTTTTTTACATTACATACTTTGCTTCAGCAATAACAAGGGATGAACATGCAGGATTATATTATGCATTACACTGGCATCGAATTCATACTGATGGCATCGATGTACTGATTATTTACAGAAAGCAAAACACATTACAATCAAATAAAGTTTTAGTGATCCCAGAAATATATTCGTAATGAGGCCATCAGTAAACCCTAGGAATGCACCCAGGACTCATAAAATCTGTGAAGGGCATCTGCAAATCAAAGGAATATACTAAAAAATCAAAATCATCTGTGAAGGCCAACTGTAAATCAAATAAATGCTTCAACCAAACAAATCATAATCAAATTAAGTATACTTTATTTCAAGTCCAATAAACTGCCACTACAACAAAAATACCTTTTAATGACGGCTAAAAATTGTCATTAATTAAGAACCATGACGGTTTTTTTCCAATCCAACTGTTATGAAAACGGGTGTTATAAATGTTTTTGAAAGCGTTATAGATAATTCTTCTAAAAACGTCATTAATAGGTTGAATTTCTGCTACGTTTTATTTTCAAAGCGTTATGGATATTTATGTAAAACCGTTATGAATAGTTAATATGGTTTAGAAGTCAGGACATTTTGAAAGCGTTATGAATAGATGATCTGTATATGGTCATTGTATCACATTTATAACGCTCTATATTGCATGTTATACATTCCAAACGCTGCTCAATTCAATTCGAAAAGAACCACTTTGATCCATATTCACAACAAAATATTGAAATATAATATAAAGTACCATTCTCCATTTCATTGTCTCAAAATAGGGTACATCAACATCTCACAGATATAGAGTACTTTAGCTAGCTTTATTTCATTGTCTCAAAATATGGTACATCAACATCTGTATATGGTCATTGTATCACCTGTCCTTGGCCTCTATATGTGCTACATTTGGTCGCTTTTGTGCCAGGTTTGGCCCCAGAGCCATCGCAGGTGCTGCAACTCTCCAGCCTGGTTACCTCAATCTATTTTTCTACACCAAATACTGCTTCTTTGAAGTTAAAGACGAGGCTGTAGCTTTCATCATCACCCTGTATTGGCCATGAAGATACCCTTTAAAGATACCCCAAAAACACAAATATCCATCGCAGGTTCTGTATTTTTCTCACCAATACCATTCATAGAAGCCTTCTTATTATCTGATCTCAATTGCCTGCCAAAACTTTGTTTCTTGGAGTGCTCTTCTAGCGAATTGCACACCCTTTCTTGTAAGATTGACGGGTCTTCTTCCTTGCCATCTTGCTCGGGAGAAGTAACTGCTTCCTCCGCTTGGACCTTTTCCATATCGACCACTGCCTGAACAATTTTTTGATGGAAGTTGAGGAACTGATCAAATGAGTTTGCAGGAGAGTTGGGTCTCGCGTTGCTGCTTAAATCTGAGAACATCCTGCAGGAGTTGAACAAGAAAAATTAATACAATGACTTACTCATGAAAAGAGTGAAGGAAGAAAGAAAACAAGAAAAGAAAATATATCGTACTTGAGAACACAAACTATATTTTCTGTTGCAGAAGCATCTTTTAGTGCTTGAACAGCTACTTTTTGAGCAGCTTCTCTGTTTTGTAGGGCTTCCTGGATCACCCCCATAGAACAAACATTAGTTTAGGAATTAGAAAGCTAATAGAAACAAATTCATGGACCCTAATTTGACAATGGTTCTAATCTTTTGGTTCACAATAATTCAATTCTAAAGTAAAATTCTCTTGGTATTAGAAAGCCAATAAAAACAAATTTATAGCCCATAATTGTTTTAATCTTTCTTTTCATAGTAATTCATAGGATGAATCAACAATATGACATGAATCAACAATACGACATGAGACAAGATGACCAATAATTAGACAAGACTCAATAGACTGAAACAAATTTTTTTGCAATGCTTGGATTGTTTATATATAACTAACCTATGCTGAGTATCTATTTTAAAGTTACAGGTGAAGCTAGATGACTTACTGAGGTCTCTATTCAGTCACAAGCTCAGTTCATGCTGACACAAAGAATTTCAAGCCAAACTTGAATAGGTTGTACTAAGGCACTCTCTTCTTTCTTACATCTTAAGCAAGAAAGGTGGAATTCGGTTGTACTTAGCATCTAATGTCTACATTGGTTAACATAATCCTGAACTATAAGCTTTGAATGGACCTCTGTGACAACAAAATTCAGATATATTTTGTAAATTTAGAGTGGAAACAAGGGAATAGAAAAAAGCATTGTACTCTTCTTTTCCGCCTGCCATCCTATCCTGAAGTCGACCCTGCATAGAAACAGATGGATGTCACATACCAATTACCTTACAGTTTTGTTGGATATATATACCGACAAGATAAAGGCTAAGGTGGAAAAAACAATTAATGAAACAAAGTCCAGAAGCATAAGGCTTGTTCAAGACATTAGTAAGAGAGCAATATAGAAAGCAAGCACAGCCATGTCCTTTTGGACTAGTAACTAACCTGCAAATGTAATCTAGACAAAAATACAGAATAAGAGGGTTGTACAAATTCTGTTCTCCCAAACCAGCTTGTGATAGATTGTAAACACCTAGTTATAGCTTAATATCAATCCTTTAAAGAGAGTAGTAGACGAGCCAATATAATGATGTTTTGCTTGAACAACAAATTTTTTGGTACATTTGAACCTTGACAAGATACAGAAATAAGATGGTTGTGCTCCTAAAACAATTACAATAGATGGTAAATAGTTTTAGTTTATGAAAACTTCTTTAAGAGGCTAAAATGGCTGTAAAAGAGCCAATATAATTATGTTCGCTTGAACGAGCCACTTCAGGATAATATTGCAATCCCCAATGGTTCGATGTTGGTGCAGGAAGCGAGATTCTCTTTGTGCTCTTAAATATAGGCCATATAAATGATTATCGGAACCCAAATCAGGACAAATGAATCTGAAAGCATTATAACTTGCCCTAGTTTATGATTACACTTCAGAGTCTAACCAGATCAAATCAAGAAGCTTCACACTAACCCTAAAAGTAAAAATTGTTCCCATCCTGCCAAAGTTATATACCTTGTAAGAATAGTCTAGGTATCTTATTTGTCCAACTTTCTCACTTCACAGACAAATTATTATGACTACAATGATGATACCAGATACATAGCGATAGAAATCAAGAGCAAGCTTACGAAGGCAGCAAGGACCAAAAGGCTTATGTGGTGGCCTCCAGAGGGAGAGACAGGGATTGAGATAAAATTAGGTGGTGTAGTAGGTAATCAAGACAACCTTGGCTGGGACTATGTTCTGTGGTTACTAACTTTGGAGCTTTTCTTCCTACCTGATGTAACTTTCACTTTGGTTTCTAGACTGTATGGTTGACTTACATTACGACACTGATCTTTCGATTATGAAGATTATAAATATACTCTCTTTATCATACTTGATCGGATAACTTCAGATCTTTTCTTTCTACCCCCGAGCTCTTTCCCAATGGATCATGGTTGATCGTTGGATCTTGGAATCGGAGGTTCAAAGAGGAGGAATGTCATCCAAGATCAAGATTTGGGCACATTTGATTGTGTGAATTTACTCCAACAATCCTTAGGTCAACTTATAACACTCTTAAATCGACTGCATACTAGGAATCTTTCTACGTTGTTTAATGCTAAACTATAAATTTTTATTGGCTCATTGCATAACACTTTTTTTTTGTTATCTTGTGTGACATTGCATCCTTGATTCATCTAGAGTCCCTTTAGTTCTTCCCTGCATCACATAGTTCAATGTGACCTACTTTTGTAGAGCATGTACAACATAATACCATTACCAGGAAAAAAAATTAAGTCAAACACAAGCTCATTATGAAAGATATACCTACTCAAATAGTCCGCGATTTGATTTTCAATAAAGGAACATAAGAACATGAAAGAACTAGAAGAATGGTGTTTCATCCTATAGATTAGTCAAGAATGAACATTTAAAAGAACAAGGAAACTAAGACGAACCATCACTAGATAATATGAATTATGGAGCTGAGAAATAAATAGGCTGTAGCTACTACCAACCAGCATACTTCACTCAGTGATTAGATAATAGTGTAACCATTCGCAATTACAGCATCTCTCCGACTATTGCTCACAAACACAAAGAAACAAGTAATACTGCATAATGCTAATCAATATTTCCATGAAGCAAATAAAACAAGTAATACTGCATACTGCATAATGCTAATCCTGAACTATAAGCTTTCTGTTATTTACAGTTTTTGACATGAAAATATGTTCTTCTTGACCCAAGTCGCATTGTACCCCCATATGAGTCTTAGAACCCTGCAAACATACATTAGGTCATAAAAAATGTGGGAATATCGATTGTAGGATGTTTGGACAGGCATGTTCCAATACAGAAGCAAGTTAATCAATATCTATATTAGAGAGAGCAAGAAACAAACTATACCTCCGGCATAAATATAATGCATGGATTTCTTGTTTCTGGATCAAACTCTGTGCTATTTGCATCATGCAAGTTCATAACAGAACGAGCAAACTCGATAACATCAATTTGCATGCCGAGACAGATGCCAAGAAATGGAACATTATTTTCCCGGGCATATTTAGCAGCAAGAATTTTCCCTTGCACTCCTCTATCGCCAAAACCTCCTGGAACTAGGATACCATCTGCACCCTGGAATTAGAACATTTTTCAGACTACTTGAAGAGACGACATATGGTATGACACCAAAGTGAAATAACAAACTTTGATAACAAATACACATGAAGCTTCTTACCTCCAATAATTTCCATGCTGCTTTATATGCATCAGGTGTCTGGGTCAAGAAAAGATCCTTGGTTCTTAAATTCCAATACCAAAGAGGAATGGAGTGCAGTAGTTAGTGATAACAAACCTCTTTCGCAGTAGGACCTTCTAAGTCGGAAGCAGGAACCCAGTCCACAACAAGTTTTCTACGGCAGAATACAGAAGCATGGAGAAGAGCCTGCCAACATGTTCATATATAAAGAATTAGGGATAGTTGTACATTAAATTTGAAGGAGATAAACCACGAACATATAATTCATCACCGAATGCCAGCTGAAGAGTAGAAGTAGCAACATCATTTCAACACCTCAACGGAGGTGACCGGACCTCCAGACCCACTCAAAATTCCACAATAGACAAGAAACCGAGAGAAATAACTAGCGATCTCACCGAGCTGGAACGGATTTCTCCGATAGATCCCTCCGTCCGCCGACTAGAGGCGGATCCGCAGCGAAAACCCCAGAGATCGACGCCAAGGCGGAGCCGACAAAGAGTCTAATCGCGAGGGAGCAACGGAGGAGCGCCATCGTCGTCGAATCTTGTAGTGGGGAGTATGACCGGTCTCGTCCGATTTCACATCGAGGGAGATAAATTAGGGTTAGGGTTTGCTTTTCTAGAGTTAGGGTTTGGATGGAGGAAGAAGGAGGAAGGAGGGAGAAGAAAGCCCGGGAGAGAACCAAGAGGAAGAGTGACGAGAGAGGAGAGCATTATAACGGCGGGAGAGGAGCGGGCGGAGGGGAGTTCGGGAGCGGGGAGCGGGAGAAGAAAGAGAGAAGGAGAAAGAGAGAAGGAGAAGGGATTAAGACTTTTCCTTAAGTGCGGGAGTAAGTATGGGAGAGTCGAGATTTCGACTTAAATTTTGGTGCTTTTTTCATAACGCTCGTATCACTGAGAGACAATCAATAACGTTTATATAGAAAACCGTCATAGAATATAGTCTTGCTGAACTTTGATGACGCTTCTTTATCAACCGTCATGAAATTCACTTATCAAGCGTCATTAATAGGTCTTTTTGTTGTAGTGTGCATAATCCACGTTACAGTAATCTGTCCAATCCACGTTAGTAATTCAACATAGAACCTGCATAATTCATAATACAATAATCCAAACAAATATCAGACCTACTCTAAATTCAAGAGCATATTACATTTTCTAAACAAATTATGAACCATGCACCGCAACGGTGCTTAGTACAAGCGAAAAGTTTAGTCTTACAATATTTCAAACATAAAATTTAGTTTGACCGCCGAGACCAACAAATATTTAGAACCATATTACAATTCAAATATTACTTCCAAATTGAAATAAAAATTTCAAAACTCAAAAGATGAATCTTCATCTCCATCTCCTTCTTCTTCTTCTTCTTCTTTTTCTTCTTCTTCTTCTTCTTCTTCTTCTTCTTCTTCTTCTTCTTCTTTCTCAAAATATCCTTTACCTACACCTTGAGGGACGGAATAAGAAAAATTATAGTCAGTATGGACTCACTGTATATGTAGAAATGACATCCATAAACATAAATAGAAGTATCAAAGTTAGGGCTAGCATTAGAGTGTCAATGTGCACAGTGTGTATTTTTACATAAGAGTTTGGGCTAGCCCCATTTACCTTCTTCAAGAAGGAAGAGAAATCTTATTCTTCGTCAGCAAATTCAACCTCTATCTGTTTAATCTTATCCAGAATCAATTTCTGGTTGTCGGATATAATCTTTATCTCTTTGAAGACATTCTCAAAGTTTGCAGCAACAAAATTGTATAGATCATCAACCCTGTCCTTAGTGTTTGAGATTCCATAAGTTGATGGTTTTCCAGATATTGATGGTTTGCTTGTAGCTGCTGTCCGTTTTCCAAACATTCGAGTGAAGGTTAGTTTTCTCATTGGGGCTTTGTTTTTAATATAAACATCCCCTACTAAGCTTGGGACAGAATGTTTACTAGCCATTAAGCATACAAATCCTTCGAAAGGGAGAGCTGTCCTTGCAGTTGGTTTTCCTACGAGATGCATCATTCTACTGAACATATAAGAACCTATATCCATCCTTTTTCTTCCCCATATAATAAAGAAATTTTACTCTCTCGGGATGGATGGAAAACTCATGTCCAGTAGGGTTGAGTGTTTGAGATACGTAGGCATACAACAATTTATACAAAGTTTTTAATTGATCTTTATATACATTTTGAGGGATCTTGGCACCCACTGATGCACCTGTAATCTCATGAATTGCATCCCTCATGGAAACATTATCAATATCTTTCATATCATACTCAGGAACTGGATCAAATTCATAAAATTCGTTGATGATAACAGCATTTACCCTAATCAGTTTCCCTCTCAGAAACACCAGTTGTTGATTCTCTTCTTTTTTTTTAATTTTAGCCGAAAGATTTGAGTAAAATTCTCTTACTATTGTTTGGAAGATTTTCTCAAGACAGGATTTATTCAGTTTCTCCAACTGATAGAATTTTAATATATCCAGGAAAGCTTCGTTTTCGATATCATCCATCTTAATTGATCTTTCAGGCATAACAGCCTTTTTTTAAAATGTTTATTGTAAATCTTCTTAGATTTAGAGTCTGTAAATTTTTTACCTCCTCTACATCCTGGGACTTATTTGATGATTGCTCTTCCTCTTCATCTTCCTCTTTCGATGAGGATTCAAAATCCTCAGAGTACGCTGATGACTCTGTATTCGTTGCCACCTTAGCCTTCGCTTGAGTACGCCTTCGATCTTCATAAGTTGAGTCTTACGACGACTCTGTATCGAAGATAGATTTTCTGGTCTTTGTCGAACAATGAGTTTTTTAGCCTTTTTTGCTGGTGGCTTGGCTGCCACCACCGCTGCTTCCACCTCTGCCCTAGCGACTATAATCTTGGCTTTCACCGCCCTTGCAAGTTCTGCCCTTCGGGCCTGTATCGTATCCTTTGTGGATTCTTCCCCTTCGGAGACGGTCGTTGTTTCTTCAGCAACATTTTGATAATTTTAAGCAGTTGTTTGGGGGAGTATTTGGAGAGGGTTTGAGAAAAGGAAGAGGGTTTGAGAGAAGAAGAGGAAAAATTCACCGTCTTATTTGACCTTGGGAAGTGGAAACCTTTGAGTAGTTTTGAGTCTTAAATTTTATAAGAGCACCAACCTTTGGGATTCTGAGACCCTAATTTTAAAAACTACTTTCCAAAATTAAATTTATTACTATTATTACTAGTATATATCCACGTGAAATCAATACATAAACTTTAAGCATGCGAAGTTTTAAACGTGTTCTGTATAAATTATTAAAAAAATTGGCACAAAAAACGTGGTGGAAACATGTTTAATTAACGAAATTTGACAACATATTTAAGAATGTGAAGTTTCTAATCTCAATATTTCCATTTTTCGAATATTTGATTGAATTTTTGAACGTATTTTTTTTTCCATTGAGCCGATCTATACTTATTTTTTTGCCATTCCGAATTTTTCTCGTTTGACGACTTGCTAACAAGATTATGTACTTGAAAAGAGTAAAATTAAAACACTCAAAGTTGTCCTCTAGTTTACTTTGTAATCATATTTAAGATGGATTTGACGACAAGAACTTGACGCTGGCAGCAGAATAAATTCTATGACGTAACAAGTCATTGATGGAGATATCGTCACAGATATATGGATTTGACGTAACAAGATTTGTTAATTGATAAAATAGTTAGTCACGTGCAGCCAAAACCAAATTGAGTTAACAAAATACTAGATTGCATTAAATCCCAGCTTCTTCGCCGGAATATTCTTCGGCGAAGGATACAAGAGGAGGAAAAAAAATGTAAAAAACTAAAAAAATAGAAAAAGAAGAGGTCTACGTAAACCCCTTAATAGCCTCGCGGAGGACCTCTACAAAGTCCTGCAGGGTGCGCAAACCCGCCTTATGGCACAGGCGACGTAACCCTTCCCTCTTCTCCAGAGAATCCCGTTCCTCCGGAGTGATCGACAACAGGTCAAAGTTGGACGCCGGATCAAGAGGTCGAGCAATGATCTCCAGTGACAACCCGCAGGAGGTCAGGAAGTCCGCAGCCTCTACCAGCCATTCGTGGGCCAGAGGCGGCGCAGAGGGTGCTCCATGCGGAGAGGCTAGACGACGACGGGAAGAAGACTCTGGCCATGGTTTCCAACCAGAAGATTTTTTTGGAGCCATGTTAAATGTGCAACCTACTCAAATGAATAGGGACCCCTATGTATATATATACACCTTCCTAACCGACTTTTCTTATTCCTCATTGGAAGTTGGGGATATTCAATGACCTAAAGTGACTCTTCTTATTTCCAGCTTAGTTGGTTGTGTTGTTTGGCTTTTACATGAAAGGCCTAGGTTCGAGTCTGGTGTGTGGGTTCTGTAGAATTTTTCTACTGTTATCATTTTGGGTGCTATTATATGCTTTTAACTTAGTATGGAACAATTTGGGACGGATAATGGCCATTCTTCGTGCTTCTAACACGGAGAATGGCCATTCCCCGTTCTTCTAACACGGAGAATGGTCATTCTCCGTGCTTTTAACACGGAGAATGGCCGTTCTACGTGCTTATAACACTGAAAATGGTCATTCCGTGCTTTTAACAAAGTATGGTACATTTAGGACGGGGAATGTTCAAGTATATACAAAATATTAACCCTAATTTATTATTTAGAGTCCGATCTATGTAAAAATTTAATGTAATGCAAATCAAATTAACAACCTAATATTATAAAAATTAAGAATTCTAATTATAATCAAATTTAATTTGTTCTAATACACAAAGAAATCTGAGTATGATTAATCTAAACTAATTTTGAGTCCTTTTCTTTTGCAGCCTATAATAATACAAGAACCTTGTTAAAAATATGGAAATCCTCTTAGGTCGATCACCTAGTTCAAGTAAATCATCATTCTCCTCCTTCCATGGGTTCTGATCCTCGAAAGGATCCGTTACAAAATCTACCAAACCATGTATGTACTTGAGGTCCCCATCTAGCCGCACATTCCAGCATCCTCTTAGGTCGAGTATGCGAAGATCCGTGCACTCCATCATGATAGCTCTCAGCCCATCTAGCCGCACATTCCAGCATCCTCTTAGGTCGAGTAGAACGCCTTCCACCATGACCAGCAAATGAAAGACAAGCGGACGACCTCCTCAGACGACATCTCCGCTAGTACCAAAACCATGGCTAGGATCTACTTGGGGATGTTGGGCCATCCGCAAATGTAGGTTTTGCTCTTCTCTATTTTGAGACTGTTCTGAAGGGTTGTGAATTTTAAATAGTTTGGCTGTTTAGTTTTGTTTTGAATCTATATAAATTAGTTATGAAGGTTGGTGAAGATGAATAGTTTGGTTGTTTGGCTGTATAAGTAGATTTTAAGGTTGTGAAAAAGAAACCAATTTTTTTATATATCCCCCGGGCTACTCTTCTTGTATAAATGTCTATCGATCACCATTAATTATGGTGAATGGCACTGATACCGTAAATATGAGTGGAATTTGCACCGCCAAAATTCATCTTGAAGAAGGTAAAATGTCATCACTGTATGGGAAAATGTCAAAATCTCTTGGATATGATTACACTGAGATGTTGTATTAATGTTAAGATACTGATATCATATAAATATGAAAAATACAAAGAAATACATGCATGCATGCTAATGTCAGAAGAACCATTCACCCCAGAACTGATTGATGAGATCTAAATCACTACACATCTCGTATCCACGTTCCCCTGGGATTACATCATCAAAGGGTCGTTTAAACGTCTGTATTAAATCACAAATTTTTCTGAGGTCGTCGTTGAAGTGCACGTTGAAGCACCCACGTATGTCGAGCACTCGACGACCCTTGTATTTGTATATGATAGATCGCAGCGTGTCTCCATTGAACATGCCTGAGCCCATCTCTAGGTGCTCGAGACGTGGCATCGAATCGGCCACGGCCTTTTCCTCCGTCTTGTTCGACGTGTTCAGTACGAATCTGTCCCTGACCATAAAATATGGAGGGGGCTTGTTCCTCCTCAGCTTGACCAGACAGTGGTAATACTTGCCGGCAAAAAATATTCCAGTCGACGTGATATAGAGGCAGTAGCTAATGTCGAGTTCTTCCAGCATCGAAAGAAACTCCAAGTGTCTCACGAAAGTTTCATCACTCACGTCGTACTTCGGAATGCGCAACACCCTTGGAAATTTCCTACTGTATTATAAAAAGGGGAAAACATAAATAGAAATTAACAAAGTATACGTAAAATTTTGTAATAGAAAAAATAAAGTATTAAAATAAGACAAATAAAATTTTGCACAGGCCTAAAACATACAAAAGGGGTGGCTTCTTCGTCGAGCTTATACGCGGAGAAGGACAGTAGATATCCCCCACTGCGAGCCACGAGCTTCTTTACGGTCAAACTAATCTTAGCGGTTCACTGGGCCCTCCGACACCACTGTTCCAAGTCCACGTTGGACCAATAGTCTAAGGGACCGTTGAGCGTCTTCTACCACGAATGGCAAACTGGGGCCACGTTACACATTACCTCGTCTGCCAGCATCCCCGACAGCACCAGTATCATCGAAAGAATCTCCGTAGGGATGATGGTCCATCCACTGCAGTTGATCTTGCTCTTGCTCCTCTCCATTGCGACTCTTCTTCTTCTCTTCTTTGTTTCTCTATATTCGGATGGGTTCTTTTCTTTGGAAAACGCTATTTAATCCGCTCGTTTCGGGGGTGTAACCCGCTCGTAAAGGGGTGTGACCGAACAAGGAAAAGACTATTTGGAAATATCAGTAATGCCACTGTATTAATATTAGTTTCAATTATATTGTAAATTTTAAATTAGCAGAAATGCTACTATAGATTTAATATTAATGCTAGTTACAATAATATTGTAGATTGTAAATAAAAAGAATGGAACTTTAACTTCAACTACTTTTAAGTTGTGAATTTAAATCTAAGTTTAAATGTTAAATCAAAAACTAATTTAAATTTTAGTATTAATATTAGTTTCAATAATATTGTAAATATTAAATTAGCAAAAATGCCACTATATTAGAAACCTAGCTTGTCACGCTCCTCTCTCGTAGGAGTGATCGTCCTCGCTAAGGCGTGATGTCGCGTGAGCCTAGATTGCGCTCACGCAAGGCAGGTCCATAACGGCCGATTACAGGCTAAGCGACGGGGTCGTCGCACAGAAGTCCCAAGCAGAAATATTGAATAACAACAACGAAAAATTAAATACAAAACACAAGTCATTCAAAATGCTCTTTATTAATATTGAAACAAAGATTACAATTGTGGCACGAGGCCAAGATTAAAATCACTCAAGCTCACTCTTCTTACATTACAAGTCACTCTGCTCTCTCTCATCTCTCAATACAATTTGAGTAGACAAGCAGAAGCTTCGGATAGGCGATGTCCATACATTATGTCTCGTATAAGTTCGGTCTTCAATGCGCCCACGTGCCTCAAAACGCCAAGGAACTTCACGCCTCGACGCATCCAAGCGAGCTCTGCCCCGAGCAAGCAGGTACCTATCACCTACATATGAAATTGGTGGGGTGTCAGTACTCAACTGTACTGGTGGAGTGAGCTCCTCACCCACCCATACAAAATCAATACGTTACTTTACTTTTGTGCAACATAGTCCCCTTATGATTGTCTTTCTAGTCTTGCCTTAGGATCAATTTTAATATTAAGACATAGACATCTTGGTCTATTTGTGTCTCTAGACCGTTTGTCGGGCTAACACACTGATAGCTTCCTTATCCTTACCTCTAGACCATTCTCGTGTTTGCAATATCAACTTATTGACTTGTAACATAGAGAAACTGATCGTCGTCATGCGACAGAGTTCATGTTCCCCCATGCCACTGATCTTCGATCCCCTGAGCTACTTTGCATCTTCTTTTGTCTCCAGCTCCTCGACCGTCACGTCGACGCTAGCTGCCATGCGTAGCACCTCTTGTACTACTGGGATCAGCCTTACCAAAAGTCTCGGCTTCCTGTCCCCGACTTCTATCTTCTACCAGAAAGTGTTAATATTCCGACGAGCTTCTTCATCTTTGGCCATCGATGACCCACAGCTCCCCCTGAACTGTGTGAATGATGATGCTCCCGCCTCAGATTGAGTTTGCTGTAAACCTTGATATCCTTCCTGGCTTCTGAAATCGATATCGCTCTGTGAAGCTTTGGCAAACCATCCGTTGTCAAAACCGAATCCATAGAGCAACCCCGACATGGAGATCGACCAGCTGTCATGGGACCGACATACTGACCCTCAATTTTTGACTCACCACCATCCGTCGATTTATCTCGACGAACCGAATCCTCTGTATCCCTCAAAGTACCTAGAAGCCCCTCCTCAGCAAGTTATCGACGATCCACCTCCTATCGAGCACCCCTCGAGCCTCCATCCGATGTCTGTGGCCTACCTATATAGTTCAGCGGCTTGAGCCTGTACATGCTACAACACAAATCTCCCCAAGCCAGCTGTTGGGAATCCTTCACAAGCATCCAATCTTTGTCCCCAAACAGACTGCGACAGCCATCATCTGCCAGCCTCCCTACCAAATACAAGTTGTAGCACAAACTCAGTACATGGCACACACCCTTGAGAATGAGCTTCTCACTGAGCTCTGTTGTCAAGTAAACATTACCGATGCCTACAAATACAGCTGTTCCCTTGTCGCCCGTCTTTACACGTCCAAACCTGCCGCTGACCTACAGTCCCGACATGTTTATAGTGTTTCCATCGCCCAAGTCATACTTTATATGACGAGCCTTGAGATCGTGGTACTAAGTGACTTGATAACTGCAGATAATAGGGGACAGTGCTTGCTATGACTTCGATAGCCCAACAAAACTCTTGTCTAACGTGTTCGTGCAACGACTTGACAAGCAAGGGCTACGTCAAGCCTTACATCGAGGGAACGTGCTGTGCACGCGTTCGACTTGAACAATCAAGTTCTTTGGGTGCCTAGACTTAAGCCATAAGCCGTGCAATACGACTTAAACTATGGGACAAGCAAATGTTAATATTAATGCTAGTTTCAATAATATTGTACATTTTAAATAAAAAAAGAATGGAATTTTAACTTTAACTATTTTTAAATTGTGAATTTAAATCTAAGTTTAAATGTTAAATCAAAAACTAATTTAAATTTTAGTATTAATATTAGTTTCAATAATATTATAAATTTTAAATTAACAAAAATGCCACTGTATTAGAAACCTAGCTGATGTCACGTTGCTCGAGCTCGGTTAGTGTTCGTCTAAACTCGTACGTGAGAACTAGTTATTAGTAATGAAAATCAAAAATTGAATTTTAACTTTAACTATTTTTAAGTTACGAATTTAAAACTAGTTATTAGTAAAAGGAGTTATTGAAATAAAAACTAGTCAAGCTCGATCCTTTCTCTTTATCCCATCTCCCACTCTCTCTCTCTCTCTCTCTCTCTCTCTCTCTCGGGTTCTCTCTCGCAGATTGTGTTCACTAATACCATATCATTAAAAATAATTACACAATAGTAAACGTAGCATTAAATGCTGCATGCTTTATCCTACACAATTTAATAATATATGTACACAGAAGACGAGAAGGTTATGTTGTTGGAAGTTGTTTCTTTAAAATTATGCTTACTTTTAGGATCACTCAAGCATTTTCATGAGCCAATAGAAAAGGGCCACGTGACGGAGGTACAAGGAAGACGAGAGGTTGTGTTGTTGGAAGTTGTTTCTTTCTGAATAATGCTATTTGTACCTTCAAACTGTCTCTCCTTACGTGGCAGTTGACGTGATATGTTGATGTGGCAGCTGACGTAGAAAATTTTAAAATTAAAATTAAAATTAACATTAAAATTAATGTAACATTAACATTAACATTAACATTAAAATTAAAATTAATATTATCGTTAACATTAACAATAATATTAATATTAATATTAACATTAATATTAATATTAACATTAATTAATATTAGCATTAACATTAATATTAACATTAAATTAATATGGACAAAATTGGGTAATTAACTTTTTGGGTTAAAATTTGTCATGTCATGGGTCATGTCAGATGACACATAATATTATTTAACATGTCACATCAGCTGCCACATAAGGAGAGATATATTGGAGGGACAATTTGGAGGTACGAATAGCATTACTCTTTCTTTTTGTATTGTTTCTTGTCCTTTGTTTCTTCTGTTGGTTTCTAACACACTCTATTTTCTTCAATGGCGACGTCATATGGAGAAACTGATCGTCGTGTGGAAGAATTAGTTGATGAAGAAAGTTTTGCTGCAAGAGCAGTGTCATATGATTTGGATGATGAGCAAAGTTTGGAAGCTGTTAACTTAGGAGACAATAAAGAACAAGAGGAAGAAAATAACGGAGGAATGTATCATAACGATGACGATGACATCAATGCAAACAACAAAATGTTATTTCGTATCACCCTTTCTAATGGATTTAAGAAATGCATTATATTTTTACATTGATTTCTCATACTTATTTTGTTTAATTATGTTCTTAGGGACGATGGTGAATCTCCATTGGATTTTGATGCAGCGACGATGAAAAAAATATTGCAGTCTGCCAACATTAACAAAGACCCAGGGGATCTCTTAGATGAAGATATTGTTGGCTTACAGTTCAACTCTATTGAAGAAGCAAAGACATTCTATCGGATATATTCAAAAGCAGTTGGTTTCAGTATTAGAAAGAACAAAGTAAAGAAAAACAAATCTGGGATAGTGATGGTCGGTAGTTGGTATTGTTCGAATGCGGAATTCAGACAGAAGAAATACAATGAAGCTCCTAACAGGGTTCGTGAGCCAAGAAGTGAAAGCAGAAGTGGTTGTAAAATAATTTTTCGTATTGGGTACACCAATTCTACAAATCTGTAGGTTGTCAAAAATTTCAAGTACATCACAACCATAACCTGGCGAATGATTTTGAAACAGTTTTTTTGAGATCCCATCGTAAGATATCACTCGCAAAATTGGAACAAGCTAAGCTTATGAAGCAATCAGGGATGGGGACTGGAGATATATGGAATTTACTTGTCTACCAGAAAGGTGGCTGGGATAAGGTTGGATGGACGAAAAAAGATTTATACAACGCTTTAGATAAAGATAGTAGAGCACTAGACGATGTTGATGCTACGACAATACTTACATTTCTTCAATCTAAGGAGGGCATTGACCCAGATTTCTTCTACGCGTACAACGTAGACGAAGATTCCAAATTGACCCATCTCTTTTGGACTGATGGTGCATGTTGATTCGATTACGAATTATTTAGAGATTCACTAGCATTTGATTCTACATATAAAACAAATAGAAGTCAAATGTCGTTGGTGGTTCTAGTGGGTACAAACACTCATGCAATGACTTCTGTGTTTGGTTTTGCAATGATCCATAATGAGACTGCAGAGACATATTCTTGGGTTTTACAAAAATTTCAAGAGTGTAAGAATGGCAAATTACCAGTGACAGTTCTCACGGATGGTTGCAGATCCATGAATAAAGAAATTAAGGACTTAATGCCCAGCATAGTTTATCGAACGTGGTCATGGCATATCCTAAACAATTCAGCCAAACATGTACACCGAGATGGTTTTACAAATGAATTGAGTATTCTGATTAAAAGGTACATCGCACACTTGCTACTTTACTTTGAAGTATGTTGTTGTTACAATATTAAAACTTTAGTTACTGTCTATATTTTCTAAACAGGTACTATTCAGTTGAAGAATTTGAAAACCATTTGCAGCAGATGCTAAGGGATTATAATATAGAGAACAATGAGTGGACCACTGCATTGTACAGAACGAGGGAGCGATGGGTGGACACATTCCTACGTGAAAATTATTTTGGTGGTTCTACTGCAACAAATAGATGTGAATCTATGAACGCATTTCTGAAAAGATTTTTGAACGAGAAGCTGCCACTATGGAAGGCCCTTCAAAATTGTGACCACGGTTTGGCGGCCTTACGTTACGACCAGATAAGTAAGCATGTCACAGATAAACTCTCAACACCAGTTGTGAAACAAACTAGCATGGCCGAAATAGAAGATAAATTTGTCGCAATTTACACAAAAACGGTGTTTATAGAGGTAAGGAAGGAAATCACACGTTCTGATACATATACTATTCTCCACCATCACATCATAAGAGAGGCAGAAGTTTGCACTATCCAAAAGTATAAGTCTTCAAACCGTATCAACCGGAAGATTAAATTTGATCGGGCCGACAACATCATAAACTGTAACTGCTTGTGGATAGAGACCAAGGGGATTTCTTATAAGCATATTTTTTCAGCAATGAAGAGATTGCAATTGGGAGATATTCCAAAGAACTTGATAAAAACTCGTTGGCTCAAGGATTGCAAAGAGAGTTATCTCTCCGGACCTGGCACAGAAAGAAGATTCATCCACCCAGACAGTATTGAGAGCAGAAGGTATGGTGGTATTAATGAACAAGTTAATCTGTTTACGTATTATTATAAAAAATAAAGCAAAATTCAAGAGAAGGGAATGAAGTTAACGTCGTCTGTTCTAATGGAGTTGAAAAAAATGGTGACCGATATTGGTGAAGAAGAAAAATGGTAGCTGAAGCAGTTCATGGAGTGCATGAATCTTTTAAAGAGCCAAATCCGGTAGCAACAAAAGGAAGGCCTTCTCAAGGGGAATCAAGCCAGCCTAAAGTAAGTCAGACTATCCCCAAGCCTAGAATTTGTAGAGTTTGTAGAAAATTGGGTCACGATTTTCGTAATTATAAAGTACGGAAGCGAGATAGCGACAAAGAGCAAATGGAATCAAATGAACCGTCGTTGACTTAATTATCAACTTTTTTTTTACAATTTTCTGTCAATTTAACAAGGAAAACAGCAATCCTCACTCAATTTTAACACGGAGGATGGTAATTCTCCGTCAATTTAACAAGGGGAATGGTCATTCTTTGTCCTTTTAGCACGGAGAATGATAATTTTTGTGTTATTTAAACGGAGAATTGACATTCGTCGTTGTTTTAACACGGAGAATGTCCATTCTTCTGTATTCTAACACGGAGAATGACAATTTCCCGTCAATTTAATAAGGAGAATGGTAATTCTTCATGATTTTAACACGGAGAATAGTGTTGACGGACGCAATGGCCAGTGATCCATTGGACGCATCAGTACACGGAGAATGGTGTTGACTTGACAGAATTAGAAGAGGCAGATTTATTGGTATTAATGGCATATAAATGGCAGTAGTTGGAAGAGTTTGTTCTCATCTTACTTAGCTTTTCTTGTGAAGGGGCAGATGTATTGGTATTAATGCAAATTAATTAAATTGAATTCGAAGTGACTGCCACTTGGTGCATGAGTACGAGTTGTCCTTGCCTATAAATGGCAGTAGTGTAGGAAGAGTTTGTTCTCGTCTCACATAGCTTTCCTTGTGGAGATGGACTCGACCGATCCCCCGCATTGGCAAGATGCTTTCCTATGGGTTGTCGATCTCCTCATTCGAAGAAGCTTTAGTGGTGAAGTCCTTTAGAAGACTGAGATGTGCCTAGTGGACTGTCCGTGTTTGTGCACTTCATCGACTATGTGCCATGATGTTGGTTAGTGGAATAGCTCCAGTATTTGGGTTGATTGCCAACCCACACTCTGTCGAAGCGCCCGTACGTTGATTCGCTCTGACTATGCACGGTGTTCCGCCTACGCACGTTGACGATGAAGTGATTTGCTCTGACGATGCATGGTGTTCCGTGTTCGTGCACTTTTGTAACACCCCTGAATTTTTTTGAATTATTTTTTTATTATTTATTTGACTTAATTAGGATTTTATGGATTTTTACGAATATTTTTAATTATTTAGTTATTATTATAGATGACCTTAGCCATAGTTAAGTTTTGGAGTACAAGATGACTAGGAATTGTGACACGAAAAGTGTACATGCGTGCTTTGACTAGTGTTTTAGCCATAGTAGGGAAGCCCAAGCCATAGGTGTGTTCTAACTAGGAAAACTAGGCTAAGTTGCGACTTAACCCCCACCGATGATTTATTTATTTAATTATTAGATTATTGACTTTCTAGGACACCCGGTTGTACCGATTTAGCCCCGACTTGACCAGAACCAAATCCAAATCTAAATAGACATGTAGTACCCTCAAATACCTTCATGTTGATATATATTTTGTATATATATTTTATTAATATCAATATGTTTTTAATTTTGGGAAGTTTCTATTTATAGAAAGTGTCTACATGTAATCCTAGTTGGCATTAGTTTATATTTGACCCAAAGTCCGACCCAAACCTATGTAAGCATGTTGGGCATTAATATATATTAATAAATATATATATTTTTTATATTTAATTCAGATTTGGATTGTATTTATATAAGATATATTTAATTAGTCTATATTAGGAAAGACATTTTTAATCCTCAATCCAATCAATTAGTCAACTCATCAAATAACCAAAAAAAACTAAGTGGACCCCACCCTATAATATTCAGCCAACATCTCATTAGGAATAGGTTTCCTATTATACTACATGCTTGCAACCCAAAAAGCCCATATATATACCTACTTTTAGCCAAACACAAACCCTAACTTAATTCTCCCTTCCTCTTCATCTCCATAGACGACCAACCCCCTCTCTCTCTCTCCAAATTTTGGCAGCACCTCCTCCATCCAAACCCATCATCTTCATCCCCTCCATCATACAATTCTTTCTCCTCCATAAAAACTCTTTCTTTCATCTTTCTTCCATCCAAACTCCACCAAACCAACCCTAAAAAACTCCATCTTCCCCATCCAACCATTCCTAACCATTGTCCACCCTCCAAAGCTCATCAAGAAAGGATTGGCGAATAAGGACATCATCGAAGGAGGGAGCTTTGACAAGAAGAAGCCTTCACAAAGTAAGGACCTTGGTAAGAAACCCTAACTTTTTCTGTTCAAGCCCATCTCATAAATCTGTAGAAATTATGGTATTAATTCTATAGAAATAGTGTTTTGATGTCTCTTGGATAGTATTTTCATCCATAAAAGTTTCATGAATTATGATATCTATTTTCATGTTTCGGTAGAGCAAAAACTTACCACGTTGTGAAGGAACTATAAGTTTTCGTAGGAATTTTTCAGAACTGAATTTTATGTGGGTTAATATATTTAAATTAGGATTTTTAAGCATTTGTCCACAAGTTTATCAATTCAATTCTGGTCGAAAAAATTATAGGTCAAAACTAGTCATTTTCGGGTGACTTGTTGACCTAGAAGATTCCAAACCATTAGTACCATGAAACCCTTGCATCAAAATTTCATATTTTGATATTTAGGACATTTTAATTTTGTTTAAATTTTATTTTTGAGGGTTTTCATAATTTTAGATAATTAATGAAGTTCAAGACAAATTTCGGGTAGACTAGTCGACCCGATAGACAACTAGTAGTATAATTCTTTAGAAATATAAATTCAAGAAATTCTGAGATAAATCTATAGAAAATTAGTTTAAATAATATTCTTATTATTTTTATATGATTTTTAAGTATATGATTGAAGTAGGAACATAACTGACTAATTGGAAGTTGGAAACCCAAAACTGTGTTCGGTGTCTCGTGGAGCCTGTGTGTGATTGTATGGGTCTAAAGGGTTCCACGAGAAATTGAATATAATCTTAAAATATTATCTTAACTAATTAAGTATATTGTAAGTTCATGAGTAGTGGGTTAATTTCGTTAATTAATTATCTAGGAGCGTCGGGTTCCGACGGCGTGGACGCGGGAGCGACGTTTCAGATTCACAGCGCGACACCAGGCAAGTATACCTTACCAAATCGTACAATACCTTTTATATGCATGTTCTTTAATTCCTTAGTGTTCTTTATCCCATCATATTCATGATTATTTTATCTTGAGTTGCGGTTACTTTCCTTGTTTTAGTTCTACTTATCTTGATAGCGTACATTTACATTCTTGATATACATCTAGTGTATGTTATATTGCCTTCGTGATCACTCATGTTTTGTGATAGAGTCGTCTAGTCCTACACTACTGACTCTCATGATTTGACTGGACTTGACTTGACATGACTTGAGCAGGACTTGACTTTGACATTCTATAGATTGGGAGTGCTTACCTTGACTACGGTCTATGGGATTATTTTACTAGAAATAGCTACCGTCTCGATTGGAGTGCTTGCCTTGACTGCGATTGTGACACTATAGATTGGGAGTGCTTGCCTTGACTACAGTCTATAGATTTGACCTATTAGCCACGACTAGTATGGCATGCCTGTGTCTTAGAATCTTCGTGTCTTAGATGTTAGTATCTTAGTTATTCTGACTCGGTTGATTTCTTTCATTATTTCTTACTTCTCTGCATACTTATATTGTTACTTTTTGGCTTGTATATTATGTATCTTGCTAGTCCTCTGAGGACATGGTGATCTCTCCAGGCTTAGTTAGAGGCGAGGATTTTCTGGAGGTTTACGGTTCTGGAGTCGAGACAGGTGATGTACCTTCGCAGGAGGACGAGATAGCGGCTGAAGACTTCTATTGAGACATGTCACTTTTAAACTTGATACTTTATTTTCTTTCTTTTCAGTGGACATGTAGTTGATACTTTGTTACCGTGGTTTCGGGATGTCTTACCCGCACAGTTATTATTTCTATTTCTTGTTGGACAGATCTTTCTCTTTAGTATTATTTTATTGGACTTGATATATCATGTCTTATTTTCTGTGTGGATGAGATTAGCTATGACCTGTGACTTGTATTGTATTGCTGGGTGGTTATCATGATTTACAGCTTAAGCATTTTGCTAATGGGCTTACTTTGAGATTTGTCCCATTGGTGAAGTGTTGCTAGCATGTACCGTATCCTGGCCCAATAAAAGACAAACAGATGATATAGAAAGAAGTTTCTTGCCCAATTACATTGTTGTTTTACAATGTCATTGTTAGGTTGGTAGTGTTACATATTCGCTTGAAAGCAACTTCTTAGCCCATCCCAACCTCATTATTGTAATCTTCTGGTGAGTGTCATCATCATTTCCTCTCGGTATTTCGAAGGGAGTAGTCATCAAGCTCTTCATATAATACACCGTGTACAAGAGGCAGTTGGGTGCCTGTTGTTGTGGGCATCATGGAGAATAATTCAGCACTGTGCTCTCATACTCCATCTTCGTCGGGTATCTCTCCCTCATCATATCAACTTTCCTCCAGACGATAGGCTCTAAGGTCTTCTTCATTAATTCTGCATCCACCTTGTCCTTTTCGTACGTGGTTTACCTCAAGGAGTTGTAGTGTGTCCAGTCGTAGGAGATAAAGTTGAATATGAGCAATGTATAGTGTTTGATGGATACATGAAAGAGTGGGATGAATAACAACTCTATGTCGTCCTCTAAACCCATGACGAAGTCTTCTATATCTATTTTAAAGTGTCAAGGGCGCCGACTTTTGCTTCTGGTTCAATGGCACGTTTAACGATGTTCTGTTTCCCAAAAATAAAACACAATATCATGAGTAATTTTTTATGTCATTTTTATCGGTGTACACATGAATATGGATTTTTTTGTTTAGATCCTTACCAATGTATAGGGCATCAAGAATGTAGACCACTTATGTTGCACGTCCTTTGAACTTGACTGAGCATACCTTCTTGCATAGCCTTGAATTTCTCTCAACTTTCTTATTATTAGGTTGAGTATGCCAGCCTCCATGTCTTCATAGTTGAGTATGTCTTGCATGTCTATTGCCGACAACTGGATTTCAACTTTATTTTCACTCTTTTTTGGCATACTCAAGTATACAATATCACTGCACATAAATTTAGTTTAGATTAAATTAATAGAGATTCTCAGGACATAATTGTAAAAAAAGTCTAGAAAGGAAAAAAACGGTCATTCGCCGTCCAACTGACACGGAGAATGATCATTCTCCAGACAACTGTCACGGAGAATGGTTATTCTTCGTTATAAATTGGACGGAGATTGGTCGAGTTCAGAATACATATTTTGGACTCATCTTTCTGGGGAATTCGATGTCGATGTAATACTTCTTCAGCTCTTCATCCGTATCCATCCAAAGTATGAGTTCATCACATTCCCTTAGTATGACACCCTTCCTCTTTAGTTCAGCCATTTTAGCATCTTCTCCGGATTTCGAAGCGGCATTCATCTTCCACTTTTTATTAGCCTCTCTAACTGTATTCTTTTCCAATGGAGTAACATCTTCATCGGCTAATACCGCTGATAGTTTTCTGGACCTCTTCTCCCCCATCCTCCTCTTCTTTTGACTTCTTCTGGAGCAGCAAGTTCAGCAGCTGCTTGAGTCTCCTCATGCTGCAATGCTACAACAATGCCTTCGAGATTAGCAATTTTTGCATCCTTTTCAATGGCTTCAATATTCAACGATTCAACTTTATTTTTGAAGCTCCTTTTTCTCATTAACGAGCCTTTTATTTGTTTCTCTAAGCTGCTCGGTTATTTGCACTAAAATAAAACAAACAACAATGAAATGTATGATGTCAATCAATATGATGTGAATCTAACACGGAGAATGATCATTCTCCGTGACCTTAATACGGAGAATGACCATTCTCCGTGACCTTAATACGGAGAATGGCCGTTCTACTACATTCTAACACGGAGAATGGCCATTCTCCTTCATTCTAAAACGAGGAATGGCCATTCTCCATCTTATTAACACGGAGAACGGTCATTCTCTTTCCATTTAACACAGAGAATGTCCATTCTCCGTGATATTACCACAGAGAATGGCCATTCTCCGTGGTAATAAAATGGAGAATGGACATTCTCCGTTATTTTAACATGGAGAATCTCCATTCTTCTGCATTCTAACACGAAGAATTACAAATCAGAACTTCGAAAAAAAGAAAATTTTACCTTGTGCCTGTAGCTCTTTAACCTTTTCGCTAAGCTTTCCATTCTCAGCAAGAATCTCAGATTTCTCTCTTCGCAAGGAGTCCTATTCCTGCGCCAACATCTCCATCGAGGTGTTCCTTTAAATTTGTTGGGCTCTTTATTCCTCTAGCTCTTTAAGCTTCTTATGGAGATTCTCGTTCTCAGCAAGAATCTCAGATTTCTCTCTTTGCAACTCCTCCAATTTATGCACCGAGCCCTCCATCACAACGTTGACTGGACATTGTTGGGCTTCTAGCTCTCTAAGCTTTTTATTGAGTTTTTATTCTCAGCAAGAACTTGAGATTTCTCTCTTCTCAACTCCTCCAATTCCTGCACCAACCCCTCCATTACGATGTTCATTCCAAGTTGTTGGGGTCTCTCTTGTTCATCATCCTCATCCCCACCAGTTTGGTGGTGTCCCTCTCCCTCAAATGCATCTTCTTCTCGTATTTCTACATCCACTTCTAGGTGGTCTTCCTCTTTCCCGACAGCTATAACCAAATTTTTGAATATCTGTTTCGATCTAAATTTAATGTGATATTCGCGTTTGAGGAAGATCGAGATTTCGTACCAATTTTATGTGTAAAATCTCGGGTATTCACGTATTGGTGCGGACTTCCTTTCTGCAAGCGTAGTATGTTCCGCAAACCAATAGAGGAAGTATATTGTACAACCTTCTATTTTGGAGCATGCATCGGAGTAATCCCCCCTAGTTTTACTTGTAGTCCTCTTGATGTTCTCCATGACATACTCCAAGATTAACCTTGGCCAGCATATTCTGTTGATAACTTCTATGCTGTCTACCAAGGCCAAGAATCTGTATGGCAAATTTGAACCGCCAGACTTTATAAAGAATACTGTTTGGCACAAGTGAAAGATTATTAGCTTGGACAAATCATCTGGATTAACAATGTCATCTCCGCCACGAAGTCGTTGTAACAATTCAAATAACTTATCTCTTACTTCCTTATTCATGACTTCTAAGTGTTTGCCCTTAGAATTAGCCAGCAATCTTGTGAAGTGATCTCTATACAGGCTTAACAATCCCGGTGGTGTGGGTTGTTGTTGTTTTTTCTATTATCAATCTTCTGTAATTAGCATCATCCTCACTATCATCCATCTGCGGTACATCAAAAATGGCTGCCATATCGTCCACACTCGACACTATTTTAACAGTAGTGCTCAGTTGAAAGTATCTGATACCAGATTTGTCTTCCACATAAGTTCCTATCAAATTCTGTCACGACCCGCACCCATTTTTTTTCGGATACGAGACGTGCCAAGCCAGCCTGCGCCGCAGAATCGACGGTAGAACGTTGTATAGCCACAATGCTCAAAGTCACAAATAATGCTCATTCACAAAATTAATTTAATTTACAATATTCACAAGTTTTATATTTGTAGAAAATATAAACTCTTACAAATATTGGAATGTTTACAACTTATCTATCAAGCTAATTACACGACACTGTTTACACTGTATAAAGTTACACGGTCTACACTGTATAAAGTTACACGGTCTACACTGTATGATGTACACGATCTATACTGTATAAAAAAATAATGACACGATACTGTCTACACTGTATAAAGTTACACGGTCTACACTGTATAAAGTTACACGGTCTACACTGTATAAAGTTACACCGTCTACACTGTATAATGTACACGATCTACACTGTATAAAGAAATAATGAAACACTGTTTACACTGTATAAAGCAAGAATAAATTACGGTCTACACTGTATAATGCGAGAATAAATTACGGTCTACACTGTATAAGGTCAGATCACACATCCTTGGTACTTCATCTCCCCGACACGACAAAATATAACAAATATAAAAGACGAAAATCACATATCTACTAACTAACAATGATGTATAGTAAAGCTCAATATCGAAAACAAACAATAAACTGTACTCGCCTGTGGTCCTTTGCTGGTGAAACCGATAATCCAAACCACTCAGTGTGCCATAATAGTCAAAACTCGTACAACAGTCTCCGGATGCTGAAATAGACATTACCAAAGTTCTCAGAATAGTCAAATTAACTAGAATTGCCCGTCCTTAAGTCCAATTCTAGACACAGGGGCAAAACAGTAATTTTGGGTCAAAACGGTGTTCGCCGTTGGACCCGCTTTGCACCGAAAAGCGTGTCAGAGTCAATGGTCCCTAAAGTCGTCAAACTATATGTCTACGAATTTGTTTTAATGATACGAACTCAATCGTATGTCCAAAGTTTGATTCCGGCGAGCCGTACACAAAATCGCCCGTTGAGTTGGATCGTAGGACCCGCAAAACGGTGATTCGATCAACTGTCTCAGGATTGGGCCAAACTTGGAATACAGGACCAAAAAAATGATACGGTCCTGTTGGCATAAGTTTCGTCTCGATGTGACGAACGTGCACAAAGTAATTGAGAAATTTGCACAGAGGCCAATACGGTAAATTTCGACGGATACGCATCAAATTCGTCGCGCACGCACAACCAATTTGAATTCCGTCAAAGCCCACATGTCCACAATATCCGTACGCACCTTTTGATGCTTACGGTGCGTGACCACGTCGCCCGGATTGGCGGGACGTACGTCGTATCGAAGAGATTTTCATAATATTTAATATTTTAAAATAAATTTTTCGTAATCTTTGGGGATTGTTTATTCGACACACCTTGCATGAATATAGAAACAAAAAAGAAGGGTTTCCATCTCCTATATATTGTCTATAAGTGTCTTCAAATAGAATTTCAAAATCGTGCATGGGTTGGAAGAAAATTGACCGCGAACTAGAGTAGTTGGACTGATTTAGGTGTCCTGTTTCGACAGTTTTTCATCAAACTTGGGTTCGATTTTTCGAGCAATAGAGGTTATCTAAAATCAACCTAACTGATGGGAATTACAGTTATATAGGTTGTCGAATTACCTGCAAAGACGGTTCGACCATTGGTCGACCGAGCAAGACGGAAAGTTACTGCGTAGTCGGTCCCACGATACCGTGCTGCTGCTTTGCTTCTCGGTTCTGTCCGCGCCTGCATGGTCGGCCTCCAGCTAGCGGTGGCCTGGCTGCGTCGGGGCAGCGCGCGCAGACCCAGGGGGTCGCCAGGATGAGAGGTGGTGTGGCATAAGCTAGGGATTAGGGTTTTTGTAAAAATCCTCTCGATCTCTCTCTATTTATTCACGGGTTCTATGAAAACTGAGCGGGTGCTCGGGCTCGGCCTGGCTTTGGCTGAGAGTTTCCTCTCAGGTTCACATGGGTTGTTAGCAGCTCATGTGGGATGTGGGTCCACTGAGTTGATTCGGTTTTTGTTATCTTTTCTTTTTCTTTATAATATATCTATACACACATATATATAGCTACATATATATATTTATCTATCTATTTACTCATATACATCCTTATATAAATATATCCATAAAAATCTAATTAAAACCCCAATATTTCTCTTCCTAGTGTAGGGCCTATTTTATATAAATATGAATATATATATTATACATTTATTTGACGAATATAATATAACCAATAATAATAATAATATTATATAATAATAACCTTAATAAAATAATAATAATAATAATAATAATAATAATAATAATAATAACGGAATTTAATAACCCAACAATGATGTATACACCATTATGTGCAGTCTAATAATCCCAAAATTGTACAAGGACCTATTTTATACAAAAGTCATTGAATATCACTAATAATAATATTTATAATATTTAAATTACGAATACTTAGGAATATTCATTAAACGGAATACGACACACTCATACCAAATTGTATCAACACGTATGTCATTGGACGTACCGCATGACTATATGGGCTTGGATTGGGTCCTGGTCACGCCCAGACTGGTTTGGCACAACCGGTTCTTCCATAAGTCAATAAACTGTAATAATAAATAATTAAATTATTTATAGGAGTCAAGTCGCAACTTTGCCTGGTTTTCCTAGTTAGGACATCACTATGGCTCGGCCTTCCCTATCAGGGCTAATACACTAGTCAAAGCACGCCATTGCACTATCCGTGCCATGATTCCTAGCCATCTTGTACTTCAAAACTCCACCATGGCTAAAGTCATCTATCGTAATAATTAATTATAAAAATTCTAAAATCACCATTTAATTCAAATAAATAAATAAATAAAATATATTATCAAAATTTTGGGAAGAGGGGTTACAAATCTACCCACATTAAAAATAATTTCGTCCTCGAAATTTAAGGGTAGAGTCCATCAGTCATGTTAGAAGACGGGATTCACTAGCTATCAATTATTCTCATGGTCATTTGCAACTGCAATTTCTCGAGGACTTCTACCCACCTTTGGTCACACTACTCCCTTAGAGGTATGTCCCTACAGCTTTATAATCATCCAACTACTTGTTAAACTTGCTACAAATAGATATCTACTGCATATGGCCTCTATTATCCTCTCATATCATTCAAGCAATCCAAAATTTAACAAGCAACAAATTTACACACGTAGCTAAGAAATATTAGTAAATTCTAAAAGCATGACCATACATCGCTCTATAATAGGAAGGAAAGAAAGATAAGGAAGAATAATCGAGAGCAATTATGAAGTTTCAAGAGCGGTAGAGAGTATCCAATGATGCAGATAGGATGAAAGTCTATAAACCATTGACTTATTTGCTAGATTGGGCTACTCTATTCCAGTCACTTGCTAACTCGAAGAACCCTTCGTTTCTCAGAGGGGCTTGCAATCCGTGCCATACAGAAGTTCCGTTCTTAAAGTTTAATCTAAATAAGATTCCATAATAGAACGGAATTTGAGAAATCAAGATTGTGATCCTTCCCGTGGTTATGTGAACACACGAGCAAGGGATGTAAATGCAACACAAGATCGTATCACGACTTCCAGGTAGATGGAAAAATGGTTGCGAATGACTTCACAGTCTAAGAGGGGGAGACTACGTATTAGGTATAGGGACCTATTTCAAATAGTTTAGTTTTATAGTCCAAAAATGATGGTATGTATGGATGGGTTTTACTCGGTTTTAATGGGTTTTAATGGGTTCCTTAATCGGACCTCAATCGTTGGTTGGATGAACCCTGGATTTCAATCTATATTGACTGGACAAGATTCCAATGATAAAACTATTTCTACTAGGTTAGGATAACCTAAAATAGGTTTCCACCCAAGTGATTGAGCTAGTTGCCAGTCAGACTCGTTAAATAGGTTCTATAAGCCTTGAAGATGCGCCTTTCGTGACTTTTATGTTTAAGTAGCATGAGAAGACACAATTGAGTGGCACACTAGTGACATGTGCATAGTGGGCTTCGAGTAGATCACAACCATATATTGGTTCGAAAGGTTTGAGTCGAGGTGGAGTCTCTAATGGAAATCGGAAAGTATACGGGTATTATGGTAAGGGTCATAGCTAGTCCTTTTTACCTGAAATTCGTACCGTAAAAATAGAGTACATGGTGACGTGTTTGAGTAGGACATGATATACCTAGATGAAGGTGGAGTCGTCTATGTATTGCATATGAAATTTGTTGGAAGGTAACAGCTGGTCTCGTGCTCCGATTATTAATGACACGATCGGGGACACAAAATGATCTAAATGGAAAGTGGGAGTCCATGGGGCACTAATTATCATCCTAATAGATATTATTCTAATCAATTAGTAATCCTCACATATCCTAAAATTTTAGAAGTCTTACAGTCTACTCACCTTAGAAGCTAGGTCATAGTTTTAGGAATAATGGGATGAGAAGAATTTCAAAGTCAGGATACTGTACCTCAACTCTTGTTAATAAGGAATAAGGCACGGCGTAACGGGATACGGTAGATGTAGTTAAGTCAAGGATCGTTCCTCAACAAATGGAAAATGAGGGTGTACCCTGACACATGGTCGATACCATAGAATAATCTACTCGTCCACAGTATACAAGAGTTATCAACGGGGTAACCAACTCTAAGGCACATCATATGAATAGACTTCTAACAACGGAGTCATGAATCTCTATTGGTGTCAAGCCTGCCAGACTATTGTCACAAGAGTTGTAGTGATCATGTATTACTGTTGACAACTGGTAGATCATAATATGACAGGATATTTAAGCTATGGTATTGGCTAAGCTAGTGACTGTGGTGTTCCAATACCAGTTAGGTCTTAATAATAAAACTTACATAACTAGGGTAATGTTTGTTGGAAACCAATCTCGGGAGGGGTGTCTACCATAGTCATGGTAAATGATTGTCCTTACCTTTGCCTATTCATCTCATGTCTAAACTGTGGGCTTTGGTCGAGGAAGGGTTGGGTTAAGGCTTAAGAGTTGCTAGTTAAGGCAAGCTTCAAGAAAATAATTAGAGTCTCATAATAATTGGTTTCTTGAGAAGAGATAGTCTCCTAGGTTGGCATTTTGACTAAGGGTAAAACCCTAATCACTCTCAAATTCAGATGGCTAGAAGGTCCCAATAGTAGTTTGAGGGTCGAGAGGAGAATGAGTAATCCAATCGCATGGCTGGCCGATGACAGCTATACTTGTGTATATAACTATCATAGCCCTGGGAATTACTCTGTATCTATCTGCCAATTATGAGCTTCCATCTTTCCAAATCAGTGGAAGACAAAAACAATAAAGAGTTCAAGGGAGATGTCACTGAATACAATTACGTGATTCAAAGACGAATGTATAATTCAAGAGAAATTGTCAAAGCAGTCGTGGATGAGATTATAGATACCTTGATATCTCAATCCACGTGGGATAATCAAAGAGAGAGCGAACCGAGTGCACTACGGTTGATCACACCGTAATACATCGATTCTGATTAGACAATATGTTAGTAGGCGTCCCCAATAACATATGTCTTGAATCAAGCTCGATAAAAGAGTAAGCTTGCAAAACTAGGCTGTAATAGCAGCATTGGTCAAGATAGTCAACATACAAGTATGCGGGATTTTTCGAAAGGAGGCACAAGTAGTTCAAGTTTTGTGAGAATCAAAAATTCACCTGGTGTTCTTGCTTATACGGTCTTCCTACTATCTTCTTGTCCATAAGGCCTTGGTCGACTAATGGGTTATGACCTCTAAATTCTATATTCTAGGTAAACCTATTAGTGTCTGTCAATTACCTCGTCAATAGATCACAAGGACCACGGAATGCTAGGTTGGGAGACATGCTACCCGACCTACAGAACTTTCACTAGTATTGGTTTTGGATCTTAGGGGACATACAGGACATTTTCCTATTCTCTATGGTATCCTAAACTTGTAATCACGTCTGAAGTCATTTTACCGAGAATTATACCTCGCCCATATACTCTGGCTGTGGTAAACCCTTGGTTCCGTGATTCAGATGTGATATGCTATCAGATACTCTGCCTTATTTTGATACAAGGATAACTACGATCAAAAGAGGACTACTAGCCATAGTTTTAGCAACATTCTATAACCTATATGTTCTTAAACTAATTTCAACTCTAGGGGTCGTGCCTCGTCAGTGCGCTGCTGGCTGCAGTGACTCCATAGTCTCCATAATTCAAATAAATGGCGACAGTGCGCTGTTGTCCTGCCATTATGAGTTAACTAACATCCCTCTAACTATATCTGTAAAAATTTATGAGCTTCTAGAGATTCAAACAAGTTGACTATGAAAGTAAAGCGTAAGTATTTGTCCTATCAGTCACAACCCTTAAAATAAAAGATTGAACATGGAGGAAGTAACTGAAGACAAAAGAATTACAACCATTCTAGTATCTATTTCATGTGTATTCAAACCATCGAGGAAAACTTTGAATCGAAACAATCTCGATTATATGGATAACATAATCAGAAATTATATAAAAATAATTCTAAGGGTAAAATAGGAACTAAATAGGCAATTTGGACTAAGATATGAGGATGATGTCTAAGAGGCAAAGAGAAGTGACTGAACAATTTATCAAGGTTAGATCATTAATCCTAGGAAGTCCGGTCTCACCAAGTGAATAATCTTTCCATATTGGATCATATCGTCATATCAAGAGGTAATAGTGTACCTATGGGAATCTGACAAACTATCAAAATTAATAACTCCTCATCTAAATTGCATGGCCTAGACTACCTATCGGTAAATTTGTATAAGGGACTCCTAGTCCTAGTCATTCTCTTAAATTAAATTAATCCCTAACTCGTGAATGAGCATTTTCTAGTCGCAGGCTCGCAATAGTACGACTAACTTAAGTACTATCACGAGTTCGCATGATTTACGAAAATAGACCTGCATGGGCCACCACAAAAACTTGTCACGACCCGCACCCAGTTTTTTCGGATACGAGACGTGTCCAAGCCAGCCTACGCCGCAGAATCGGCGGTAGAACGCTGTATAGCCACAATGCTCAAAGTCACAAATAATGCTCATTCACAAAATTAATTTAATTTATAATATTCATAAGTTTTACATTTGCAGAAAATATAAACTCTTACAAATATTAGAATGTTTACAACTCATCTATCTAGCTAATCTCTAGGTTTCGTCTGCAAGTACACCCGCAACTCCTAATGCTAAATGAATCCACGGCTAACCTGAAAAATATTAGTTTTCAGTTAGGAATGGAACGAGTACAATTCACTGAATGCAGTTTCAATAATTGAAAATGACTAAACAACAGAGGTTAGCCTTTAAATATATGACAAAACACAGAAAGATAAAATAAAACTTAAATAAAGGAAAATAGTAAATAAATACAAGACCATACTCACTGACTGACTAAAGTACCTTTGATATGTGATCGGTCTCGGGACAATTACACGACACTGTCTACACTGTATAAAGTTACACGGTCTATACTGTATAAAGTTACACGGTCTACACTGTATAAAGTTACACGATCTATACTGTATAATATACACGATCTACACTGTATAAAGCAATAATGAACCAATGTCTACACTGTATAAAGCAAGAATAAATCACGGTCTACACTGTATAATGCAAGAATAAATCACGGTCTACACTGTATACACCGTATAAGGTCAGATCACACATCCTTGGTACTTTACCTCCCCGACACGACAAAATATAACAAATATAAAAGACGAAAATCACATATCTACTGACTAACAATGATGTATAGTAAAGCTTAATATCGAAAACAAACAATAAACTGTACTCGCATGTGGTTCTTTGTTGGTGAAACCGATAATCCAAACCACTCAGTATGCCACAATAGTCAAAACTCGTACAACAGTCTCCAGATGCTGAAATAGACATTACTAATGTTCTCAGAATAGTCAAATTAGCTTGAATTGCATGTCCTTAAGTCCAATTCTGGACACATGAGTAAAACGGTAATTTTGGGTCAAAACGGTGTCCGCCGTTGGACCCGCTTTACACCAAAAAGCGTACCAGAGTCAATGGTCTCTAGAATCATCAAACTACATGTCTACGAATTTGTTTTGATGATACGAACTCAACCGTATGTCCAAAGTTGGATTCCGGCATGCCGTGCACAAAATCGCCCGTTGAGTTGGATCGTAGGGCCCGCAAAACGACGATCCGATCAACTGTCTCAGGATTGGACCAAACTTGGCACACAGGACCAGAAAAATGATACGGTCCGGTTGGCGTAAGTTTTGTCTCAATCTGACGAACGTGCACAAAATAATTGAGAAATTTGCACCGAGGTCGATACGGTGAATTTCGACGGATACGCATCAAATTCGTCGCGCACGCGCAACCAATTTGAATTCCGTCAAAGCCCACACATCCGCAATATCCGTACGCACCTTTTGATGCTTACAGTGCGCGACCACGTCGCCCGGATTGGCAGGACGCACGTCGTATCGAAGAGATTTTTATAATTTTTAATATTTTAAAACAGATTTTTCGTAATCATTGGGGATTGTTTATTCGACACACCTTGTATGAATACAGAAATGAAAAAAAGGGTTCCATCTTCTATATATTGTCTATAAGTGTCTTCAAATAGAATTTCGAAATCGTGCATGGGTTGGAAGAAAACTGACCGCGAACTAGAGTAGTTTGACTGATTTAGGTGTCCTGTTTCGACAGTTTTTCATCGAACTTGGGTTCGGTTTTTCGAGCAATTGAGGTTATCTAAAATCAACCTAACTAATGGAAATTACAGTTGTATAGGTTGTCGAATTACCTGCGAAGACGGTTCGACCATTGGTCGACCGAGCGCGACGGAAAGTTACTACGTAATCGGTCCAGCGATACCGTGCTGCTACTTTGCTTCTCGGTTCTGTCCGTGCCCCCGTGGTCGGCCTCCGGCCAACAACAGCCTGGCTGCGTCGGGGCGGCGTGCGCAGACCCAGGGGGGTCGCCAGGATGAGAGGTGGTGCGACGTAAGCTACGGATTAGGGTTTTTGTAAAAATCCTCTCGATCTCTCTCTATTTATTCACGGGTTCTGTAAAAACCGAGCGGGTGCTCGGGCTCGGCCTGGCTTTGGCTGAGTGTTTCCTCTCGGGTTAACATGGGTTGTTAGCAGCTCATGTGGGCTGTGGGTCTACTGAGTTGATTCGGTTTTTGTTATCTTTTCTTTTTCTTTGTAATATATCTATACACACACACACACACACACACACACACACACACACACACACACACACACACACACACATATATATATATATAGCTGAGATTTAATATACAGAGAGAATGAGTTCCCTTCCCGTCCCCCCCTTTTCCCTCCTACCCCCCCCCCCCCTCCCGCCGCCGTCCGCCGCCCCCGTCCACCCTCCGTCAGGTCAGCCGGTCTCTCCGCCCTCCTTCGTCGCTCTTCGCCGACGGCGAGGTAGGCACCGCCGTGTTTCCCCTTATCCCGACGTCTCTCCTCTTTCCGACGGACCCGACCCCCAGGCGGGCGGCAGGACCCATTCCGGCCGGACCCGTATCGGGCTGCGACGCCGGCCACCGCGCTCCTCCCTCCCCTCTATTCTGGGCTCGGCTCCCCCTCGGGTTTTACCCTCGTCGACAGGAGCCTTGCTCGCCAGCGTTGGGTATGCTACTCCGGCCGCTTTCTCGCCCTGCCCGGCAGCAACGGCTGGTCAGCAGTCTTCCGCACCCTCCCCTCTCATCTCTGGTTTCCCCCCCTAAGCTCAGCTCCGGCGGTGGCCTCCTTCCCCCTCCCGCTCGCTGGTCTCAGGACCTCCTCGTGTTGGTCAGCCGATCCTCGGCTCTGCTCCGGCAGGTCCCCTCCGCGTTGGCGCCACCGATGCGGTGGCCTCCTTCCCCCGTCGTCGGTACTGGATCCCATCCGGAGGGCGGTGCAGCGCTGTTGGCCCCGGCGTCGGTTGCCCCGTCACTACGGTAGCCTCACCTCCCCATCACCGGCAGTTTCCGCCCTGCCATGGCACCCTCCAAGGTCCCGGCCTCGGTTCCCCCACCAGTGGAGCGCGAGGCGCTGCACGCCATAGCGTCCCATCCATCACGTTCTCCCACGCCAGCCTGCCACCTCGGGGGACTCGCGTATCAGTTTTCGAGCGTTGACGCTGTCGTATCTGATGCCTCGATTTTGTCGCTTTTGGCGGGTCCCCAGGCCTCTGCTTTGTGCTGCCAGTCCTTTGCGCCGCCTGGAGGAGCGCAGCTTTTCTCGGGTCTACCTTTGGCCCACTTTGTACAGTCAGTGGGGCCCACCCCTATTGCATCTTCTTTGCGCTGCCAGTCCTTTGTGCAGCCTGGAGGAGCGCAACATGTCTCGGGTCCCCCTTTGGCCCCTTTTGTGCAGTCAGAGGGGCCCACACCTATTGCTGCTCTTTTGTCCCTTCCCCCTGCGCAGGAGGCTCAGCGCCTGATGGACCCTACTCCCCTCGTGGCATCCTCTACGCAGCGGGGAGCGCAGACTTTTGCGGGTCCCCCTTTGGCCCCTTTTGCGCAGTCTGTGGGGCTCCCTGTTGCCGCTCCTTCCTCCCTTCCCTTCCCGCAGGTGGCTCAGCGCCTGACGGGCCACTCTTCTCTCATGGTTTCCTCTTCGCAGTGGTCGCCCGATATCCCTGTGGGCATCCCCACTCCCCTCTCTAGGCCGAAGCTTCCGCTTATCGCGGGCCCCCGCCCACCCACCATTCGCGTGCAGTGCATTTCCAGCTCGGGACCTCCATTATCGGGCCAAGCCTCGGTTCCCACGGCCGTCGTCAGTGCAGATTTCTCCCCCCCACAGGCTTTTGCCTGCTCGGGCCCCTCTTTGCCGCAGACCTTCCTTCCCCCGGCGGCTGTCGGTGAGGTTAGCACGCAGCGTATTTCCCGCTCGGGCCCCCCCTTGCTGGGTCAGGCCTCGGTTCCCCAGGCTGTCGTCGACGCGGACTTCTCCCACCCTCAGGCATTTACCTGCTCGGGAACCTCCTTGGCGCAGGCCTTCTTTCCCCAGGCGGTTGCCGGTGAGGCCATTCCCATCTCGTCGCCCGCCGGCGGTGCTGATCCGATCTCCCTAGCTCCTCCTCATCCCCTCCAGGCCCGTTCTTCGGGTGCCCCATCCTTGGGCTGCGTATCGCCCACTATCTCTTCCCCGAGTCCCTCGGCTCCCGGAGCCCTACCTAACACCCCCTCCTTCGCAGATATTCTGAGGCCGGATCGTCCTCAGACTGCCCACAATCCGGTTGCGGAAGTGGTTCTGCCGGATGTTCATCTGGCGCCACCTCCAGACGGTTACCCCATCTGGGTCCCCTTCTCCAACGAGGAGATCCGTTCTCTTTCCTCCCCCTTCATCAGGACTTTGGTCCTTAAGTTCGGATCCGGATGCCCTAAAATGTCTATCGTTCGGGAGGCTATCTCCGGGTGGAGCCTCTCCACGACATACCGGATAGCTCCTCTCGACCCCAAACACCTGTTTCTTCACCTCTCCTCTGACCAGGACTACAACAGAGTGTGGGCTAAGGGAACGTCCAAATTTGACACTCAGATCGCCAAAATAGTCAAATGGTCCCTGAACTTCAACCCCAAAATAGATTCGACCATCATCACCTCCTGGATCATCCTACACAATCTTCCCCTGGTGTGCTTTCCGGCAGCAGCCCTCAAATGGATCGCCAGCTCTTTCGGGTCCCTCGTTGCCATCGCCGAAGAAACGTGAAAGTTCTCTAAATGTAACTACGCAAAGATTTGCGTAGAGTTGGATCTCGCAAACGAGCCACCCAAATTGATCGAGATAGAACTCGGAGATCAGTCTTTAAGTCAATCGCTGGTGTACGACAACAGCGTTATATTCTGCCAACACTGTCAGATGAGCGAACACTCTTTACAATACTGCTTCCGAGCCCATCCCGATCTAAAGAAAGCCGTCCCTAGTAAGCCGTGCGAGCCAAGCGTGCCACCCCCATCCCGCTCCCCCCTGCCGATCTGGCCCCCCAACCCCCCCTCTCCCGTACAATGTCCCCCCAGCATGACTGACTCCGACACCGCCCCAGCCTCTTCTCTCGCCATCACTCTCCATAATTCCTTCGGAGCTCTCGATTTAGCCCCCTCTGATTTTGCTCCAGAGATGTCTATCTTCGATTGCCTCCCGAATTCCCCACCCTCTCCCCCTAACGGCCTCGCCATCGTCCCCCTCCAGATCGTCCCCATCACCATAATCCCTTCCGCTTCATCCCCTTTGCCTCCCAGTGTGGCCAGGAGTCCCCCAGTGTGCAGTCTTCGGCCGATCACCGACCGCACTCCCCCGGTGTGGAAGCAGGGTCACCGTCCGTTGCTGATCCGCCCCTCTGCGCAGACCCCAAGCGGTCACACCTTCTCTGTATGGTCGACGATCCTCCCCGCCCGCCCTTCCCTCTCACAGGAAGATTTTGGCTGGCCATTAATGCTGGCTTCCTAGACCGGGACAATCCCCTATGCGCTCTGGCAGAGTGTGAAGACTCCGACACTTCCCTCACGGCTGTCGACGGTCTTTATACGGCCTCAGATAGAACTCCAGAACAGATCTGCGAAAGTCCCAAAAACAATCCACAAAAGAAAAAGAAGAAAAACAAGAAGCAAAAACAGCAAACGGCGATGACCACGAGATCTGTCGCAAAGCAACACAACACCCCTACCTCATCCCTTAATGCCTAACATTCTTTCTTGGAACGTGCATGGCATAGGGAATAAACAGACGATGAATCGTCTCATCAGCCTCACTAAAACCAATCGGATTGATTTACTTGTCATTATTGAACCCAAAATACCACACAAAAGATTGAAAGAAACTCAACTCAAGCTGGGATTCCCGTCTGCGATTTCCGGATGTCACGACATTTAGATCTTCTTCGCAGCTGACTTCCCTTTCGGCATTATCAATGATTCCCCTCAGGCTCTCTCTTGTTGGATCGAGCACCCCGCCTTCAAATCCTGTGCCCTGCTTTCGGCCATCCACGGTAGCTGCGACATCCCGGAGCGCAGAGTGATTTGGGATTTGTTGTCGGGACCCACCCTGCCCTACGACATCCTGCCATGGCTATGCATCGGAGATTTCAATACCGTTTCATACAGAGAGGAGAAATCCAGCGATCGTGACCCCCCTCATTCGGCCATGGAAGATTTCAACAACTTTGCCTTCACCGCGCACCTATCCGCTGTCCCCTTCTACGGCAACCAGTTCACTTGGTGCAACATGCAAGAAGGATCTAGAAGAAAGTACTCCTGCCTTGACCGTGCCATGGTTAATGGATGTTGGTCGAATTTGGGATTGATCACTAATCTGTCATACCTGAACTCCACCGAATCAGATCATTCCCCTCTTCTCCTCGAGATCGACAACAACCATAACCGCATCAAAAAATCCTTTCGCTTCCTTGACTTCTGGCGCCACCACCCCCAATTGAAACACATCGTGGCAGAGGCTTGGACCTCCGTCACTAATCAGGACCCTCTTGTCAGAATTGCTAAGAAACTCAAATCTGCTAGAAAAGCCCTTACGGCCTGGAGCAAGATCGCGTTCGGGGATATTTTTCAAGCCATTAAGGATGCAGAAGACGATGTCACCCGTGCGGAGATCAATTTCGCCGTCGTCGAGTCCCCAGAGGCCCGCACATCTCTTAACCTCGCCAAGGCCATTCTTAAATCTAGGATCAAGGTTGAAACGGCATTCTGGAAACAAAAGGCCAGATTAACCTGGGACATGGATGGAGACCAAAATTCGAGCTTCTTTCACAAGTGCGTCAAAGGGCGTAGAAACGCTCTTAGAATCCATCGCATCAACGACGGGAACGGCCATCTGCTGGACGACCAGGAGAGCATTCAAGAGGCTACCATTAACTACTTCTCCAACATGTTTGCTAAAGAAGCCGTGGTTAAAGATGACGGTCTCCTGTCTGAGATCCCCTCACTGATTCACGACAGGGATAACGACATCCTCATATCTCCCCCCACTGTCGAAGAGGTTAAGACCGCATTTTGGTCCATCAATGCGTATAGTACCCCGGGACCTGACGGGTTTAATGGGGTTTTCTTCAGAACGTGCTGGGACATCATCCAGTCCGACCTCTTGGAGGCTACAACGGCCTTTTTTCAAGGGGCTACGTATCCGAAATCCATATCCTCCGCCCACATCATCCTCATTCCCAAGAAAGACAACCCAGAGACCTTTAAAGATTTTAGACCGATCAGCCTCTGCACAATCACCAACAAAATTATTTCCAAAATCATCGCCTCCAGGATGTCGGACCTCCTCCCCAAGATCATCTCCGAAGAGCAAACCGGTTTCGTTAAAGGTCGCAATATCACCGATAATATCCTCCTAGCTCAAGAAATGATCACTTGTATGAAATTTTCGTCCAGGGGGGAAACGTCGCCATCAAACTGGACATAGAAAAAGCTTACGACCGTCTTGACTGGCATTTCATGATCTGGGTGTTCAGAGCATTCGGTTTTTCCGAACCACTGATCGACATCATTTTCAGATCCATCAACAACTCCTGGTTTTCCACCGTCATCAATGGCCAAGCTCAAGGTTTCTTCAGAGCGACTCGCGGGGTCAGATAGGGAGATCACCTCTCCTCCACCATTTTTATCGTCACGGCCGAAGCGCTGAGCAGAAACCTCAAAAGTATGCCCAGGTCTCCTGGATTCTATCACTTCCATACAACAACAGGCTGCCCTCTTATTACTCATCTTGCGTACGCGGACGACATCTTCATTTTCTCCGCAAGCACAATTGGATCCATTGAGGTGGTTATGAAGACGCTGGCCAACTACACTAGATGCTCCGGCCAGAGAGTTAACAACAGCAAGAGTGTGATCTACACTCATCATAAAGTAGATAGAACTCACTCGGCTGTGCTGTCCAACATGACTTCCTTCTCCACAGCATACCCCCCTTTTCTTTACTTAGGCTGCCCGTTGGTGTACGGCAGAGCGAACTCTGGCATCTTCAACCACATGGTGGGCAAGATTTACAACAAAATTGCGGGCTAGCACAACACTACCCTTTCCCCTGGGGGTAAGTTGATTCTCATAAAGTACGTCCTATCCTCCATCCCCCAATATACCCTTGGCGTTTGCTCGCTCCCCATCAAATTGCTCTACTCTATAGATTCCATCCTCGCCAACTTCTTTTGGGGTCATCTCGAGGAAAAGGATAAGCATCACTGGGCCAGTTGGGACACAATGGCCAAACCCACTGATGAAGGGGGTCTGGGTTTCTGCAGACTGGTCCATATTGTTGACGCTCACTCATCTAAATTGTGGTGGAAACTTCGTACCGAAAGCTCGATCTGGACTAAGTTCATGAGAACGAGATACTCCAGATTTTGCCACTTGACTGAGGCATCTGCCAACAACAGATCTTCGGCGTCGTGGCGGCGCATAATTCGCAGACGTAACCTTGCAGAACCGCACTTGCGTCTGACATTGGGCAACGGTCTTTCGCAGGCTTACAAGGAACGCTGGTTGGGGAACGAAATCCTCAGGCCCAACGATATCACTCTGCCGTAGTGCGAGATCCATGATTTATGGGATGTGGACGCGAACAGGTAGAATTGGGATAGAGTTAGAGATTGGCTTGGCCCTCTGGCCATGGAAATCTTGGGTGCTTCTAATCTATCGATCAATGACGCGTATGACGAGCTCAGATGGTCCCCCAACCCGGGCGGCATCTTCACCCTGGCTTCGGCCAAATCCATTGCCAGAGACACCCATGAACCGCCCCCCTTTTGCCAAGTTTTGACATACATGTATTCCCATCAAATGGTCCATTCTCATCTGGCGTACCGTGCGCCAAAAACTTCCCACAGACGATGTCATCAAATCCTTCGGATATTGTCTGGCGTCCAGATGCCACTGTTGTGTAGATCACCAACCGAAAACCTCCGATCACGTCCTTCTTTTTGGAGAATCTGCCACATAAATTTGGACGAACCTTCACAACAGGTTTAGGATTGTCCCCACGACCGGGGGCATCAGTGATCTGCTGGCCAGTTGGAACATGTCTCATGGACATCAGATCGTCGCTGCCGCCGCCTTTTGGGTATTATAGAAAAATATAAACAAATACAGATACGAGGGCCGTCAATACCTGCCCCCTCAACTGTACAGAGAGGTCGTCCGTCAAATCTTCAAAAGAAAGAGGCGTTGTTCCCACGCCTCGAACCTGTTTTGGGCTGTCCTGGCCTGATCATGGGTCCGCGCGCCGTGCGCTAACACTCTTTGGGAGATAGCGACAGCGGGTCGGGGGCGCTCTCTCCATTGGCGCTAGTTTTCTTCGCCTAACCTTCCGATGGTCGGTTCAGCTACCGTTTTGTGGGCAACACGTAGTCCCCTAGCTCGCTTTTATTGTCTTTTTCGCGCGTGGCGCATTTACTTGTAAAGGCTTCGACATTTTGCGCCTGTCATTCAATAAAGTATGGTTTTTAAAATATATATATATATATATATATTTTATATATATATATATATATATATATATATATATATATATATATATATACATCCTTATATAATTATATCCATAAAAGTCTAAATAAAATCCTAATATTTCTATTCCTAGTGTAGGGCCTATTTTATATAAATATGAATATATATATTATACATTTATTTGACGAATATAATATAACTAATAATAATATTATTATATAATAATAACCTCAATAAAATAATAATAATAATAATAATAACGGAACTCAATAACCCAACAATGATGTATACACCATTATGTACAGTCTAATAATCCCAAAATTATACAAGGACCTATTTTATACAAAAGTCACTGAATATGACTAATAATAATATTTATAATATTTAAATTACGAATACTTAGGAATATTCATTAAATCATTAAACGGAATACGACACACTGATACCAAATTGCATCAGCACGTATGTCATTGGACGTACCGCATGACTACATGGGCTAGGGTTGGGTCCTGGTCACGCCCAGACTGGTTTGGCACAACCGGGTCTTCCACAAGTCAATAAACCGTAATAATAAATAATTAAATTATTTATAGGAGTCAAGTCGCAACTTGGCCTGGTTTTCCTAGTTAGGACATCATTATGGCTCGGCCTTCCCTATCAGGGCTAATACACTAGTCAAAGCACGCCATTGCACTATTCGTGCCATAATTCCTAGCCGTCTTGTACTTCAAAACTCCACCATGGCAAAAGTTATCTATCATAATAATTAATTAAGTAATTAATTATAAAAATTCTAAAATCACCATTTAATTCAAATAAATAAATAAATAAAATATATTATCAAAATTTCAGGAAGAGGGATTACAAATTCTCAAGACCTTCTGAAACCTTGGCCAATTCTTGAGTGCGAACTTTATTTTTGTAGAATACCTCGACAAAATTGTAGAAACCGGTATTCTTCAAAGAATCAATAACTGGCGCGGGCAAACGGCCGCCATCTTCTTTGATATCATCCATAAGTGTTTGCATCGTCTTGAAAGAAGAACAAAAAACTCTTGAATCTTTATTTCTGACAGTTTTTTCCTACAAAAAAGAAAAAAATTAGGTTTCTGTCAACTGTCCTCCGTCAATCTAGCACGGAGAATGGCCATTCCCCATGACTTTAACACAGATAATGGTCATTCTCCGTAATATTTGCATAGAGAATGAACATTCTCTGTGATATTTGTATGGAGAATGACCATTCTCCTACATTTTAACACGGAGATGGCCATTCTCTGTGATATTTGCACGAAAAATGACCATTCTCCTACATTTTAACACGAAGATGGCCATTCTTCGTGGTTTTAACACGGAGAATGGCAGTTTCCCTTCATTTTAACACGGGAATGGCCATTCTTCGTCAAGTCAACACGGAGAATGGAATTAATCCTTCAATTTAACAAGAAGAATGGTCATTCTCCGTGATATTAACACGGAGAAGGACCATTCTCCGTCAATGTAACACGGAGAATGGCCATTCTCCTGTATTTTAACACAGAGAATGACTATACCCCTCCGTTGTATTAAGACGGAGATGACTATTCCCCTCCGTTGTCTTAACAGAATCATGAACACAACTTATAGTTATACCTTCTTTTTGCCCTCCTTCTTGATTACTAGCCTCTGGCTCATGTGCAACCTTCTTATCTCTTCACAATAGCTCTCTCTTCTTGCATATCTACATCTTCTCCCTCTTCTCTAACTAGGGTTCCATTTGATGCTGCTGTTTGAGACATGGTGTGAAGATTGCGAATGGAGAGTCACTGACGAGTTTTTTGAAATAGGGTTTGAAGATTTTGGAGGATGAAACCTAGATACGAAAAGGAGCAGCGTATGGAAGAAGAAAAACTTTTTGGTTTTGAAGAGTAGGTTTCGTGAGTGTTTTAAAAAATTAGAAGGGCAATAAGGTCATGCCGCACCCTTTTATATATTTTTAGCTAATTCTGGGCACGCGATGAAATATTATTTTGCGGTGGGTTTTTTCATAAAACTTTTGCGATTTTTGGGCATTTCATAAATTTTCTCTTGTCAATAACTTGAAAATTTTCTCGATATATAGGGTCAGAGGCATAAATCACTTTAGCACGAAGAGAGGGTATACCCATAGGGTCAGAGGCACAGGTTAGGCTATTTTAGGATTACATGGCAGCAAAATTATAAAATAAATGAACATTTTGATATCATTTTTATCCCACATTTTAAGAACATTATAACTCAACAAAACAAATGAACATAATACATTAGATATAAGAAGAAAAAAATTATCGTCTTTGTAGGAGCGTAAAAAGTGCTTCATGGACTTAGTCAAAGAAGTTGAGAATTTGACGCGTGCTACTCTTTACGCTAGCTACTTTATGCTGGAGCTATTCATTGAAATTTACGCTGGAGCTATTCATTGAACTTTACGCTGGTGGGACAGACTGTCAGGCCATATTTAATGCCAGAGATTTGATCTGACAGAATGATTTTTTCTGACAGCAAGCAGCACAGAAGTCGAGAAGATTGGATTTACACCAAAACCAATACTCGTCGTATAGTGTGCAGATGAGGCTATTTTACGCTCAATAAAATTACTTCTTTTACACATGATAGTTATTCGAGCTTTTACGCTCAAAGCTATTGTGGGCGTAAAGTCTATTTGGGCTAATTTTTACGCTCAAGGCTATTTTAGCCACTTTATGCTGGAAAGTTTATTTTGGGTTATTTTACGCCCAGTTTGCCACTTTACGCTAGGAGTGTTTTGGGTCATTTTTACGTCCGATTTTTCCTGCTCACTTAAGAACGTGGTTTGCCCACGTGGCTTTCATGCCACACTTCTCGAGGAACGTGTATATGTGCTCTCCCTATTTTGTTGAAGTAGTGGGACATGTGTCACCATGCGTAGAGATCAAACTCTACGTGGGACACGTGTCAACGTGCGTAGAGGATGAAGTTGCATCGTGGGTGACAGTTGCTAGCGTAAAGACCCTATTTTGCTATTTTTTACGCACAAAGGGTTAAGTCTATAAATAGACTTATTTTTCTTATAGACATCATCAAGAGATCAACAGAGAGACAGGAGAGGAGATTCTGAGAAAACTCATACTTCCAGAGTGATATTCCCAGAAGTTCAACTTTTTCTCAAGAACAGGGTGAAGCAAAGCAAGAAAGCATTCGACTGTGCCATCAGTACCGTTGTTTGATACCTTTCCGGGGACTTAGTTCTTCCGATTGTTCGTCTTCTTCAAGCAATTTTCTTCATCATCATCGTATGGTCCAAGGAACAAAGTGATCGCTCTCAGATCAGACTTCCATAGCAATACTTTCCAGAATAATTTGTACTTTCTGTACTTTTTCAAGTTTTCTTTCAAAAGCCAATTTTTAGGTATTTTGTTAAGTGAAACAAAATGGCGACTCTGTTGGGGACGACCTTCTCCTCTGACGAGAAGGCAATTGCTCAATATGATGATGTGTCGGTCGGATCGACAAAGAAGACTCTGGTTGTGTACTTCGACCAGACTGCCTACGAAGAAATGCTCCGAACTGGGGGTAGTACTCGTTGCTCTAACGTTCAGAAATCGCGGAAGGCACGAAAAGTTTGGATTCCCAAGTCCAAAGCATCCTCGGATCTCCCTGTTGTCTCTGAAGGCAAATGAATCCTTCCTACTCCTGTTGTGGAGGCTCCCGTCTGTGACGAGGCAGTCTCTACTCCAGTGATACGCCATGGGCGTAAAAATCAGTCTGACGTTTGTAACGTGGCAGACTCTCTAGTTTTATGCTCCGAGCGTAAAAATCAAGTTTTACGCTCTGAGCGTAAAAATTAGGTTTTACGTCCCGCGCATAAAAATATGTCTCCCGTCTGTGACGTAGTAGACTCCAAAGCTTTACGCCCTGTGCGTAAAAATATGTCTCCCGTATGTGACGTGGTAGACACACAAAATTTACGCTCCACGCGTAAAGGAAAATCTCCCGTCTGTGACGTGGCAGATACTCATATTTTGCGCTCTACACGTAAAGGTAAATCTCCTGTCTGTGACAGTGTAGATAAAATTCATAATGATGTTTTTACATCTAAAGTGAATTTACCTGCACGTATGCAGCGTAAAAACATTGTTGGTAAAACTTCAGTTCTTCACCAACAGCCTTCTTACACTGCTTTACGTAAGGTACCAAACCTATAAATTATGCGTAATGCTGATGGAGTTCTTTGTGCTCAAAAATCTCAGGATTTACGCACGCAACTCCAAGCGCGTAAAAATATACAGTTTGGTTCTGCTAATGCAGCCAATAATCTTCTTTATACACAAGGAACTAAACGTTTCTCTACTCCTAATATAATAAAGAAGACTACTCCCTCTACTCCTTCTGATTTTCGCAAGTTGCTAGTACAAAAGCGTAAAAATAGACAATCTCCTGTGACACTCCCCCAAGAGAATCATCATTGTGAGTGTCACCAGATTGTATTCAAATGTTGTTGTTCGGCTTCTAAACGGTCAGTTTTTGATCGGTTAAGCTTCAATGCGCCTCAACAGCAAGTTGATAACCAAGAACGTGAGTTGTCGTATGCGTCAGTCAACATGGCATCTCATACCAACAGAGGACGACGTCCAAGACGCAACTCCTCCCAGACTCCCGGTCAACAACAGTTCAACAGACTTCCTGATTCCTTTGAAGGAGTATATCAGAATACTCGATCAAGAAGACAAAGACAGTTGTAGACTTCTGATTCAGAAGCTGGGGGTACTCAGTCTTTTGAGTCCAAAACTGATAGTGTCGATTCATACCTCTATACCAATCCTTCTGTATCTTCAAGAGAGGTTAAATCATATGCTATCGGAGACAAACCGGAGACGTCATCTGCTAATACAGAACAACGTCTCTCTGCCGTTGAGCAATCATTGAAGGACATGCTTACTATAATACAAAGCATGCATCAAATAATAATGACTCAGCAAGCTGTTCAGCCGGCAGTAGTAACACCGGTACAGGTGGCAACACAAACTCAAGATAGTCAAGGGGTTGATATACCTTTGAATAATCAAGAGCCTGCTGTCAATCAAAATTATGCATCTCCCGATCTTATCATTCCAGAAGATGTGCCACCTCCGGTGAAGGCTACGGTACATCCAATGACTATTCAATCGAATGTGCTTCCTCAAACTAGTGAAGCTATTCAAGCAGTGCGTGAGCTCAAAGCACAGTTTGAAGTTTTGAAGCACAAGGATCAGCTCCAAAGGTTAGAGATTAAGCAACCTTATCCTCCTTATTGGAATGATGTACCCTTTCCTCCGAAATTCAAGGCACAATCGATGGTATTATTTGATGGAAAGGCTTCTCCTAGTCAGTATATCAATTACTTTGATATTATGACTGTACATCTACAGAAGAATAATGCTCTTCTCACTCGAGTTTTTATCGGGTGTCTGATGGGTTCAACCTACGACTGGTATCGTAGTTTACCCGATAATTGCATTTCGTCTTTTAACGAATTTAAAGCTATGTTTCTCTCCCATTTCTATGAGAAAGGAATGGACATGAATATGTCCTCCCTAATAGAAATCAAACAAAAGAAGAAGGAAGATACTCGGACGTTCGTTTCCGACAGGCAACTCTGAAGATGCCTCCCGGTATGCCCGATTCAGCATTGATCGATACATGTAAAATGAATCTGCGACCATCCGTTGTTGTTTTTACGGGCTCTCAATTCACAGATTGGGCCTCGTTCATTATAGTAGCAGTGTCAGCCGAAACCAATGGTAGGTTGGCTCGTGAACATGGGATGATCTTTGCCTCAGAGGACAAAGGCAAGAAAGGATCTTCTGGTAATAATTCTGGCAATCGTAATGGGAAAGGGAAGGAAACCTTAGTGGTTAATCTTTCAAAACCCAAAACGATGCCAAATAATCAGGAGTCTTCTAAGCCAAAAGAATAATACTCTTTTAATGACAGTGATATCCCGGGGATATTCTAATGTCTGGTAAAGAGTGGCAAACTCCAAATTCCGGAGCCAAAAAGGCCTAATGAAGTGAATCTGACCGATAATTCCAAGTATTGTATCTATCACAGATACATAAATCATCCTACTAAGGCTTGTTATGTCTTGAAGAAGAAAATCCAGGAGCTGATAAATGCCAATGCCATTACTTTAACTAACAATGAGCATACGGTTACAACCAATATGGTTTCTCTTCAATTTGGAGGTTTTTCTCCACAACAAGTCCCAGATGGGATTGTCCCAATTCCAAAGGCGACGATGAAGATTCTGAATATCCCGCCTGCCAGAGAGCAAAATGAAGAACTTTTGCCTCTTATATTGAAATATGGTGAAATCATGTGGTACATCCTGATTTAGTACCTGAAATGGAGAATGAAGGTAAAACTTCAAAATCTAAGAAGGGTAAAAAAGTCAAAACCTGCAACATGATTTCTCATGTTTTAACCCCAGACCATGATGATTTGGATCATTTATGGGGTGGCATTCCTTTAGAGGATAGACTGAGTTTGAATATATGCCCTCCAAGTTTGGCCCCTCCTACCAAGCTCAAACTTACTCATCAGTAGTGGTTAGCTATGAATAGTGTCCCTTTATACAGGGCACAATAAGTATTTGCTGCTTATGAGAAAGCGCCTGTAGGGATTTTTTCTCTTGTCCCTAATACTCTTTCTCCTATGACTACAGAGGTCTCTATTTCTCCTTCTCCTGTGATTACAGAGCTCTCTGCTTCTTCTTCCTCTGTTGAACCATTTATTAAAAGTCTGCTGCCCATTCACTTATATAGTCAGCAATCAGTCCATCTCATAAAAAAGATGGGCTATGACTTTCAAAAGGGGGAAGGTTTGAATTATGATAAAGGAATGCGACTTCCTTTACAACTTCAAAGTCAAAAATCCACTCTCGGATTGGGTTTTGAGGTTCCTCAAAAAAATTCTCGCAAGAAGAAGGCTAAGGGAAAGAAGACTAAATCCTGCAATATGGTACTTCGTTCTTCTGAGTCTGAAAAAAAAAACCTTTGCTGGTACGAGATCTGGAAAAGAGTACCACAAAGATTATGAGGAATCTTCTAAAGAAGCAGAGGACGTTGTTGAAATAATACCAGCTCAACCATCTCCTGTTCCTGCTAAACCATCTGTGGTTGAGAAGGAGAAACAGAAAGCAGTACGCTTTGACGTCCCATTAAAATCTGCTTCAAATCAAGGGGCGGTGATGAAGTCCTACAAATTTGATATTCTTGCCCAGTTAGCTAATACTCCGGCTAGACTCTCTATCTTCGAACTGTTTTGTCTTTCTAAAGAAAGTAGGAAGACTCTGAGTGAAGCTTTGCTACAAGCAGACTCATGCTTAGCTCAACTCAAGAGTCCTGACAATATACCAGTATCTTGCCCACAATGTCATAGTGTGATGGAAGCAATTCCTAATATCACTTTCACACAAGAAGATATGCTGTTGAAGCATAATAAGCACGACAGGCCTTTGTTCTACACTGGGTATCTTGAATCTACTAAAATTGACAGGATTTACATAGATCCTGGGTCTTCTATTAGTATTATTCTTCAGAGTATGCTAAGACCTTTAAGGATTCCTACTAGTGATTTGACTTACACTAGTACCACAATAGTTGGTTTCAACTCTGGCAAGAGTAAACCACTGGAGAAGATTCGTCTGAAGATTCAAATTGGTGATCTTCGAACTATGGCGACATTTTATGTTATCAACTCAGATGTATCTTACAACATCCTTCTTGGAAGACCGTAGATACATGAGCATAATATTGTGCCTTCAACTCTCCACCAATATTTCAAATACGTGAATTACCAAGGAGTTGTGAAGACTGAGTTTGCTGATATCAATCCTTTCAAGGGTGTCGAAGCCTATTTTTCAGACTCAATGCTCTACAAACAAGAGCATGTGAAGGAGATATCAGATATAGCTGAAGATCGATCACCTGTTGAAGATCAATCTGTCAATGAAGATCCTTCGAAAGAACAACATTTGAAGATTAAAGTCAAAGGTCAAATCTAACCTCAATCTGTCAATGACCAACATCTGATGATCAAGGTCAAAGGAATAACTCGAGCTTCATCTGAGGAATCAATGAGTATTCCTGCCAAGAGCCAAATTCAACCCCTCATGATCAAAGTCAAGGGACATACTTCTCGTACAAATGATCCAGAACCACCACTGATCATCAACCTTGGCAAGTCTACACAGAAGACGGATGACAGTCCGTTAAAGATCAATCTGAAGCGTAGCAGTCAAATTGTAAATAATGTAAATATTGATCATTCTGTACTTTCTAATATTAATGAAGATTTCCTTTTTGAGTATATGGCTGTCAAATTTATTGAAAGAATGACTTTATCTTCTGATGATCAAAGTCATCAATATAAAGATGAAATAAACACAGAGGAAACCTTATACATTGATTATAAGGAAAATTCTTTTCCTTCTCATGTCGATGTAGGACCTTATGCTCAAAGGTTCTTAACATCTTCTTCTTATCTTCTTCCTGTAGCCGCTTCATCACAAGCTTGTATAACTTATAGACGTCACGAAGAATCTTATTTTGTGGTTCCGTCTGATAAGAAAAACAAGCGCCAAATTGTGTTTGGCCTGGCTAGAAATATTTCTGTTGCTCAGACAGACGATCTTAGAGATAAAGATAAAGGAAGAATCCGAATTGACAAATATAGTCAACAATCTCTCAAGATTATCCAAAATATGGTATGATTTGAAGTCTATGTCGGGTCTTAATCAAGGCAAAGGTAGACGATTACCATTATGTAGTGATCCGTTTTACCAAAAAACCCGTCATGGGTTGGGATATGATCCGTCCCATATGTTTAATGAAGATATACAAGAAAAATTTTCTTTCAGTTCTTCACAATCCTCAGATTCTGAAAAAATCCAGTTTATCGAATCTGATTCATCCCACTCCTCATATGCTGGAGGAGATTACTATGATGACTATGAGTACGTATTCTCAGTCAACATTGTTCAAACTGATGGTGAATCTGAGCCATTTGAGAATGATCCTTGGGCACAACAAATGGACACTCAATAGGAGCTTCATTTTGAACAACGATAGCCACCTACAGAGGATGAAATTGTCCAGATTGATGTTGGAGATGGAACTATGTCCAAGCCAATATTCATCAGTAAAAACCTCTCTGAAGATGAAAAGGAAGAGTTGATACAATTGATTAAAGAATATATTGATATCTTTGCATAGAGTTATGAGGATAGGCCGAGTTTAGATCCTAAAGTTGCTACTCATAAACTCAATATTCTTCCTAATGTCAAGCCTGTAAAACAACAGCAATGGCGTTTTCGACCAGACATGATGGATGCAATTGAAGTAGAAGTGAAAAAGCTGATTATATGTGGCTTTGTTCGAGAAGAACAACACCCAGATTGGGTTGCCAACATTGTTCCTGTTATGAAGAAGAACGGAAAAGTCCGAGTTTGTATAGATTTTCGGGATCTTAATGCAGCTTGTCCAAAGGACGAATTTGCACTTCCGATCACCGATGTCATGATAGACAATACATACGATTTTGAACGCATGTCTTTCATGGATGGATTTTCAGGATACAATCAAATTAAGATGCATCGGGAGATGAGAAGCATACTGCTTTCCGTACACCCCTTGGGGTTTATTGCTACACTGTGATGCCATTTGGTCTGAAGAATACCGGCGCCACGTATCAACGGGCTATGAGCAATATCTTTCAAGAACATCTACGGAAGACAGTTGAATGTTACGTAGATGACATTGCTGTCAAAAGTCGATCAAAAGATGATCATATTCAAGACTTGAAGACAGTATTTGAGTTGATTCGTCAACATCAACTGAAAATGAATCCTACTAAGTCTTTCTTAGGAGTGTCCAGTGGCAAGTTTTTGGGATTTGTCATTACTTCTCAGGGTATCCATGTTGATCCTGATAAGAGCATCTCCAACCCTATTGTCTTGTTAAGTGTTATGAGTCTTAGGTGGCTCCTATGTGGCATGAGCCACAAGACAATGTCTTGTTTATGTGGCAAAATTATATCTCAAAAGACAATGAGATAGAAAAACTCTCTCCTATGCAAAAGTATTGAGGAGACAATAAAAAGTATTTTTTCCAACTTCCAAGACAACTTTTAATACAACTACTCATATTCTTTCTTTTTTCTAATATTTTTTATTCATAATTGATGACATGGAAGAGAAGACATTGTCAAGTGCATTGTCTAGAACAAGACAATCAACTTCACAATGTCTTCTTTAATTTTTGCCACATAAGCTTCACAATTGACTTGACAATCGCATTGGAGAAGAACTTTTGAATAAAATTTTGTCATTCCAATGTGGCAACAACTTTTTTCCAAAGTCACAATAGGGTTGGAGATGCTCTAAAATCAAAGCAATTCTTGAAATGCGTCCTCCACGTAATTTAAAAGAACTCTGCGGCTTCCAAGGTCGTATTGCTTATATCAGAAGATTTATATCCAATCTCTCAGGGAGATGTCAACCTTTCTCTCGTCTATTAAAGAAAGGTGTGTCATTTGTTTGGGATGAAGCATGTCAGAAAGCTTTTAATGACATCAAGTAATACCTTACAAATCCACCTGTTTTGGTACCTCCAGTGGTAGGAAGACCATTTTTGCTATATGTTTGAGCTTTGGATCATTCACTTGGTGCTCTTCTTGCACAAAAAAGTGATATGGGTCATGAACAGGCAATCTATTATCTTAGCCGAATGATGGTCGGAGCTGAACACAGGTATACTCCTGTAGAAAAGGAATGTCTGGCCTTGGTTTTTGCTGTTCAAAAAATAAGACATTATGTGTCAGGACAGACTATCCATGTCATCTCCAGAATAAATCCTATTCGGGTATGTTTGCCATGAAATATAAAAGAACAGAACAATTATCGGAGGACCAAACTTTTACTTCACGTTACAAACTCGCTTGTACAAAGAAAGCATAGGGACGAAAACCTAGGTACAGCAGTCTAAGTACAATTGTTTATTTTAGATTTTGGGGGGTGACGATAGAGGCTCGGGAAGGCGATGGCAGCCCTGCCTTACTCCTTGGACGATCGGTATGCAGCCTTGGTTCCTGTGAAGAGATGGTTGGCGTTGATGAAGAAATGCTCTTCTTGCTCTCCCTCTATTACTCTTCTGGCTTCTCTCTCTGTGTGTGTATTTTCTCTCTGATTGTTGGGGGAATCTTCCTGTATCTCTCGCAAGGGAATGGCACCTTGCTTATTTATGGGAGTGAGGGCATCATTAGGGTTTGGATGATTACCCATTCTCATAGTGGCGACGGCCTGGTAAATGATCAATCTGGACCATTAATCTTGAGCATGAAGGATCTGGGCCATTAATGAGGATTATGCCAAATCATGTCAGTCATTAATGTTGATTGTAATAAATCCCTATTATGATGATTTGCTGATATCTGCAAATCTAAATGAATCAATTTAATTCATTCTCTTGCCACGTGTCCCAAATTATTGGGATCTGACCCAAAATTTGGTTATCTTTAGGACACGTGTCCTGTCATCATTGTTGAGCCGCATAAGGAGCGTTCATATTTGGGCCGTATGAAGGTCGTCATGACCGAGCCGCATAAAAGATTTTATGATCGAGCCGTATGAATAGTCTCTATACTCGAACATGTTCATGACCGAGCCGCATGGGGGTCTTCATGGTCGAGCTGTATGAGAGTCTTCATGGCTGGGCTGCATAGATTTCTTTCATGGCCGAGCCGCATGGGGGACCTTCATGATTGAACCGCATAGGTTTCTCTGCACTGGCCGCATGAACTCGTCTAATCTGGCCGCATAAACTTGCCTCGAAGCTGTGAAGATTTTCTCCAGTTCCCTAGGAAGATAGTACTTTTATGTCAGTCATCATGACTACTTTACGTCAGGGCTGTCAGCTGTCAGCCGTCAGAGCATTAATTGTGTTCAGTACGTTGGGCACAGCTGCTTTGAAGGCCACGTGGCCTCTCTGTGTGGGCCGCATGGAGTTTACTCGAGTTGCCTATATGTTTGAGCTGCATGTCCATGTTGGTGACTTTTGAGCCGCATGATACTCTTGAGCCGTATGAAGCTCGTCTGATTTTGAGCCGTATGAAGCTTTCTGGGTTTTGTGCCGCATGAAGAATGTCTCATGACCGAGCCATATGAAGGACGTCTCATGACCGAGCCGCATGAAGAATGTCTCATGACCGAGCCGCATGAGGAATGTCTCATGACCGAGCCGCATGAAGGACGTCTCATGACCGAACCGCATGAGGAATGTCTCATGACCGAGCCGTATGAAGGACGTCTCATGACTCGCATGAGGAATGTCTCGATCTGCCCGTGCACTCGCTTTGTGGGCCTGGGTATCCCGAACACACGAGTGCGTAGGTATCATGTTTGCTCCCTGATGTGGGGGCTAATAGAAACACTTGCCCTCGATCTTTGTTAGGAGACTCTTGAGAACCACTCTGTCCGTTTGCCGCCGAGGGCTGGACACAGGCGGCTCCGTACAACTTTCCATCAGAGGCCCACTTAGCGGGACGCTCTTGATGGTCAGAGGTTGGGACAGCTGACTGAGCTTGATGAGCTCGCGCTGCCCTAGACTTCTTCTACTTAGCACCCGAAGGTGCATAATAGGAAGAGTCCAAGTTTGGAAGGAGGGAAGAGAAGTTGGTGCCCTTTTCAAAGGAGGTAAGGGGGCTCTATTTATAGAATGGAGTGAGCCCTTTCTTCTTCTCCTTTCCGATGTGGGACTAAAAGCAATTTTTTCCATGCTTCTATAGGACCCCCTTCAAAGTTTCCAAATTGCAAATTTGGAACACTTTGAATAAGAAGCATGGAAAGTAGATTTGTTTAGGTGTGGTAATCCAATCAGAGGTAGCATGGACGTAATAGGTTTGGGTACTTCCGCTGGAGATTTTATGTGGACTTATCATCCTTGGCGTACCTTGGTTTTAGGTACGGATAATAAGTTGAGAGAAGAAATCATCATATTTACTCAGAGGTGGTATGGACGTGGTAAATATAAGGTTGATGGTAGAGCTTTCCTACTCAGAGGTGATATGGACATGGTAGGAGTGAACTCGAATGAGGATACATAGAACAACTCAGAGGTGCTATCAACGTGGAAGTTCTATGCATTGGGTGAAAGAATGCTATGGAACAGCTGGGCTCCGAAAGCATGTGATGATGAGGAAAGATATGGATGTACTAAGGGACCTAGTACGGCATTTGTGGTCAGCAGAGGACATTTGTGGGCCTATTATCCTTGGCATACCTTGGTTTTAGGTACGGATAATAAGTTTGATAGGGATACCTAGAACAACTCCGCGGTAAGGCGGATATGGAGGTTCTTGGTATCGGACGAAAGAATGCCATGGAGCAGTGATCAGTTTTCTATTTTCTTTCACTATTTTTCTTTTCTTTTTGTCAAGGGATGTGATCCCAGATGATGTAGTACTTTGAATCTTGAATTAATGAGCATGTTTCATCTCATCTTCTCTTTCTTTTACTTGTGGTGTTTGTGAAATTGGACCTGCTGGGGAATTATTTGTGGACCTGTTACCCTGGGCGTACCTTGGTTTTAGGTACGAGTAACAAGTTTTGGAAAGGAATACCTAGAACAACTTCGCGATAAGACAGCTATAGAAGTTTTTGGTATTTGAGAGAATGCCAGGGAGCAACTGGGCTCCTAGGCATGATAGGGAAGGGATGGGCGTGTACTGGAGATCCAGTACAGCATCTGTGGTCGACTGAGGACATTTGTGGTCATCAGAGGACATTTGTGGTCAACAGAGGACATTTATGGTCAACAGAGGACATTTGTGGTCAACATGAGACATTTGTGGACCTATTACCCTTGGCGTACCCTGGTTCAGGGTACGGATAATAAGACGAGAGAGAACCAACATACTTACTCAGAGGTAATGAGGACATGGCAAGTACGAAGGTTTTACCGTGGAGTCTTCCTACTCAGAGGTAATGAGGACATGGCAGGAGTGGACTCAACGGAGGATATTTGTGGACCTATTATCCTTGGCGTACCCTGGGGTTTTTGTTTTTTTGGTACGGATAATAAGTTGAGGGAATCATCATACTTACTCAGAGGTAATGAGGACATGGCAAGTATGAAGGTTTCTTCGACGGAGCCTTTCCATTCAGTGGTAATGAGGACATGACAAGAGTGGGCTCAATAAAGGAGGGTACATAGAACGACTCAGAGGTAATGAGGACATGGAAGTTCTATGCAAGGGGTGGTTTATTTTTGGCGGAAGTAAAACGACTCAGAGGTAATGAGGACATGGCCGTTTTGGAAATTTGTGGATCGGTAACCCTTTTTGTGCACTGGGAGTGCGGGTAGTGGATCACGAGGGAGGATCTCTTCCAGGAAGAAAGTTCAGAGGTATGATCATACATGACTTACTATCTGAGAGAGTGGCCGGAATGTGAGTTCAGAGGCACCAGCGGGTACATAACTCGATAATCTGGAATATTAGAGAGGTGAGTTCAGCGGCACCAGCGGGTACATGACTTAATAATCTGGAATGTTGGGGTGTGAGTTCAGCGGTACCAGCGGGTACATAACTCGATAATCTGGAGTATTGTAGATGTGAGTTCAGCGGCACCAGCAGGTACATAACTCGATAATCTAGAGTATTGTGGATGTGAGTTCAGCGACACCAGCGGGTACATAACTCGATAATCTGAAGTGTTGTGGATGTGAGTTCAGCGGCACCAGCGGGTACATAACTCGTTGCTTCGGAAGATTTGTCATCGGGATGTGAGTTCAACGGTACGAAAGAGTACATGACTCATCACTTTGGCATATCTGTAGTCAGGATGCGAGTTCAATGGTACCAGCGGGCACGTAACTCATCACCTTGGCAGATTTGTAGTCAGGACGCGAGTTCAGTGGTACGAGAGAGTACATGACTCATCACTTTGGCATATCTGTAGTCAGGACGCGAGTTCAGTGGTACCAGCGGGCACGTAACTCATCACCTTGGCAGATTTGTAGTCAGGATGCGAGTTCAGTGATACCAGCAGGTACATAACTCATCACCTTGGCAGATTTGTAGGCGGGATGCGAGTTCAGCGGTACCAGGGGTACATGACTCACAGTCTGAGAGATTTGAAGTCGAAGTATAAGTTCAGCGATACCTGCAGGTATGTGACTCACAATCCGAGAGATAGTTGGAAGGTGTCATTTAGACATAGTACTTCTTAAGGAACTTATCGTTGTTTGTTTGTTGGTATTAGGGTATTTGCCCTTATCCTCTCCATCCGAGATGTGCAATCCCAGCTAGCGAGCCTTCTTCAATCGTTCTTCGGCGCTTATGGCGCTGATGATGAACGTCTTCCAGTCCTTGAATTGACTTTCGCCCATCCAGAGGCTAATTGTCGGAAGCAGTCTCTTTTGGCAAATTTCAATTAAAGAGGAATCCGAATTACCGGACGGCAGCTTCATGGCGGTTTGGCGGAACCGCTCAATATAGTTTCTTGTCAGCTCTTTCTCCCCTTTGACGACGTCCATGAGGGTGGACATTGTGATGTCCTGTCCTACTTCGTAGAATCTTCCCAAGAACATGCGCTTGAAGCTGGCGAAGGAGTGGATGCAGTTGTCTGGCAGGTTGCGATACCAGTCGAAGGCGACCCCTTCCAATGTCCCAATGAATAATCGTGTAAGGATGGCATCGTCATGGGGCAAATGGTCGGTGGTGACCTCGAAGTAAGTGATGTACCGACTTGCGGAGGTCTTGCCATCATACGGATTGATGTTGAACGGTTTATATCTTGGTGGAAAGGGGACATCCCTCCATTCAGCAGGGTATGGTTGCCGTATTCTGAGGTCTTGAGAGTTTTCTCGAGCGTGGAACATGGCTCGGAGCTCCTGGACCTCTCTTCTCGCTTCTCGTGCTTCGTCTACGGCGGTGGGGGCCGTTGTTTCTGGAGGATTGTTGCCCGGGTTTGGAGCCGCCGAATTTGAGTCCGCATTGACCGCGGGACCCGTGCTTGTTTGGCCAGGCGTCCCTCCTAGCAGAGTTGGAAGGGCTGCTTTGATCTCGTCTACAGATTTGACCAAAGCAAGCAATATGGCTTCAAGACTGTCGATGCGCTGGCGATCACTGGAACCACCTTGGTTGCTGTCTGTCATGAATACCGTCTTCACATGAGGAGAGATAGACGGAGCGGTGGAGGAAGCGCCCTCCGAATCGTACCCCTATAGTGAGAAGTCATCGGGGTATGTAGTTATATTCCCTTCTGATTCAGACTCGGAAGGAACAGTACCCCCAGCCTCCGAGTTTACCTCATCTTGGGAGTTGTGGATGTCGTCGGGGACGTCGAGGTTTGCTGCATCCGATGGGAGAGTTGTCTCCCCCGACTCGTCTTCTTGGAACATTGGGTTGCTGTGGAGGCTCGGAGGGGTGCTACCTCCAGCCCCAGCAACCCCCTGCATTATGGACGACGAATCTCCTACTGTAGCAGATTTCGTCTTAGAGCGGGTACCTTGGAAAACTCCGGTGGTGGGCACCTGTTTAGATGACAAGCTTTTAGTCGCAGTGGTTGAGATTTTCGGGCTGGGAACATTCGTCTTCTTCCCCCTTCCATCAGCGGGGACTTTTCGAGCAGAGTTGCAGGAGACGACGGGTAGTGCCTCGTCTTCTGAAGATGGCTATTGCAGTCTTTGAAAGACAGACTGCCGGTCTTCTTGTATCTTGCAGCAGCAGTTGACGATGACTTGGGTGCAGTGACGTCCGTGGAAGGACTCTTTGTACCGTGATGCATCTTCTCTTTCCTTGCGTTTGTGGAGGATGGCCTCACGCAAGTCACTTGCTTTACTGGCTCAGGAATTCTGGGCACGCGAGTGTGTAGGCCTCCCGCCTGCTCCCTGATTCGAAGTAGCTCGTATACTTGCCTTCGCTCATTACTGGGAGATGCTTGATGGCTATCCCGCCCATTGGCCGCAGGGGGCATGGTACGAATAGCCTTATACAACTTTCCATTAGAGGCCCGCGTGATAATGAGCGGAACGCTCCGATAGTCAGAGGTTGGGGCAGCTGACTGGGCTTGATGAGCCCGCGCTGCCCTAGATTTCTTCCTTTTAGCACTTACGGGTGCATAATAGAAAGAGTCCAAGTTGGATACCACAGAGTCTGGCTTATCATCCAGAGAACCATCAGGGTCAGGACCGCATGAGAGACGGTCGAAGACTGATCGAGAGAAGCGTGGAACAGACGCTATGCGGCTAGGATTAGAAGCCGTGCAGGCTGTCTGCATGCGGCTGTATTTAGCTGTCGGATGAGTTGTTCTTGTGCGACTAGGAGTCACGACCGTGCAGGCTGGCCGCATGCGGTTGGCAATTATGGCCGCATGGGTTTTTTGCAAGCGATTGACTTCAGTAACCGCATAAGTTTCATCCATGCGGTTGGCAACTGTAGCCGTATAAGCTATGCGGCTGATAGATGTGGCCGCGTGAGTTTTCTTCCTGCGGCTGGCGGAGATGTGGCCGCGTAAGTTTTCTTCCTACGGCTGGCGGATGTAACTGCATAGGCTTTCTCCATGCGGCTAGAACCCTTATGCGGCTCGAATCGCATAGAGTTCCTCTTTGTCCCTGCAAGTCCAGCATCATAATGTTTTCTTCTGCCGGACTTGGGGACAGCAGAGTCGTCTATGATCCGAAGTGGGGCCACAGGAGAGTCTTCTCCGCCGTTTTGAGCGACAGATGGTATCTCTGCAAGAGCTTCAGTAGGAATGAAGGATCGGGGTCTCCACTCCTTGCGGGCCTTCTTTGTGTGGGCTCGTTTCTGGACCGGGCCAGCACTCTTGTCGGAGAGCATTTCTTCGAACGCCTATTGGTCGAACCGGGCGACCATCTTCTGTTGCATGGAGCCAAGCTTGGCTGCATCCGATTGCGTCACCAACTCCTTAGCCGTAGAGAATTTTGTCCCCAGCAGAGTCGCCATCGTGTTTGCCATGAAATATAAAAGAACAAAACAATTATCGGAGGACCGAACTTTTACTTCACGTTACAAACTCGCTTGTACAAAGAAAGCCTAGGGACGAAAACCTAGGTACAGCAGTCTAAGTACAATTGTTTATTTTAGATTCCGGGGGGTGACGATAGAGGCTCGAGAAGGCGACGGCAGCCCTGCCTTACTCCTTGGACGATCGGTATGCAGCCTTGGTTCCTGTGAAGAGATGGTTGGCGTTGATGAAGAAATGCTCTTCTTGCTCTCCTTCTATTACTCTTCTGGCTTCTCTCTCTCTCTGTGTATTTTCTCTCTGATTATTGGAGGAATCTTCCTGTATCTCTCGCAAGGGAATAGCACCTTGCTTATTTATAGGAGTGAGGGCATCATTAGGGTTTGGATGATTACCCATTCTCAAAGTGGCGGCGGCCTGGTAAATGATCAATCTGGACCATTAATCTTGAGCATGAAGGATCTGGGCCATTAATGAGGATTATGCCAAATCATGTCAGTCATTAATGTTGATTGTAATAAATCCCCATCATGATGATTTGCTGATATCCGCAAATATAAATGAATCAATTTAATTCATTCTCTTGCCACGTGTCCCAAATCATTGGGATCTGACCCAAAATTTGGTTATCTTTAGGACACGTGTCTTGTCATGATTGTTGAGCCGCATGAGGAGCGTTCATATTTGGGCCGCATGAAGGTCGTCATGACGAGCCGCATAAAAGATTTTATGACCGAGCCGCATGAATAGTCTCTATACTCGAACTGCATGAAGGTTGTCATGACCGAGCCGCATGAATATGTTCATGATCGAGCCGTATGGGGGTCTTCATGGCCGAGCTGTATGAGAGTCTTCATGGCCGGGCCGCATGGATTTCTTTCATGGCCGAGCCGTATGGGGGACCTTCATGATTGAACCGCATAGGTTTCTCTGCACTGGCCGCATGAACTCATCTAATCTGGCCGCATAAACTTGCCTCGAAGCTGTGAAGATTTTCTCCAGTTCCCTAGGAAGATAGTGCTTTTGTGTCAATCATCATGACTACTTTACGTCAGGGCTGTCAGCTGTCAGCTGTCAGCCGTCAGAGCATTAATTGTGTTCAGTACGTTGGGCACAGCTGCTTTGAAGAACACGTGGCCTCTCTGTGTGGGCCGCATGGAGTTTACTCGAGTTGCCTTTGTGTTTGAGCTGCATGTCCATGTTGGTGACTTTTGAGCCGCATGATACTCTTGAGCTGCATGAAGCTCGTCTGATTTTGAGCCGCATGAAGCTTTCTGGGTTCTGTGTCGCATGAAGAATGTCTCATGACCGAGCCATATGAAGGACGTCTCATGACCGAACCGCATGAGGAATGTCTCATGACCGAGCCGTATGAGGAATGTCTCATGACCGAGCCGCATGAAGGATGTCTCATGACCGAACCGCATGAGAAATGTCTCATGACCGAGCCGCATGAAGGACATCTCATGACCGAGCCGCATAAGGAATGTCTCATGACTGAACCGCATGAAGGACGTCTCATGACTCGCATGAGGAATGTCTCGATCTGCCCGTGCACTCGCTTTGTGGGCCTGGGTATCCCGAACACACGAGTGCGTAGGTATCATGTTTGCTCCCTGATGTGGGGGCTAATAGAAACACTTGCCCTCGATCTTTGTTGGGAGACTCTTGAGAACCACTCTGTCCGTTTGCCGCCGGGGGCTGGACACAGGCGGCTCCGTACAACTTTCCATCAGAGGCCCGCTTAGCGGGACGCTCTTGATGGTCAGAGGTTGGGACAGCTGACTGAGCCCGATGAGCTCGCGCTGCCCTAGACTTCTTCTACTTAGCACCCGAAGGTGCATAATAGGAAGAGTCCAAGTTTGGAAGGAGGGAAGAGAAGTTGGTGCCCTTTTCAAAGGAGGTAAGGGGGCTCAATTTATAGAATGGAGTGAGCCATTTCTTCTTCTCCTTTCCGATGTGGGACTAAAAGCAATATTTTCTATGCTTCTACAGGGTATTGATGAGAAAGCCAAGCATTCTTAACTCCAGGTTAGCCATATGGGCGATGTTGCTCACTCCTTATGATATGGTCTATGTACCTCAAAAATCAGTGAAGGGTCAAGTATTAGCTAATTTCTTAGCAGCTCACCCTATACCTGAAATATCGAAGCTATATGAGGACATTCCAGATGAAGTCGTGGATTGCAACATGACTTTAAAGGATAACATTTGGCAATTATACTTTGATGGAGCATCACGGGTTGGACCTAAAGGCAATATCGTCTCCGGAGTAGGAATCGTTTTGGTTTCTCCTGACAAAATGGTCATATACCGTGCTTATTCTCTCAATGAGCCATGCTCTAACAATGTGGCAGAATATAATGCTCTGCTGATTGGTCTCCAAGTAGCAAAACAATTGGACATCGAGTTCCTGGAAGCTTATGGAGATTCTCAACTGATTGTTAATCAGGTTAGAGGGACATATGAAGTCAAAAATCCTGACCTCATCCCTTATCATCAAGTGGTAATCGAATTGGTCCTTTCATTCAAAGGATTCTTCATCGAATTTGTACCACGTTCTCAGAATTTGGAAGCTGATGCTCTTGCTAGTTTAGCGGCAGACTTAGTTGTTCCAATTAGAAGATAAAACACCATTACTTTGTTGGATCGAGACTTATTCTGTGTCAAGAATAATCTGCATATTGAACAGAGTTATACTACAGAATCAAGTTCTCAGCATAGGGATTGGAGAAGTCCATTCATTGATTATACGGTTCATAGGATTTTACCTGAAGATCCAAAAGAAGCTGCATCAATTAAGAGACGATCATTTCGATTTTACTATGATTCTTCCTTACATATGTTATATCATCATTCATATGACGGACTGTTGCTACGCTGGCTCTCAGAGAATGAAGCTAAGCAAACACTTCGTGAAGCTCATGATGGTGTCTGTGGTGCCCATCAACCTGGTCCAAAATTACAAGACTGTATTCGAAGAATAGGGTATTATTGGCCATCCATGATTGTAGATGCCGTGGATTATGCTAAACGGTGTAAGGCATGTCAGATTTATGCTAATTTTATTCATCAACCATCGGAGTTCTTACATCCTACAGCAGCTTCTTGGCCTTTCGAAGCATGGGGCATGAATATTATTGGTCCGATTAACCCTCCTTCTGTCAAGGGACATCGGTTTATACTGGCTATAACCGATTATTTTTCTAAATGGGCAGAAGCAATTCCCCTTGTTGAAGTAAAAACATCCAATGTGGTTAGCTTCATCAAACACTATGTCATTTATCGTTTTGGGATTCCCCGACGGATAATTCATGACAATGGACTACAATTTGCCAGTCAGGCATTTTATCGGTTCTGTGATAAGAATCAGATCCAAAACCTGACTTCTACGGCTTATAATCCAGCTGCTAATGGTTTGGCCGAAGCCTTCAACAAGACGATCATCAAACTTCTCAAAAAGTTCGTCTTTTCTAATAAACGTGATTGGAATGAGAAACTTGGAGAATGTTTATGGGCCTACCGAACGACAGTCCGAACTCCTACTGGTTTTACACTATTTTCACTGGTTTACGGATGTGAGGCTATTCTTCCACTAGAAATCCAGATTCCATCTCTTAGAATAGCCATTGGTAATGAGCTAACTACAGAGAACAATGATCGCTTACGACTTCAAGAACTTGAAGGATTAGACGAGAAGCGTCTTCAAGCGCAACAGTACATTGAGCTATATCAAGCCCGCATATCTCGAACTTTCAATCGTAAAGTTAAAGAGAGAGTATTCAAAGTCGGTGAGCTAGTTCTAGCTGTTCGAAGACCGATGGTGATGACTCATAAGAGCAAAGAAAAATTCTAAGCAAAATGGGAAGGCCCTTATGTCATCGAGACAGTTTTCTCCAACGGTGCCTATAGGTTGTCTAAACCTAATGGAGATTTGCTCATGATGCCGATCAATGGCAAATTCTTGAAGAAATATTATGTTTGATTTTTTTCTTTATTCCCCAGCTACCAATTTTGGTTAAGCTGATTACTTGTCTCCTTGGAGAGAATTTTAATCTTTTATCTTACTAGTTGATTAAAAAGCGGGATTTATTATTTATCATGTTCTCACGACCTATGAATAAATATCAAGTCTACTTATTTTCCTATCTATCATGTCCATTTGACCTCTGAATAGATATTAATCTATTTTTCTTTGAGTTGTTACGATCTGTCACGTTCATATTACCTCTGATAGTATCGTATACTCTAAACAGAAAACGAGATTTCATTATCTATCATGTCCATATTACCTCTGGATAGATATAATTTATTGAGTTTAGAAAACTTGTCATGTCCATATTACCTCTGATAAATGTTTTTTATCTCATACCTATTGTTTAATTTCAAAATAAATGATATGATCACAAAACAAATATTTTATTCAGTTTTTGAAAACATTACAGAATAAAAAAAATAATAAGATTACAAAAGCTCTTTTCTTTCCTAAGGCGGGGCAGAGATATCTTGAAGTAACTTTTGTAGCTCCGCTAGACGCTTGTCACGAAAGCTCAAAACTTTCTTGGTAGCTTCAGAGCGTCGAGCTTCGGGAGTACAAATATGAAAAAGTCCAGCAAAAGTAACTATAAGCTTGTCCTTGGCTTCGTCAAGGGTTTTGATGGTGGATTCAGCTCCGAAGACCTGTTCTTCCAAAATTGAGCTCTGAGTTAGGTGCTGGTCCCGGGCCATGATCATCTGCTCCCTCTCTGCCTTCAAACGAGCCAGTTCAGCCTCGACTTCGTGAATTCTATCATTTTGCTGATGAATTCTTACATTCGAAGTTTCATAGGCTTCTCTATAGCTATCCAGCTCGAGCTTTATTCCAGTTAAAAAAGCTTTTTCTTTGGCAACTTTTATGCTATATTCATGGAGGGCTTCATTGAATCTCGTCTCCCGAGCGAGGTAGTCGGCAGATAAAGCGTCATACTCTTCTTGGATGAGACTTTCAATGGTTTCACTTGACAGCTTTAGATATTCTTTGATAGGCTGTTCAAGTCCCTCCACAATTTTCTCCAACGCTACTGCTCTCACCGCATCATTGAACATGGCGACATTTCTGATGGTAAGAGCGATTGCCGCCTTCAAGCTCTCATAATTGAGGCCCTTATTCAGAACCATTTTGATTAGAGCCGCCAGAGTCTTGTAAAAGGTTTCAGTATGAACCTCAATTAAGAGATTCATTTCTACACTTGAACTTGGTATTGCGACGATGTCTACCAAGTCTCTTCTCTGAAGACTAGGAGCAGATGCTGATGCTTTGATAGCAGGCTGAGATGAAGCCATTGTTGTTACTGCTACCATAGCCAACTGGTTCCCAGGAGCTTCAGGAACAGTGTCTTCAGTATTTGTTACTCCAGCCGTCTCTGGAGCTGAAACTACTAGAGTTTCGGTGGCGGTGATAGGTGCGGGTAGAATGACAGTTGTGGCAGCTGAGTCCAGTTCTGGCATTATCTCTTCAGAAACTTGTATTGGATCAGTAGTAATAGCAGAGGATGCTATTATACCTTCCCCAGCTTCAGTTGGTGACTTGAGTATGCCTTCATCACCTTCCTCAGCTACTGGCTCTGCAGGCTCTTCGAGTATCTCAGTTGTAGTAAATTCTTCTATAACTGAGTCTTCATTAAAATCTAGCTCTTCCTCAGTAGCCACTTCATCGTCTACAGTAAGTTCTACTGTAGTTTCTTCTTTATATTTGCCCTCAGCAGGAGGAAGTACTTCTGGCTGAGCCTGTACTTCTGGCTCTTGTTGTACCTCCATAGAAGGAGGGCATTCTTCTTGAGTCTCCTCTTTAGGCTCTCGTAGCACTTCTTCTTCAGCATCTTCTTCTTCTGAAGAAGAAGCCTCCTCCTCAGATTCCTCGTTTTCTTCATAAATATCTTCTTGAGGAGGAGGAGGAGCCACAAGCTTTGGAGCAATAATATAAAAATCAAACAAAATAAGTTAATATACAAAAATCATAGTTTTGTATGGATTTTGTATAAATTATATTTACCTTGAGTATGTGTGGGGCGTGCCAAGTACGCGTCATAATCCCCATCCTAATCCTCATCATCAAATATAATAGCTGGTTCATCGGATGGGATGGGCTCTTTATCAGCAATACGTACTGGGGCGACGTCTTCCACAACTTGTGCCTTTTGTGGCAAAGTTAAATGAAGCGACGAGCTAAGACGTCCCGGGGATAGGACTACCGCAGGTGCTGCTGATTGAGATGCTGAAGATCCTTCCCCAGGGTTAACTGAAGAAGATGCCATATGTTGCGGCTCATCCACCTGAGTGTCACTCTCTGGGGTAGAGGCTCTTGATCTGGAAGGTCTTTTGGTGGTGGCCTTCTTCTTCTTCTTTTCCGGAGTCTTCTCTGGAAGAGTGATAGCTGTACTTTGTTTCCGCTTACGGGACTTGCCAATAATGATGGGTTCTGCAGCTTTTTCTCCAACTCTCGTAGGGATAACTTCCAGATATTGATCTGGAACAGCTGTGTCGTCAGGGATATATGATGGTACCCTGATTGGCTCCTCAACATTCCCTTCCTTAGGCCATCTTAGACTACCTCTCATGTTGTAGCCATGGGCAAAGGAGCGAATAGAAGCATAAAAATGAGTATATGAATGGAGTATATGTAGCTCGGTGGTGCTGGTAGCGGTTGATACTTTGAATTTGGCACCAGTACGGGCAGTACTAAAATACCTCCAACCTCTTGCACCATCAAGCAGTTTTCGATAGTGACGGAAACTGGTAGAGGAATACCAACATGAAGTTGGTCATACCCAAATTGGCGAGCGAACCTACTGGGTAGATATGGTTCGAACGCACAATTGTCTTCATTTCTGTACATCAAGTGAGAGGGTCTGATGCACTGTAGCCATCTGAAGACTGATGGGGACAATAAAGTTCCTCCTTCAACTTCATCTTCAAATTAAACGCCGAAGCAGTCGGCTGGAACTTGTGGCCGGGTACAGAAAAAGTTCCAACCATAAGAATAATTCAAGACTGTTCGGGTATCTGCCACTATCGTGGCAGTCCAAGTAGCTTTGCTAAACTTTTGGAGGAAGACCTCCGCATCATCTCCCGGGCCTGGTGGCAATAAATTGCAGTTGTGATGCAACAACCAGCCCATCAAGTAAGTGTAGGGCATTTCTACCTAGGGGAATACGTTCCGATGAGGAGCGTTATTGATTAGCTTCTTACCAAAGGTCCTCAGACCTGCATTTATTCGGCACACCATTGCCGAGAGCAGGTTGATTCTGGTTTTAAACACCAAACGTACCGCTGGCCAAAGCACGTTTCGGTAGATTCTATCAACTGTACCAGTCCTTGGTACAACCCATCTTCTCAACCACAAAGAAAGGAAGCCTGCCAGCAAGGCTTTCCTGGAGATCTTCTGGCTACCATATCTATCTGAGGAAGCTCAAGGCTTCAGTTCCAGCAGAGAACTCCCCATTCTTGGTGGACAAATATTTGTTCGGGAATTTGTAGCTGATCATCATATCCCGTATTTTGTCAGCAGGGATTGTTGAACCAGTGTTGATAGTTGGAGCTCTGTTCTCCTGGAATCTTTCTTTATCATCTTTGGATATTTTATCCTTATAAAAAAAGAGATATGTCGTCCACTTGTTGATGTATGCTAGATGAGACCCACTCTCATGCATAGTAGTACAGATCATGTAGTGGCACATCAATTCTTCATACACCTCAACCAATTGAGGGTTTTTCTCCCTGATTTCAGCAAGTTTCCGGTTGGAGAGAACATATTCTTCATATGGGGCTTCCCCCATTGGGAGCTTTGAGATGAATTGCATCTCATGGAGTGCGAGACCCATTTCACCTCTTGGGGTCGCAAAAGTTCCATTTGAACTTATATATATCTCCATCAGGGCCATGAACCTGTTCGGTGGTATACCCTGACTAGTGGAAGCCACTGCTTTATACAGGCCGATGTCTTTCAGCTCCGTCTGGAAGTTTTTCATCATCCAAACACTGATCTGAATCCAGTTCTGGTTGAATGGAGTCAACCATCCCGGTAGCCTAGGGTTTGTCTGGGGATACAATACCGCAGCCCTTATGAATTTACTGATAAACATCTGGGTCTGCACTGGTTGGATTAAAGCCGAATCTTCACTCTAAGTAAAGCCTGGTAAGAGACCAGAGAATGGAACGACGCCGCCATTGGGAACACTGACAAAATACCCCATATCATTGGCATTATCCCTCTTGAATATGATTCTACCCGGCCTTCCATGACTATTAGGAGTCAGATTCCACAGCATTTTTCGGGGATGGGTGGCATGGATGAATGCGGACAAGGGATAATCTCTATCCATATCAGGGAGATATATTGCTCTATCTCCAGACTTGAACACCCAAGACTCCTTCTTGGGGTGTGTTTGCGACTTGCAGTCTATTGCATCCCCAAACAAGAAAGCTGGTTTTGCAAATTGTTGGCCATCCAGTGAGGTCAACATTTCTCCATTAATCATGGATAGCAGCATTCTATCCCCTTGGGCAGCTATCAACTGTGCTCTCTCTACGGGGTACTCCGGATTCGCTTGGGGAAACTCTACATGAGACAGGTTCTCCAAATAATTCGAGCCCACCATACCAACTGATGAGCCAAAGACTTCTGCGAGTGGGTGAGCTTGCATGTCCACTGCCAAAAGAAAAAGAAAAATCAAGTTAGTGAAAATCTAATTTGAAATTTTTTAGTCTAAGTTTTTTACACATAAAGGTTAAAGACTTTGACTATGTAAATTTTACGCTTATTAAAGTCGATAAAAAGCTTTAAAGTGTAAAAAAGTCTTTGATTTACACAAAGTCTTTTATTTGTGAAATTTTACGCTAGCACATATTAATGTGAGCGTATTACGAATTTTACGCCGGTACATGTTGATGTGAGCGTATTTGGAATTTTATGCTGGCATGTGTTGACATGAGCGTATTTTAAATTTTACGCTGGCACATGTTGATGTGAGCGTATTTGAAATTTTACGCTGGCATGTGTTGACATGAGCGTATTCTAAATTTTATGTTGGCATGTGTTGACATGAGCGTATTCTAAATTTTACGCTAGCACATGTTGATGTGAGCGTATTTGGAATTTTACGCTGGCATGTGTTGACATGAGCGTATTTTAAATTTTACGCTGGCATGTGTAGACATGAGTGTAATTTAGATTTTACGCTGGCACGTATAGACGTGGGCGTATTTTCTTAATTTTACGCTGACACGTATAAACGTGGGCGTATATTCTTAACTTTACGCTAACACGTATAAACGTGGGCGTATTTTGTTATTTCAGTTTCTACGCTAACACGTATGACGTGGGCGTGAAATCTGAAGGTTCGGGCTTTCTTTATTTTTTTCGGCGAACTTGTAGCCGAGATAAAGTAGGGTTTTTACCCTTCTTTGTCGGAGCCACGGTGGGGTTGCTCTGTTGGGGCGTCATGGATGATTGGACGGGGATTTTCGTGCGGTCGGCCGAGGATGAACCGACGGGCTTCCGGACGACTTCTTGGAAGCCATTGGATTGAAAGCAAGAGTTTGAAAGAGGGAGAAAAGTAAGAATCGAGAGTACGGGAGATAAGTAAAGTTTTCTCTCTCTTCAAAGAGCTCTATTTATAGAAAATTTTGAATCGGTTCAAATTCCCGAATTCTACGCTGACTGTTGGATATCCCAACTTTTACGCGAATGACCGTTGGATATCCCGAATTTTACGCTGACTGTTGAAATTCCTAATTTTACGCTTCTGTTCAAAGTATTTCAAAATTTTAAAAATATTTGAAAACTTTGAAGGGGGTCTTGTTGGAGCGTAAAAAGTGCTTCATGGACTTAGTCAAAGAAGTTGAGAATTTTACGCGTGCTACTCTTTACGCTAGCTTCTTTACGTTGGAGCTATTCATTGAACTTTACGCTGGAGCTATTCATTGAACTTTACGCTGGTGGGGCAGACTGTCAGGCCGCATTTAATGCCAAAGATTTGATCTGACAGAAGGATTTTTTCTTACATCATGCAGCACAGAAGTCGAGAAGATTAGATTTACACCAAAACCAATACTCGTCGTATAGTGTGCAGATGAGGCTATTTTACGCTCAATAAAATTACTTCTTTTACACACGATAGTTATTCGAGCTTTTATGCTCAAAGCTATTGTGGGCGTAAAGTCTATTTGGGCTAATTTTTATGCTCAAGGCTATTTTAGCCACTTTACGCTGGGAAGTTTATTTTGGGTTATTTTACGCCCAGTTTGCCACTTTACGCTAGGAGTGTGTTTTGGGTCATTTTTACGCCCGATTTTTCCTGATCACTTAAGAACGTGGTTTGCCCACGTGGCTTTCATGCCACACTTCTCGAGGAATGTGTATATGTGCTCTCTCCATTTTGTTGAAGTAGTGGAACATGTGTCACCATGCGTAGAGATCAAACTCTACGTGGGACACGTGTCAACGTGCGTAGAGGATGAAGTTGCATCGTGGGTGACAGTTGCTAACGTAAAGACCCGATTTTGCTGCTTTTTACGCACAAAGTAAATAGACTTATTTTTCTTATAGACATAATCAAAAGATCAACAGAGAGACAGGAGAGGAGATTCTGAGAAAACTTATACTTCCAGAGTGATATTCCCAGAAGCATTTCTTTAACTTTTTTTCAAGAACAGGGTGAAGCAAAGCAAGAAAGCATTCGACTGTGCCATCAGTGCCGTTATTCGATTGTTCGTCTTCTTCAAGCAGTTTTCTTCATCATCATCGTATGGTCCAAGGAACAAAGTGATCGCTCTCAGATCAGACTTCCATAGCAATACTTCCCAGAACAATTTGTACTTTCTGTACTTTTTCAAGTTTTCTTTCAAAAGCCAATTTTTAGGCATTTTGTTAAGTGAAACAAAATGGCGACTCTGCTGGGTACGACCATCTCCTCTGACGAGAAGGCAATTGCTCAATATGATGATGTGTCGGTCGGATCGACAAAGAAGACTCTAGTTGTGTACTTCGACCAGACTGCCTACGAAGAAATGCTCCAAACTGGGGGTAGTACTCGTTGCTCCAATGTTCAGAAATTGCAGAAGGCGCAAAAAGTTTGGATTCCCAAGTCCAAAGCATCCTCGGATCTCCCTGCTGTCTCTGAAGGCAAAGGAATCCTTCCTACTCCTGTTGTGGAGGCTCCCGTCTGTGACGAGGCAGTCTCTACTCTAGTGATACGCCATGGGCGTAAAAATCAGTCTCCTGTTTGTAACGTGGCAGACTCTCCAGTTTTACGCTCCGAGCGTAAAAATCAAGTTTTACGCTCTGAGCGTAAAAATCAGGTTTTACGCCCCACGCGTAAAAATATGTCTCCCATCTGTGACGTGGTAGACTCCAAAGCTTTACGCCCTGTGCGTAAAAATATGTCTCCCGTCTGTGACGTGGTAGACACACAAAATTTATGCTCCACACGTAAAGGAAAATCTTCCGTCTGTGACGTGGCAGATACTCATGTTTTACGCTCTACGCGTAAAGGTAAATCTCCTGTCTGTGACAGTGTAGATAAAATTCACAATGATGTTTTTACATCTAAAGTGAATTTACCTGCACGCATGCAGCATAAAAATATTGTTGGTAAAACTTCGGTTCTTCACCAACAGCCTTCTTATACTGCTTTACGCAAGGTACCAAACCTACAAATTATGCGTAATGCTGATAGAGTTCTTTGTGCTAAAAAAACTCAGGATTTACGTATGCAACTCCAAGCGCATAAAAATGTACAGTTTGGTTCTGCTAATGCAGCCAATAATCTTCTTTATACACAAGGAACTAAACGTTTCTCTACTCCTAATGTAATAAAGAAGACTACTCCCTCTACTCCTTCTGATTTACGCGAGTTGCTATTACAAAAGCGTAAAAATAGACAATCTCCTATGACACTCCCCCAAAAAATCATCATTGTGAGTGTCACCAGATTGTAATCAAATGTTGTTGTTCGGCTTCTAAACGGTCAGTTTTTGATCGGTTAAGCTTCAATGCGCCTCAACAGCAAGTTGATGACCAAGAACATGAGTTGTCGTATGCGTCAGTCAATATGGCATCTCATACCAACAGAGGACGACGTCCAAGACGCAACTCCTCCCAGACTCCTGGTCAACAACAGTTCAACAGACTTCCTGATTCCTTTGAAGGAGTATATCAGAATACTCGATCAAGAAGACAAAGGCAGTTGCAGACTTCTGATTCAGAAGCTGGGGGTACTCAGTCTTTTGAGTCCGAAACTGATAGTGTCGATTCATACCTCTATATCAATCCTTCTGTATCTTCAAGAGAGGTTGAATTATATGCTATTTGAGACGAATCGGAGACGTCATCTGCTAATACAGAACAGCGTCTCTCTGCCGTTGAGCAATTATTGAAGGACATGCTTACTATGATGCAAAGCATGCGTCAAATAATAATGACTCAGCAAGCTTCTCAGCTGGCAATAGTAACACCGGTACAGGGGGCAGCACAAACTCAAGATAGTCAAGGGGTTGATATACCTTTGAATAATCAAGAGCCTGCTGTCAATCAAAATTCTACATCTCCAGATCTTATCATTCCAGAAGATGTGCCACCTCAGGTGGGGGTTACGGTACATCCAACGACTATTCAATCGAATGTGCTTCCTCAAACTAGTGAAGCTATTCAAGCAGTGCGTGAGCTCAAAGCACAGTTTAAAGTTTTGAAGCACAAGGATCAGCTCCAAAGGTTAGGGATTAAGCAACCTTATCCTCCTCATTGGAATGATGTACCCTTTCCTCCGAAATTCAAGCCACAATCGATGGTATTATTTGATGGAAAGGCTTCTCCGAGTCAGTATATCAATTACTTTGATATTATGACTGTACATCTACAGAAGAATGATGCTCTTCTCACTCGAGTTTTTATCGGGTGTCTGACGGGTTCAGCCTACGACTGGTATCGTAGTTTACCCGATAATTGTATTTCGTCTTTTGACGAATTTAAAGCTATGTTTCTCTCCCGTTTCTATGAGGAAGGAATGGACATGAATATGTCCTCCCTAATAAAAATCAAACAAAAGGAGAAAGAAGATACTCGGACGTTCATCGAACGTTTTCGACATGCAACTCTGAAGATGCCTCCCGGTATGCCAGATTTAGCATTGATCGATACATGTAAAATGAATCTGCGACTATCCATTGCTGTTTTTACAGGCTCTCAATTCACAGATTGGGCCTCGTTCATTATAGCAGCAGTGTCAGCCGAGACCAATGGTAGGTTGGCTCGTAAATATGGGATAATCTTTGCCTCAGAGGACAAAGGCAAGAAAGGCTCTTCTGGTAATAATTCCGGCAATCGTAATGGAAAAGGGAAGGAAATCTTAGTGGTTAATATTTCAAAACCCAAAACGACGCCAAATAATCAGGAGTCTTCTAAGCCAAAAGAAGAATACTCTTTTAATGACAGTGATATCCCAGGAATATTTCAATGTCTGGTAAAGAGTGGCAAACTCCAGATTTCGGAGCCAAAAAGGCCTAATAAAGTGAATCTAGCCGATAATCTCAAGTATTGTATCTATCACAGATACATAAATCATCCTACTAAGGCTTGTTATTTCTTGAAAAAGAAAATCCAGGAGCTGATAAATGCCAATGCCATCGCTTTAACTAACGATGAGCATACGGTTACAACCAATATGGTTTCTCTTCAATTTGGAGATTTTCCTCCACAACAAGTCCCAGATGGGATTGTCCCAATTCCAAAGGCGACGATGAAGATTCTGAATATCCCGCCTGCTAGAGAGCAAAATGAAGGACTTTTGCCTCTTACATTGAAATCTAGTGAAATCATGTGGGTACATCCTGATTTAGTACCTGAAATGGAGAATGAAGGTAAAACTTCAAAATCTAATAAGGGTAAAAAAGTCAAAACCTGTAACATGATTTCTCATGTTTTAACCCCAAACTATGATGATTTGGATCATTTTTGGGGTGGCATTCCTTTAGAGGATAGACTGAGGGGTTTGAATATATGCCCTCCAAGTTTGGCCCCTCCTACCAAGCTCAAACTTACTCATCAGCAGTGGTTAGCTATGAATAGTGTCCCTTTATACAGGGCACAACAAGTCTTTACTGCTTATGAGAAAGCGCCTGTAGGGATTTTTCCTCTTGTCCCTAATACTCCTTCTCCTATGACTACAGAGGTCTCTATTTCTCCTTTTCCTGTGATTACAGAACTCTCTGCTTCTTCTTCCTCTGTTGAACCATTTATTAAAAGTCCGCTGCCCATTCACTTATATAGTCAGCAATCAGTCCATCTCATGAAAAAGATGGGCTATGACTTTCAAAAGGGGGAAGGTTTGAATTATGATAAAGGAATGCGACTTCCTTTACAACTTCAAAGTCAAAAATCCACTCTCGGATTGGGTTTTGAGGTTCCTCATAAAAATTCTCGCAAGAAGAAGGCTAAGGGAAAGAAGACTAAATCCTGCAATAAGGTACTTCATTCTCCTGAGTCTGAAAAAGAAACCTTTGCTGGTACGAGATCTGGGAAAGAGTACCACAAAGATTATGAAGGATCTTCTAAAGAAGCAGAGGACATTGTTGAAACGATACCAGCTCAACCATCACATGTTCCTGCTAAACCATCTGTGGTTGAGAAGGGAAAACAGAAAGCAGCACGCTTTGACGTCCCATTGAAATCTGCTTCAAATCAAGGGGCAGTGATAAAGTCCTACAAATTTGATATTCTAGCCCAGTTAGCTAATACTCCGGCTAGACTCTCTATCTTCGAACTGCTTCGTCTTTCTAAAGAAAGCAGGAAGACTCTGAGTGAAGCTTTTCTACAAGCAGACTCATGCTTAGCTCAACTCAAGAGTCCTGACAATATACCAGTATCTTGCCCACAATGTCATAGTATGATGGAAGCAATTCCCAATATCACTTTCACACAAGAAGATATGCTGTTGAAGCATAATAAGCACGACAGGCCTTTGTGCTACACTGGGTATATTGAATCCACTGAAATTGACAGGATTTACATTGATCCTGGGTCTTCTATTAGCATTATTCTTCAGAGTATGCTAAGACCTTTGAGGATTCCTACTAGTGATTTGACTTACACTAGTACCATAATAGTTAGTTTCAACTCTGGCAAGAGTAAACCACTGGAGAAGATTCGTCTGAAGATTCAAATTGGTGATCTTCGAACTATGGCGACATTTTATGTTATCAACTCAGATGTATCTTACAACATCCTTCTTGGAAGACCGTGGATACATGAGCATAACATTGTGCCTTCAACTCTCCACCAATGTTTCAAATACGTGGATTCCCAAGGAGTTGTGAAGACTGAGTTTGTTGATATCAATCCTTTCAAGGGTATCGAAGCCTATTTTTCAGACTCAATGCTCTACAAACAAGAGCATGTGAAGGAGATATCAGATATAGCTGAAGATCGATCACCTGTTGAAGATCAATCTGTCAATGAAGATCCTCCGGAAGAACAACTTTTGAAGATTAAAGTCAAAGGTCGAATCCAACCTCAATCTGTCAATGACTAACCTCTGATGATCAAGGTCAAAGGAAGAACTCGAGCTTCATCTGAGGAATCAATGAGTATTCCTACCAAGAGCCAAATTTAACCCCTCATGATCAAAGTTAAGGGACGTACTTCTCGTACAAATGATCCAGAACCACCACTGATCATCAACCTTGGCAAGTCTACGCAGAAGACGGATGACAGTCCGTTAAAGATCAATCCGAAGCGTAGCAGTCAAATTGTAAATGATATAAATATTGATCATTCTGTACTTTCTAATATCAATGAAGATTTCCTTTTTGAGTATATGGCTGTCAAATTTATTGAAAGAATGACTTTATCTTCTGATGATCAAAGTCATCAATATAAAGATGACATAAACACAGAGGAAACCTTATACTTTGATTGTAAGGAAAATTCTTTTCCTTCTCATGTCGACGTAGGACCTTATGCTCAAAGTTTCTTAACATCTTCTCATTATCTTCTTCCTGTAGCCGCTTCATCACAAGCTTGTATAACTTATAGACGTCACGAAGAATCTTATTTTGTGGTTCCGTCTAATAAGAAAAACAAGCGCCAAATTATGTTTGGCCTGGCTAGAAATATTCATGTTGCTCAGACAGACGATCTTAGAGATAAAGATAAAGAAAGAATCCGAATTGACAAATATAGTCAACAATCTCTCAAGATTATCAAAATATGGTATATGATTTGAAGTCTATGTCGGGTCTTAATCAAGGCAAAGGTGGACGATTACCATTATGTAGTGATCCGTTTTACCAGAAAACCCGTCATGGGTTGGGATATGATCCGTCCCACATGTTAATGAAGATATACAAGAAGAATTTTCTTCCAGTTCTTCACAATCCTCAGATTCTGAAGAAATCTAGTTTATCGAATCTGATACATCCCACTCCTCATAAGCTGGAGGAGATTACTATGATGACTATGAGTGCTTATTCTCAGTCAACATGGTTCAAACTAATGGTGAATCGGAGCCATTTGAGAATGATCCTTGGGCACAACAAATGGACACTCAATGGGAGCTTCGTTTTGAACAACGACAGCCACCTACGGAGGATGAAATTGTCCAGATTGATGTTGGAGATGGAACTATGTCCAAGCCAATATTCATTAGTAAAAACCTCTCTGAAGATGAAAAGGAAGAGTTGATACAATTGATTATAGAATATATTGATATCTTTGCATAGAGTTATGAGGATATGTCGGGTTTAGATCCTAAAGTTGCTACTCAAAAACTCAATATTCTTCCTAATGCCAAGCCTGTAAAACAACAGCAACGGCGTTTTCGACCAGACATGATGGATACAATTGAAGCAGAAGTCAAAAAGCTGATTATATGTGACTTTGTTCGAGAAGAACAACACCCAGATTGGGTTGCCAACATTGTTCCTGTTATGAAGAAGAACAGAAAAGTCCGAGTTTGCATAGATTTTTGGGATCTTAATACAGCTTTTCTAAAGGACGAATTTCCACTTACGATCATCGATGTCATGATAGACAATACATGCGATTTTGAACGCATGTCTTTCATGGACGGATTTTTATGATACAATCAAATTAAGATGTATCCGGGAGATGAGAAGCATACTGCTTTTCGTATACCCCTTGGGGTTTATTGCTACACTGTGATGCCGTTTGGTCTGAAGAATGCCGGTGCCACGTATCAACGGGCTATGAGCAATATCTTTCAAGAACATCTACGAAAGACAGTTGAACGTTACGTAGATGACATTACTGTCAAAAGTCGATCAAAAGATGATCATATTCAAGACTTGAAGTCAGTATTTGAGTTGATACGTCAACATCAACTGAAAATGAATCCCACTAAGTCTTTCTTAGGGGTGTCCAGTGGCAAGTTTTTGGGATTTGTCATTATTTCTCAGGGTATCCATGTTGATCCTGATAAGAGCATCTCCAACCCTATTGTCTTGTTAAGTGTTATGAGTCTTAGGTGGCTCCTATGTGGCATGAGCCACAAGACAATGTCTTGTTTATGTGGCAAAATTATATCTCAAAAGACAATGAGATAGAAAAACACTCTCCCATACAAAAGTATTGAGGAGACAATAAAAAGTATTTTTTCAACTTCCAAGATAGCTTTTAAGACAACTACTCATATTCTTTCTTTTTTCTAATATTTTTTATTCATAATTGATGACATGGAAGAGAAGACATTGTTAAGTGCATTGTCTAGAACAAGACAATCAACTTCATAATGTCTTCTTTAATTTTTGCCACATAAGCTTCATAATTGACTTGACAATTGCATTGGAGAAGAACTTTTGAATAAAATTTTGTCATTCCTATGTGGCAACAACTTTTTTCCAAAGTCACAATAGGGTTGGAGGTGCTCTAAAATCAAAGCGATTCTTGAAATGCATCATCCACGCAATTTAAAAGAACTCTGCGGCTTCCAAGGTCGTATTGCTTATATCAGGAGATTTATATCCAATCTCTCTGGGAGATGTCAACCTTTCTCTCGTCTATTAAAGAAAGGTGTATCATTTGTTTGGGATGAAGCATGTCAGAAAGCTTTTAATGACATCAAACAATATATTTCAAATCCATATGTTTTGGTACCTCCAGTGGTAGGGAGACCATTTTTGCTATATGTTCGAGCCTTGGATCATTCACTTGGTGCTCTTCTTGCACAGAAAAGTGATATGGATCATGAACAGGCAATCTATTATCTTAGCCGAATGATGGTCGGAGCTGAACACAGGTATACTCCTGTAGAAAAGGAATGTCTGGCCTTGGTTTTTATTGTTCAAAAAATAAGATATTATGTGTCAGGACAGACTATCCATGTCATCTCCAGAATAAATCCTACTCGGGTATTGATGAGAAAGCTAAGCATTCTTAAATCCAGGTTAGCCACCTGGGCGATGTTGCTCACTCCTTATGATATGGTCTATGTACCTCAAAAATCAGTGAAGGGTCAAGCATTAGCTGATTTCTTAGCAGCTCACCCTATACCTGAAACATCGAAGCTATATGAGGACATTCCAGATGAAGTCGTGGATTGCAACATGACTTTAAAGGATAACATTTGGCAATTATACTTTGATGGAGCATCACGGGTTGGACCTAAAGGCAATATCGTCTCCGGAGTAGGAATCGTTTTGTTTTCTCCTGACAAAATGGTCATATACCGTGCTTATTCTCTCAATGAGCCATGCTCCAACAAAGTGGCAGAATATAATGCTCTGCTGATTGGTCTCCAAGTAGCAAAACAATTGGACATCGAGTTCCTGGAAGCTTATGGAGATTCTCAACTGATTGTTAATCAGGTTAGAGGGACATATGAAGTCAGAAATCCTGACCTCATCCCTTATCATCAAGTGGTAATCAAATTGGTCCTTTCATTCAAAGGATTCTTTATCGAATTTGTACCACGTTCTCAGAATTTGGAAGCTGATGCTCTTGCTAGTTTAGCGGCAAACTTAGCTGTTCCAATTAGAAGACAAAACACCATTCTTTGTTGGATCGAGACTTATTATGTGTCAAGAATAATCTGCATATTGAACAGAGTTATACTACAGAATCAAGTTCTCAGCATAGGGATTAGAGAAGTCCATTCATTGATTATACGGTTCATGGGATTTTACCTGAAGATCCAAAAGAAGCTGCATCAATTAAGAGACGATCATTTCGATTTTACTATGATTCTTCCTTACATATGTTATATCGTCGTTCATATGACAGATTGTTGCTTCGCTGTCTCTCAGAGAATGAAGCTAAGCAAATACTTCGTAAAGCTCATGATGGGGTCTGTGGTACCCATCAACCTGGTCCAAAATTACAAGATCGTATTCGAAGAATGGGATATTATTGGCCATCCATGATAGTAGATGTTGTGGATTATGCCAGATGGTGTAAGGCATGTCAGATTCATGCTGATTTTATTTATCAACCATCGGAGTTCTTACATCCTACAGCAGCTTCTTGGCCTTTCGAAGCCTGGGGCATGGATATTATTGGTCCGATTAAGCCTCCTTCTGTCAAGGGACATCGGTTTATACTGGCTATAACCGATTATTTTTCTAAATGGGCAGAAGCAATTCCCCTTGTTGAAGTAAAATCATCCAATGTGGTTAGCTTTATCAAACATCATGTCATTTATCGTTTTGGGATTCTCCGACGGATAATTCATGACAATGGACCACAATTTGCCAGTCAGGCATTTTATCGGTTCTGTGATAAGAATCGGATCCAAAACCTGGCTTCTACGACTTATAATCCAGTTGCTAATGGTTTGGCCGAAGCCTTCAACAAGACGATCATCAAACTTCTCAAAAAGTTTGTCTCTTCTAATAAACGTGATTGGAAAGAGAAACTTGGAGAATATTTATGGGCCTATCGAACGACAGTCCGAACTCCTACTGGTTTTACACTATTTTTACTGGTTTACGGATGTGAGGCTGTTCTTCCACTGGAAATCCAGATTCCATCTCTTAGAATAGCCATTGCTAATGAGCTAACTACAGAGAACAATGATTGCTTATGACTTCAAGAACTTGAAGGATTGGAACGAGAAGCGTCTTCAAGCGCAACAGCACATTGAGATATATCAAGCCCGCATCTTAAACTTTCAATCGTAAAGTTAAAGAGAGAGTATTCAAAGTCGGTGAGCTAGTTCTAGCTGTTCGAAGATCGATGGTGATGACTCATAAGAGCAAAGGAAAATTCCAAGCAAAATGGGAAGGCCCTTATGTCATCGAGACAGTTTTCTCCAACGGTGCCTATAGGTTGTCTAAACCTAATGGAGATTTGCTCATGATGTCGATCAATGGCAAATTCTTGAAGAAATATTATGTTTGATTTTCTTCTTTACTCCCCAGCTACCAATGTTTGGTTAAGCTGATTACTTGTCTCCTTGGAGAGAATTTTAATCTTTTATCTTACCAGTTGATTAAAAAGTGGGATTTATTATTTATCATGTTCTCACGACCCATGAATAAATATTAAGTCTACTTCTTTTCCTATCTATCATGTCCATTTGACCTCTGAATAGATATTAATCTATTTTTCTTTGAGTTGTTACGATCTGTCACATTCATATTACCTCTGATAGTATCGTATACTCTAAACAGAAAACGAGATTTCATTATCTATCATGTCCATATTACCTCTGGATAGATATAATTTATTGAGTTTAGAAAACTTGCCATGTCCATATTACCTCTGATAAATGTTTTCTATCTCATACCTATTGTTTAATTTCAAAATAAATGATAGGATCACAAAACAAATATTTTATTCAATTTTTGAAAACATTACAGAATAAAAAAAATAATAAGATTACCAAAGCTCTTTTCTTTCCTAAGGCGGGGCAGAGATATCTTGAAGTAACTTTTGTAGCTCCGCTAGACACTTGTCACGAGAGCTCAATACTTTCTTGGTAGCTTCAGAGCATCGAGCTTCGGGAGTATAAATATGAGAAAGTCCAGCAAAAGTAACTATAAGCTTGTCCTTGGCTTCGTCAAGGGTTTTGATGGTGGATTCAGCTCCGAAGACCTGTTCTTCCAAAATTGAGCTCTGAGTTAGGTGCTGGTCCCGGGCCATGATCATCTGCTCCCTCTCTGCCTTCAAACGAGCCAACTCAGCCTCGACTTCGCAAATTCTATCATTTTGTTGATGAATTCTTACATTCGAAGTTTCATAGGCTTCTCTATGGCTATCCAGCTCGGGCTTTATTCCAGTTAAAAAAAATTTCTTTGGCAACTTTTATGCTATATTCATGGAGGGCTCCATTGAATCTCGTCTCCCGAGCGAGATAGTCGGCAGATAAAGCGTCATACTCTTCTTGGATGAGACTTTCAATGGTTTCACTTGACAGCTTTAGATATTCTTTGATAGGCTGTTCAAGTCCCTCCACGATTTTCTCCAACGCTGCTGCTCTCGCCGCATCATTGAACATGGCGACATTTCTGATGGTAAGAGCGATCGCCGCCTTCAAGCTCTCATAATTGAGGCCCTTATTCAGAACCATTTTGATTAGAGCCACCAGAGTCTTGTAAAAGGTTTCAGTATGAATCTCAACTAAGAGATTCATTTCTACACTTGAACTTGGCGTTGCGGCAATGTCTACCAAGTCTCTTCTCTGAAGACTAGGAGCAGATGCTGATGCTTTGATAGCAGGCTGAGATGAAGCCATTATTGTTACTGCTACCATAGCCAACTGGTTCCCAGAAGCTTCAGGAACAGTGTCTTCAGTATTTGTTACTCCAGCCGTCTCTGGAGCTGAAACTACTAGAGTTTCGGTGGCGATGATAGGTGCGGGTAGAATGACAGTTATGGCAGCTGACTCCAATTTTGGCATTGTCTCTTCAGAAACTTGTACTGGATCAGTAGTAATAGCATAGGATGCTATTATACCTTCCCCAGCTTCAGTTGGTGACTTGAGTATGCCTTCATCACCTTCCTCAGCTACTGGCTCTGCAGGCTCTTCGAGTATCTCAGTTGTAGTGAATTCTTCTACAACTGAGTCTTTATTAAAATCTAGCTCTTCCTCAGTAGCCACTTCATCGTCTACAGTAAGTTCTACTATAGTTTCTTCTTTATCTTTGCCCTCAGCAGGAGAAAGTACTTTTGGCTGAGCCTGTACTTCTGGCTCTTGTTGTACCTCCATAGAAGGAGGGCATTCTTCTTGAGTCTCCTCTTCGGGCTCTCGTAGCACTTCTTCTTCAGCATCTTCTTCTTCTGAAGAAGAAGCCTCCTCCTCAGATTCCTCGTTTTCTTCATAAATATCTTCTTGAGGAGGAGGAGGAGCCACAAGCTTTGGAGCAATGATAATACCTATAAAAATCAAACAAAATAAGTTAATATACAAAAATCATAGTTTTGTATGGATTTTGTATAAATTATATTTACCTGGAGTATGTGTGGGGCGTGCCAAGTACGCGTCCTAACCCTCATCATCAAAAGTAATAGCTGGTTCATCGGAAGGATGGGCTCTTTATCAGCAATACGTACTGGGGCGACGTCTTCCACAACTTGTGCCTTTTGTGGCAAAGTGAAATAAAGCGACGAGCTAAGACATCCTGGGGATAGGACTACCGTAGGTGCTGCTGATTGAGATGCTGAAGATCCTTCTCCAGGGTGAACTGAAGAAGATGCTACATGTTGCGGCTCATCCACCTGAGTGTCACTCTCCGGGGTAGAGGCTCTTGATCTGGAAGGTCTTTTGGTGGTCGCCTTTTTCTTCTTCTTTTTCGGAGTCTTCTCTGGAAGAGTAATAGCTGCACTTTGTTTCCGCTTACGGGACTTGCCAATAATGATGGATTCTGCAGCTTTTTCCCCAACTCTCGTAGGGATAACTTCCAGATACTGATCTGGACCAGCAGTGTCGTTAGGGATATCTGATGGTACCCTGATTGGCTCCTTAACATTCCCTTCCTTAGGCCATCTTAGACTATCTCTCATGTTATAGCCATGGGCAAAGGAGCGAATAGAAGCATAAAAATGAGTATACGAATGGAGTATACGTAGCTCGGTGGTGCTGGTAGCGGTTGATACTTTGAATTTGGCACCAGTACGGGCAGTACTAAATTAAATACCTCCAACCTCTTGCACCATCAAGCAGTTTCCCATAGTGACGGAAACTGGTAGAGGGATTACCAACATGAAGTTGGTCATACCCAAATTGGCGAGCGAACCTACTGGGTAGATATGGTTTGAACGCACAATTGTCTTCATTTCTGTACATCAAGTGAGAGGGTCTGATGCACTGTAGCCATCTGAAGACTGATGGTGACAATAAAGTTCCTCCTTCAACTTCAACTTCAAATTGAACGCCGAAGCAGTCGGCTGGAACTTATGGCCGGGTACAAAAAAAGTTCTAACCATAAGAATAATTCAAGACTGTTCGGATATCTGCCACTGTCGTAGTAGTCCAAGTAGCTTTGCTGAACTTTTGGAGGAAGACCTCCGCATCGTCTCCCGGGCCTGGTGGCAATAAATTGCAGTTGTGATGCAACAACCAGCCCATTAAGTAAGTGTAGGGCATTTCTACCCTGGGGAATACGTTCCGATGAGGAGCGTTATTGATTAGCTTCTCACCAAAGGTCCTCAGACCTGCGTTTATTCGGCACACCATTGCAGAGAGCAGGTTGATTCTGGTTTTAAACACCAAACGTACCGCTGGCCAAAGCACATTTCGGTGGATTCTAACAACTGTAGTAGTCCCTGGTACAACCCATCTTCTCAACCATAAAGAAAGGAAGCCTGCCAGCAAGGCTTTCCTGGAGATCTTCTGGCTACCATATCTGAGGAAGCTCAAGGCTTCAGTTCCAGCAGAGAACTCCCCAGTCTTGGTGGACAAATATTTGTTCGGGAATTTGCAGCTGATCATCATATCCCATATTTTGTCAGCAGGGATTGTTGAACCAGTGTTGATAGTTTGAGCTTTGTTCTCCTGGAATCTTTTTTTATCATCTTTGGATATTTTATCCTTATGAAAAAAGAGATATGGCGTCCACTTGTTGATGTATGCTAGATGAGACCCACTCTCATGCATAGTAGTGCAGATCATGTAGTGGCACATCAATTCTTCATACACCTCAACCAATTGAGGGTTTTTCTTCCTGATTTCAGCAAGTTCCCTGTTGGAGGGAACATATTCTTCATATGGGGCTTCCCCCGTTGGCAGCTTTGAGATGAATTGCATCTCATGGAGTGCGAGACCCATTTCACCTCTTGGGGTCACAAAAGTTCTAGTTGAACTTATATATATCTCCATCAGGGCCATGAACAAGTTACTGTTCGATAGTATACCCTGACTAGTGGAAGCCACTGCTTCATACAGGCCGATGTCTTTCAGCTCCGTCTGGAAGTTCTTCATTATCCAAACACTGATCTGAATCCAGTTCTGGTTGAATGGAGTCAACCATCCCGGTAGCCTAGGGTTTGTCTGGGGATACAATACCGCAACCCTTATGAATTTATTGATGAACATCTGGGTCTGCACTGGTTGGATTAAAGCCGAATCTTCACTCGGAGTAAAGCCTGGTAAGAGACCAGAGAATGGAACGACGCCGCCATTGGGAACACTGACATAATACCCCATATCATTGGCATTATCCCTTTTGAATATGATTCTACCCGGCCTTCCATGACTATTAGGAGTCAGATTCTACAGCATTTGTCGGGGATGGGTGGCATGGATGAATGCGGACAAGGGATAATCTCTATCCATATCTGGGAGATACATTGCTCTATCTCCAGACTTGAACACCCAAGACTCCTTCTTAGGGTGTGTTTGCAACTTGCAGTCTATTGCATCCCCAAACAAGAAATCTGGTTTTGCAAATTGTTGGCCATCCAATGAGGGCAACAGTTCTCCATTAATTATGGATAACAGCATTCTATCCCCTTGGGCAGCTATCAACTGTGCTCTCTCTACAGGGTACTCCGGATTCGCTTGGGGAAACTCTACATGAGACAGGTTCTCCAAATAATTCGAGCCTACCATACCAACTGATGAGCCAAAGACTTCTGTGAGTGGGTGAGCTTGCAAGTCCACTGCCAAAAGAAAAAGAAAAATCAAGTTAGTGAAAATCTAATTTGAAATTTTTTAGTCTAAATTTTTTACACATAAAGGTTAAAGACTTTGACTATGTAAATTTTACGCTTATTAAAGTCGATAAAAAGTTTTAAAGTGTAAAAAAGTCTTTAATTTACACAAAGTCTTTCATTTGTGAAATTTTATGCTAGCACATATTGATGTGAGCGTATTACGAATTTTACGCTGGTACATGTTGATGTGAGCGTATTTGGAATTTTATGCTGGCATGTGTTGACATGAGCGTATTTTAAATTTTACGCTGGCACATGTTGATGTGAGCGTATTTAGAATTTTACGCTGGCATGTGTTGACATGAGCGTATTCTATATTTTACGCTGGCATGTGTTGACATGAACGTATTCTAAATTTTACGCTAGCACATGTTGATGTGAGCGTATTTGGAATTTTACGCTGGCATGTGTTGACATGAGCGTATTTTAAATTTTATGCTGGCATGTGTAGACATGAGTGTAATTTAGATTTTACGCTGGCACGTATAGACGTTGGCATATTTTCTTAATTTTACGCTGACACGTATAAACGTGGGCGTATATTCTTAACTTTACGCTAACACATATAAACGTGGGCGTATTTTGTTATTTCAGTTTCTACGCTAACACGTATGATGTGGGCGTGAAATTTGAAGGTTCGGGCTTTCTTCATTTTTTTTCGGCGAACTTGTAGCCGAGATAAAGTAGGGTTTTTACCCTTCATTGCCGGAGCCACGGTGGGGTTGCTCTGTTGGGGCGTCGTAGATGATTGGACGAGAGTTTTCGTGCGGTCGGCCGAGGATGAACAGACGGGCTTCTTGCCCTTGCTGCCGGCGGCGGACGACTTCTTGGGAGCCATTGGATTGAAAGCAAAAGTTTGAAAGAGGGAGAAAAGTAAGAATCGAGAGTACGGGAGATAAGTAAAGTTTTTTCTCTCTTCAAAGAGCTCTATTTATAGAGAATTTTGAATCGGTTCAAATTCTCAAATTCTACGCTGACTGTTGGATATCCCAATTTTTACGCGGATGACCGTTGGATATCCCGAATTCTACGCTGACTGTTGAAATTCCTAATTTTACGCTTCTGTTCAAAGTATTTCAAAATTTTGAAAATATTTGAAAACTTTGAAGGGGGTCTTGTAGGAGCGTAAAAAGTGTTTCATGGACTTAGTCAAAGAAATTGAGAATTTTACGCGTGCTACTCTTTACGCTAGCTACTTTACGCTGGAGCTATTCATTGAACTTTACGCTGGAGCTATTCATTGAACTTTACGCTCGTGGGACAGACTGTCAGGACGCATTTAATGCCAGAGATTTGATCTGACAGAATGATTTTTTCTGACATCATGCAGCACAGAAGTCGAGAAGATTGGATTTACACCAAAACCAATACTCGTCGTAAGTGTGCAGATAAGGCTATTTTACGCTCAATAAAATTACTTTTTTTACACACGATAGTTATTCGAGCTTTTACGCTCAAAGCTATTGTGGGCATAAAGTCTATTTGGGCTAATTTTTACGCTCAAGGCTATTTTAGCCATTTTGCGCTGGAAAGTTTATTTTGGGTTATTTTACGCCAGTTTGCCACTTTACGCTAGGAGTGTGTTTTGGGTCATTTTTACGCCCGATTTTTCCTGATCACTTAAGAACGTGGCACGTGGCTTTCATGCCACACTTCTCGAGGAACGTGTATATGTGCTCTCCCCATTTTGTTGAAGTAGTGGGACATGTGTCACCATGCGTAGAGATCAAACTCTACGTGGGACACGTGTTAACGTGCGTAGAGGATGAAGTTGCATCGTGGGTGACAGTTGCTAGCGTAAAGACCCGATTTTGCTGCTTTTTACGCACAAAGGGTTAAGTCTATAAATAGACTTATTTTTCTTATAGACATCATCAGGAGATCAACAGAGAGACAGGAGAGGAGATTCTGAGAAAACTCATGCTTCCAGAGTGATATTCCCAGAAGCATTTCTTCAACTTTTTCTCAAGAACAGGATGAAGCAAAGCAAGAAAGCATTCGACTGTGCCATCAGTGCCGTTGTTCGATACCTTTCCGGTGACTTAGTTCTTCCGATTGTTCGTCTTCTTCTAGCAGTTTTCTTCATCATCATCGTATGGTCCAAGGAACAAAGTGATCGCTCTCAGATCAGACTTCCATAGCAATACTTTCCAGAACAATTTGTACTTACTGTACTTTTTCAAGTTTTCTTTCAAAAGCCAATTTTTAGGCATTTTGTTAAGTAAAACAGTCTTCCATATTCAATTATTTTAGTTTGGACTCCTTTCTGCTTAATTATATTATATTGTTGCGCAACTTGCATAGTTCTTCATTGTGCTCTGAAGTTACAATCCATTCAGCAGCTTTGTGTCTTTCCATTCCCGAATTAAACTGCATATAACAAACATAACATCAAAAATATTGCTCTAAAAAGTGTAAGTTTTTGACAACATATTTTCGAACTTACATTGAGAGAACGGGAGTCCAGACTACATCCGTCTTTCATGCATACAATTACAAAAATCCCACAATCAAATAAATTGCCTTGATGGGGAACATAAGGACGACGTTTTATGGTAAAAGTAGAGAAGTTGAACCTAGCATCTCTCAACTTCAAAATATCTTATTCGAGAAAGAGATCCAAATTTGAAAGCTATAATTACCAGAATACAATATGTATTAGTATACCGCGGATCTTGTACGTAATTCATAAAAATTGATGAATATGAGCCTACTATTTCTTTTATGACAGATTTGTTTTGAATCGGCTCATCTGTAGATGCAAGTGTGTCCCAAATTTCAACAGTCATTGTTTAACCATAACTCTTGCAAGAGTATAGTGTTCAGACAAAAGAATGGGTATGTATATCTGAATCAGGATTAATTAGGTAAAACAAATTAGTAAATTTTCAGAAAATTAGGATTAATATTTAAACAAAAATATATTAATACCTCGTTACAAATGCTTAAAGATCCCATATAATCCTGGAAATATTTGTACTTCTTCCATATTTCATGAAGTTGTTTATCATATTGAGGTAACCTTGCTCTCTACATACACATCAAATAATATATTACGAAGGACAAACAAACAAGAAAATTGTTAATGCATAATCATTGAAGAATAAAATGCTCACTCACCGTTAACCTTATTGGTAAATACCATACATTAGCTTTATTAAAAGTTCTTTTCCGTTCCTCCGCGGTGAGAAGAGCAGAGACAAGGGTTACAGTCTGATTATCTCATTAAAAATATCAGCGATGGAATCGAAGTAAACATAGATGGCATCTAAGAAAAAATATACTATCTGTACATACCCCATCTTTAATTCTCGTTTCTGGAGCTAAGGACTTCATCTCAACCCGTGATACATAGATTTTGTTGTAAGATGATATTATTTCACTAAGAAAAGAAACGAATATATTAGGAAAAAAACTGTTGGAATTAAATAAAAACTCATATTACTTACTTGTCAGGTCTATCATCCGCAAAAATATAGTCGTAAAAACTCAAAGAAATACTAGTACGCTGGCTAGGCTTTGAGGTTGAAGTTCTTGTTAAACTTTTTAAAGGTGTGACTGGATCTAAATTTTCTTACATTCTTTTCGAAGAACTGCTAAAGTCAGTTTCTTTTAGAGGACACATTTCGAGAATTCAGTCCATTGCTTTATCATGTTTCTTTAGCCACACGTCCTCCTCATCGGAAGATTCAACGAAAATCTCCTCTACATTATTAATTACTCCAGATGAAGATGCCTTCTTCAAAGCTGAAGATTCTTTCATCTTTTCCAAATGCCGAGATATATTCATTTGTTCAATTTCGATTGAACCAAGCTTAGAACTGATCGAAACAAGTTGATCTAAAATCTTCGACAGTTGTTCTTCAAACCTGTGCATCATACGCAGAATGAATGTTTCATTTGGAGCTGGCATCTAATCTTCTACGTCTTTACATGTTCCATACGAGTAGACATCTTTCTCCAGTACTACAAAATAAAATAAGAAAGCTATTCTATGTATTTCAGAATAAATAATAATTGAAACAAAAAATTATTGTATATATAGCAAGAGAAAAGTACAAAATGTGAGGAAGATGGAAAGACAAATAAATTTTGAGACTAGCAAAGAATCTACTAGCCGTTTGAAGGGTAATCATGATTAACAATTTGAGGAACTCTATAAGAGGTTTAATTCCACTGGTACTCCTCATTGTTCGAGGAGGGCTCGACGAAGTCAGCCGCAAACCGGAACTTCTTCTTCTTTCCTTCTTCATCTCTGTTTCTCCTTCCACCACCACCACCATGGCTTGTAGCTTTATAACCAAAATATTAAATTGTTAGATGAAACAAAAAAAACAAATTATGGAAAGATTACTAAATCAAAATCAAACAGAACACATATTCATAGAAAATATGAGACTAAAGATGAAAATATTACAAAAGCAACACCACAATTTTACAACAACTAAGCAAACTCTGCTAAGCAATAACTAAAATTTGGGATTGTGTCCTCCTTGGATTTAATTTACACAAAGAAGAGATTTGAGAGAACGAGCTTTTATCGACTTCCTACCCCTCTTCTTCCTCTGAATTCTTCCCTTACTATTATCCATATTGGCTACCGGATCTTCGTCCATGTCGTCGTCGGTGCCATCATCTAGATCGCCAGCAGCTATCGGAACATCGGTGGTGTCGTCGTCTACATCACCTACAGACCTGAACACACTGTGTCCTTTCTTTCCGGCCGACACACAATTATTGTTATAAATACGTAGTTGCACAAAATATTAAATTACATGGACGAAAGAGAAAGTAAATATGAGTTAATTTAGGATGTTCATTAAAAAAATTGTATTGAAGAATGACCTATTATAGCAAGTTAACAAGAGGTCAAAAGTCAAAAACAACATTAAATGATGTCTCCTGCATTATTTAATCTGAATTTAATCTGAACCATTGGATGAACATCCAATGGTTTAGATTTGGGATGTATCGATACATCCCAAAAGGGTGGATGTATTGTAGAATTTATATATATATATATATATATATATATATATATATATATATATATATATATATATACATATATAAAAAAAAATATATATATATATATACACACACACACACATATAAATATATATATATATATATACACACACACACTCATATATATAGCCCTCTTTAACCTTACTCAAAAACCCAACCTCATCAAGTGGCCCTGTGGCCTAGCCACATGCCCATAGGGGATACCCCTGCTGCTGCTAAGGCTTGCAAGGCAAACCCACATGCCCCTCACAAATATGATACGTACATACATACACTAACTTCCCATTTATCCAACATGTCACTAACCCCACTAATCAACTAACTCAATACCTCCAACTCCTAATATGAACTAACAGTATATTAAAATCCCTCTACTAACCCACACACACTCATACATCTAAACCATCATTAACCCATCAACTTGTAGCCTACCACTGCTGCTGGCTTGCTCTGCTGCTGCTACTTGCTTTGCTGCTGCAAAGCAATATAAGCAAGGCAAGCCAAGCCAAGATGCTAATGCTGTAGCTACTAGGTAAGCTGGCCAATGGCCTGCAGCTGCTGCCTCTGCATATGCAATCTAAAGCCAACAGGTACTGCAAACAAGGTAAAGCCTATGTAACCTAAACAAGGCCTCTCTCACTCTTGCCCTATAACCCATCTGATACAAGAAATACTCAAACTCATATTACTGATACTAACACTAAACACACACAAACTCTGATCTAGTCTATAGTACTAACCAAGACACTCTTCTTAGTACTAGGACTGAACTCATCAACATTCACAAAACTGATACCACTCAATCTCTGATACCCAAACAAACCCCACTGTAATATCCTAACACTAACATATACTAATTTGCCTAAGCTCTCTAATCTAACACATATCCCCACAAAACCTGAAACTAACTTCTAACTCACATGAATCTAACACTCAAACCTAGTTCACAACCTCTGATACTCTCTCCTAAATCTTGGCTCACACACACACAAAACCATATGTCATGGCATGGCCAACTGCCCCTGGCCCCTCACATATGAGGCCAAGGCATGCCTCTGTTGCTGCTGCAATGCAGCAATGCATTGCCTCTGCTTCTGCTGCAATGCAGCAATGCATTGCTGCTGCTGCTGCTTGCTACAGGCCACATGCAAGCAAATGCAACCCAACAAGGCTACTGTCAAGCCAGTGTTGCCATTGCAACCATGTCCAAGTGCCAAGGCACTCGACCAAACAGGGAAAGGGATCCCCTGCTGTCAAGTGAGGGTGTTGGCTATGGCCAAAGGCCTGCACACCCCTCCTCACTCTCATTTATCCTATACTAACACACTAACCTACTAGGATACACTATTTGGATATCCTAACTGGCTGAACACTTATTCTTACTAATACTAACTTCATCCAATCACCTCTGAACTAACCCCACTAACCTCTGATACTAACATCTTTAACCTTGGTGACCTATGTTGGCCCAATGATTGTATCATATTTTTGAATATGGTTAATATGTTAAGTTTAGCATTTCATTATCACTAATCTTTATACTATCGCTATAGCATTTCTACTCATACTTATACCTTTGGTGATATATGCCTATTAGTTTACATTTTAGTGATATGAGCTTATCTATCTTAAATTTAATCGGGTTGCCAAAATCAAAACTATGTTTTTGATGTTGGTTATTCAATTAAGTTTAATCATTATGATATCACTAACTTTTATGCTATCACCTTAGCACTTATACTTAAACTCAGCATTGTCCTAATGTGCATTAAACTTATCATACTTGCTACTATGTATATTGCCTTGTTCGGCTAACATGTACATGCAGAAAAGCAATAAGCAAGATCAATGTGGACATATGTAATAAAAAAATCATGGTGGGCCAAAGATGACGGATCCCACAAGATTTCTCTGAACCACCCGACGACATCTCTGGAGCCACGCACTCGGGGGTTTCGCTGCCCGGTCAGCGGACGGGGGTCGAGGGGGCAGCGCCCCTCGTCGGGGGTTCGGGGCCGAAGCCCCCGAAAGGTATTCAGTTTTCACAAACTGGATATCTTTGGACAGCTGCCGCCAAGGGAAAAAGTCAGCACCTATCAAAGGAAGAAGCCAAGCCATGCCATCATCATTTCAAGACTCTGAAGAAGCCTGCACCTGCCTAAGTTTATCTGGAGTCTGTAATGAGTCTTAGGAATTATTGTAAACACAAGAAATGGATGGGAAAATCGAAAGCTAGGGCAGAAATAAGCCCAGGATCATTTTTGGTAGAAAACGGCATACCGACGGTATACCGGTGTATACCGACGGTATACCGGTTTTTGTTCACAGAAAGTTTCTGTTTACAAAACCGGCATACCGACGGCATACCGGTCCATACCGACGGTATACCGCTTCCGAAACGTTGAAATTCCAACGGTCGGATTTCCAGCCATTAATGATCCCAATGGCTATATTTCTAGCCGTTGCAATCCCAGACCGGTATACCGCCGGTATGCCGGATCATACCGGCGGTATGCCGGTTCGTGGACTGAAAAGTTGTCTTGTGCTCTTTTCAATGCTTTGGTTATAAATAGCCTTGAACCCCTTCATTCAAGGTTGATGCTTTGAGCCTAAAAATTCCTAAACCACCAAAGCTTATCCACATACAACTCTACAAAGCTTTCATTTGCCATCCACAAATTGTGTTAGAGTTATTGAGTTAAAAAGTAAGATCTTCATCCTACTGTAAGGAGATCAAAACCTATTGTGAAAGGTTGAAGTTGGAGAGTCTTCGTATCCAAACTCTCGGTGTGAAGTCGGAGAGCCCTTCGGATTAAAGCTCTTGTGTGTTGAAGTTGGCGAGTTCTTCGGATCCAAACTCGTGTTGAAGTTGGCGAGTTCTTCGGATCCAAACTCGTGTGTAACTATTTACTCAAATAGTAGATTAAAGCCGGAGAGAGTTTCGGGACTGGAGTGCCTCTTGGGAGGATACCAGGATATATCGTGTGTCGGTATTGTTATTGCTTCTTCTCTTGCACTTATATTTTTAAATTGTCCATTAGCTTGTGCTAAGTGCTTGATTAGCTAGCTTGACCCTATTCACCCCCCCTCTAGGGTTCCTACAACCTATTGATACATGGACACTAAGATAACTGACAAAAGAAGATACTCTCCTAACACACACACTTATATATATTTATGAACTCATACACATACATTCACTTATCTAACATACTCACAAGTCCCCACTGATACACTCTCTTGGTATCAGTCCAAGTGCCCTAACTGAAATATTCAGTCCCCTCACTAACAACTCCCTCCCATTCACATAGGCTATTGCCAAATGGCCTACTGCCACTGAACAGAGCAAGTCCCTACTTATGTGAGCAAGCTCACACACCATCTTCTTATTCCACTCCCATCTGTAGTGCAGTGCACTACTCCCTCTCCATTTTCCCTGGCAAAACCACACTTCCCTTTTACTTCTAAATATCCTAACTAACACTAAGATAACTAACTAATACCAACACAAACTCAAGATACCCTCTGGCACTTAACTAACACCAACTAAACTTAGGATACTAAAGACTAACTGAACATACTAAATCCTCACTTCTAATCACTACCATAGGGAATGGGGCACTGGATCATAGGCATGTGGCTCATGTGGCTAGCCAACATGACCAGAGTCAAATGGGTGTCTGTTCACTCAGTTTGGGCATGGCAGACACCCAAATGCAGGGCATGCACATTGGCCTCCTTGCTAGGCAAAGGCCAAGCCAACTAATTGCAATTGCAACGCAAAGGTAATTGCCCCTACTTCCTAGTGAGGTCAACCCCCAAATTCGAGCACACACACACACACACACACACACACAC
>JANAVB010009999.1:4135697-4368545 GCA_029216955.1 Iris pallida
ATATTTATATATATATATATAATATATATATATATATATATTATATATATAGATATATCAATAAACACATGAATACATATGTATCTACTCTATATACTTATGCCACACCATATCCTATAACTCAAGACAAACATATATACATATACGTATATATGAAATGCATATGTATCACAATCCAATCCACAGAATATGAATATATGACACACACACACTCATGCATATATACATACATATATAATATATATATATAGTTAACACATTTACATGTATACATTAGAGGAAAACACTAGGAATTAAATTAGAATGCCTACTAATGAGCTACCTAGCCAAAGACATGCTCAAAACTGAAAAGCAAGCCAAAACAACCTATAGGCATTTCAACAAACATTTGGGGGGCTCCCTTGGATTTCTCCAAGGGGGCAAGAAACCCAATAAAATGCAAAAAAAAGGAGGGTTTGAGCCTTGCTCACCTCCCTATGGGTACCCCTAACCATTGTGGGTGATCCTACATGTGTCATGCATGAAGAATGAGCTCTAAAACTATCAAAATACAAGGTTTTATCTATGGGTGGTGGTTTCCCAATGTAATCTCCTATAGATGCTTGTGTCAAGTTGGACACAATTTTCTCCTTTGGATCCTCCCATGAGCTCTTTGGTCACCAAGCTCCTAACCTTGTGGAATGAAGGTTTAGGAAGAGTTGGGAGAAATTTAGAGAGTTTTAGTGGTAGGAATCCATGGAAATGGAAGGGGGTTTGAAGGGGCTTCTTTAGGGTTAAGGAGCCTCAAAATAAATGAAAAAGATGACTAATGGCTCTTAATAACCAGCCACCCTAAAACCACCTTCTAAATGTCTATTTTATCCTTTCAAGTCATCATGAACAATCTCCTAATTAAAGGGTAGATTAGTTCTAAGTGGGGGATTTAATTTCTAGTCTAAACCAAGCCTATCATTAAATGAGGCTAGTTGTGTTCATCCTAGGTTGTGGGCTCAAGTGGTTATGTCTAGTCTAATTGGGTTCACAAGTTAAGGTTCAATTTATGGCTAAACTAAAATGAATGAACCTTCACAATAATGACTTAAATAAATATTCAAGTAAAATAAATAATGCAAATTGACAAAATATCCTTATGTTTGAATGTGGTATTGACACAATCACACAACCCTAGAACCGACACCTATTACGCCTCCACACTATGGTAGTTACGATCCAAAAATTATCCACAACCAATCCAAAAACTCAATCTCATATCCAACTTTCCATCAAATCTGACCTAGAACCCTCTACAGTAACCCTGGCCATCAAAGATCCAAATGGAGTTAGGCAATGTCTGAGGAGTTTGATATTCTTGTTCGGAATGGGACATAGACCCTTGTTCCCTCTCAACCAATCTAAAATATCATGGTTGCAAGTGGATCTTTCGGACTAAATGTCTATCTGATGGTTTTGTTGACAGGTACAAAGCACGTTTAGTTGCCAAAGGGTTCCACCAGAGACCAGGTGTTGACTATTATGACACCTTCAGTCTTGTGGTCAAACCAACAACAGTATGACTTATTCTCTCTATTGCGTCACTCGTGGTTGGTCACTGCACCAACTTGATGTTAATAATGTATTTCTCCAAGGCTCTCTCTCGGAGGACGTTTTTTATGGCACACCGCAAGGATTTATTGGCAAAGACCATCCTCATTATGTTTGTAAACTACTTAAATTAATATACGGTCTCAAACAAGTCCATCGTACATGGTACCATGAGCTACGTCAGTTCCTCATCATTCTGGTTTACTACTACTCATGACAATACATAACTATTGTCTGTAATGCTTATGACGTCATGAGATATCTCTTGGTCTACATTGACGACATCATTATGACAAGAAAAAATGATACAACAGTACAAAAATTCATCCATCTTCGCTCTAATAGATTCTTCTTCAAGGACCTTGGCTCCCTTTCATATTTTCTTGGAGTTGAAGTTATTCCACACACGTAGGGCATCTTTTTTTCTCGGTGGCATATATCCATGATCTCCTTACTCGCACTCACATGACCGATGTCAAGTCCGTGTCTACGCCACTTGCCACTACTCCAACACTCACTCTTATTTGGACCATCGCTCTCTAATCCAACTGAATACAAGGCCATTGGTAGCAGTCTCCAATATTTATCACTTACGCATCCGGACATTGCTTACACTATCAACAAGTTATCAATATTCATGCACTGCCCAAGACTGACCATTGGAATGTAGTAAAGCGTCTACTATGGTATCTTTGTGGTACTATTGCTCATGGTATTTGTAGGAGCTCAAAATAATTATGCGTTATTCATAAGATAGCGCCAAGATTCATAATGGCGCTGGTCGTTGGGTGCTCCTTAAGTCAGGTGGTGCTGAAGTCAAGTGGAGCGTGCACCACGTGGCAAGCTTCCTCAGTCGTATTGATGACTGAAGCTCGTCAGTCGAAACAAATCTCTTCGAATCCCGAGAAACACAGCGCTCGAGGAGACTGTGTCAACTTTTTAATAAATGCTGACAGCTAGCTCATGCTAGTCATTAAGTGGCGCGAGGTAATTAATGATGACAGAACTGACAGACTGAGTAAGGGGCACCAGTTATCAAGTTGTGCCTGGCGCCACCTATCAAGTTGGCGTCACCTAATCAATTTTCATTCAGAAGCCAGATGACATGGCACATATGCCACTAATCTCGATGAACGTGTCCACTACACTGCCCACGACCACAAACATATCTCTCACAGAATGCCATACGTCCCTAGCAGTTCAAGTAACCGTTCGCGCAACTGAATGAATGGCGCGCAAAACACAGTACGTGCCACTCAGAATAACTACTTGACAGTTATTTCAGAACTCTATAAATAGAGTTTCAAATCACTTGCAAATAATCACTAATGATCATAATCTTCTGACAAAGTGCTGCTGCATTCTCCAGAGGTTCGTGTCTTTGATATCACATCGTCTAAAGGATAAAGTGATCGTCTTTAGATCAGATTCCTATAGTTATACTTTCCAGAATCAAATTGTACTCATTTACTTTTCATTTTCTTAGTTTGTAAATCAAACTTTTGTTCTTACAAACAAAATGAAGACACTGCTGGGGACGACCTTCTCCTCCGACGAAAAGGTGACAACTCAATGTGATACCGTGTCGATCGGCAAGACAAAAAAGACCTTGGTCGTCCAAGTCGACCAAACAGCCTATGAAGCTATAAGCGGTGCTGGGGGGCCAGGCGTGCTACTGTTGCCACAAAGAATAAGGCACACGCTATCTGGACTCGTAAGTCCTCCAGAACACCAATCACAGTTTCTACGCAGACTGCGCCAATTGCTTGCCTTGGCACAGAACAAGGGAAAATGCCTTTTAGCTACTCCCTCTTCCTGCTCAGTTCTAGACTCGATGGAGAACCCATCCATTTATGCTCCTGTGTAGAACAAAGGAAAAAGCCCTTTGGCATTTCCTCATGCTTCTGTACAAACTGTGCCAATTGCTGCCTTGGTACAAAACAAGGGGAAATGCCCTTTGGCTACTCCCTCTTCCTCCCCAGTTCTAAACTCGATGGAGAACCCATCCATTCTGCTCTTATACAGAACAAAGGAAAGAGCCCTTTGGCCTTCTCTCATGCTTTTGTGTAGACTGCGCCAACTGCTGCCTTGGCGCAGAACAAGGAGAAATGCCCTTTGTCTACTCCCTCTTCTTCTCCAGTTTTGAACTTGGGGAAGAACCCATCCATTTTTGCTCATATACAGAATAAAGGAAAGAACCCTTTGGCCTTTCCTCATTATTCTCCAGTCTATGATTTGGTGAAAAATACCCCTGATTGCGCCCCTGTGCCAATTACTGCTCAAAATTGACTTCATGCTACTCGTTTGTGCCATACTAAGCACACTGGAGTTAGGCACGCAGGGCAACAAGGTATTTTGCCTACTCCTAAGCACCAACCAAATTCAAATCAGGATCTACCAATATTGCACATATCAAGATCCAAACAGGAAAAGTTGATGGTGTCCCAGACAAATACACAGGAAGCGTACCATCCTGACATGCACGCCTATCTGAATAGGTGCATATCAGAGCCAGCTTTCTCAAGCCACAAGGTGCACCAATTGTAGTCTACGCCAGTTGCTGATCTGCGTAGAAAGAGGACTTCTAAAGTCAAAGACCCACTCACCTAAGCTAATCAACTCAGTACTTCCTTGTACACTCAAGGGACAGGACACTTCATGAACAGGAACCATGTTCCCAATGTAATCCATGAACATGTACCTTCTTTTTCTTACCCTATTAAGGTAACCGATCTCTGTGAAATTTTTGTACAAAAGCGGAAGAGCGCAGGTCCATCTCATGTATCTATGACTCCACCTACGGAGCATCTTTCTAACCATGAGATAGTGATTAAGTATTTTTGCCAAACAGTAAAATAGTCTATCTTCGACCGTTTGAACTACCCTCAATCTCCTAAACTGATCATAGTAGTGGATAGAGATTTATCTCCCACGACAACCATATACAAGGAACTCCAGTCTGCTAACTATGAGGCTCAAGTACAATGTTGTTGCAAATTAGCCAGACAAACCATCTTCGATCGCATGAATTATAATTGTTCTTCTGACATACAACATCACCCTCCTAAAGTGACCCTGCTCGATGAAAAAGAGTTGTTGTTTTCTTCAGTCAATATGACGTCTCGAAGCACTGGGGTTGGAAAGCGTCCGAGACTCAATGCATCTCGCAACCCCGGTCAACAATACTTGGATCGGATCCATGACTCCGACGAAGGAGTCTACCAACATACCATATCAAGAAGCCGAGAGACAATCGGTCAAAGGAATCTTCCTTCCAGCCGAAAGACAATCGGTCAAAGAAATCTTCCTTCCGACCAAGAGACAATCGATCAAAGGAATTATCCTTCCGACCAAGAGACAATCGGTCAAAGGAATCATCCTTCTGACCAAGAAACAATCGGTCAAAGAAATCTTCCTGATTCTGACCAAGATTTCCTCAATCAGGAGAATCTTTCCATTCTTCATCCTAGGGGTGGTTCCTTGTATGACTTCGATGCCGATAGTGAAGGCTCTGAATTGACAATCTTTTCCACCAGCTCCTCTTCGGTGGTCAGAGAAGTGACTGCTTATGTCACTAATGAAGAACAAGACGTATCCAGCTCTGGCAGTCAGGAGCAAAGGATCGCCTCTTTAGAGGCTGGCTTGAAAAATATGGCTGAGATAATGGCGAGCATGTATGTTGTAATAGTGGCACAACATACTGTTCCGTCGGTTGTAAATCTAATTCCAACCCAAGAACAGATAGCGGCATCTACTCCTTTCAATACTGGTTTGGGGGTACAGCCTCCTCATAATGCCACCTTACCAACTCCAAGTCTTTTTGGTGCTGGTGCTTATCATGCAGTTCCACCTCCTAATACATCGAATTAGTCTACTGCTCCCCAAGCATCAGGGCACCAATGAGGTAGTAAAGCGTTTATGTAACAAGTTCGAAGCTTTTAAGTAGAAGGACAATTTACAGTCACGCCCCGCTCTCGTTGGAGCGATCGTCCTCGCTAAGGCGTGATGCCGCACGAGCCTAGATTGCGCTCATGTAAGGCAGTTTCATAACGGCCGATTTCAGCGACTGCGGCAGGGTCGTCGCACAGAAGTCCCAAGCAAAAATATTGAACATGGAGCAGAAATTTAAAGACAACACATAAGTTATTCAAAAGTGCTCTTTATTGATATTGAACAATCAGATTACAATAGGCGCAAGGCTATGATTACAAGTCTCCCGTGCTGACTTTTCTCTCATTATACAAGTCACTCTGCTCTCTCTCATCTCTCGATACAATACTTAAGCCAGCGGAAGCTTCGGAAGGCAATGTCCATACACTATGTCCTGTATAAGTCTTAAGTTTATGCGGCCGCATGCCTCGAGATGCCAAGGAACTCCATGCCTCGACGCATCCAAGTGAGCTCCGCGCCACGAGCTTCTACCTGTGCCTGTACATGAAACACTGTGTGGGTGTCAGTACTCAACTGTACTGGTGGAGTGAGCTCCTCGCCCACCCATACAAAACTGACACGTTTATTTACTTTTGTACAATACAAGTCCCATTATGATTATCTTTCTAATCTTGCCTTAGGGTCAGTTTTAAGACGTGGACTTCTGACCAAACCAATATGCCACGACATGGTCGTGATATAATACCAACGTGTATTTCGATCGAGGCAGTGCCTCATCGCTTATGTACTTGACCGAACTTCAACTCGGGACGGCAGGGTCGTGCCATACTCTATTCGTGACTTTAATACATATTCGAGGCAATGCCTCGCCGAGGAGCAACTTATACAACTCGACCGTGCCAAGACTTTCACTTAAACTCAAGTGCCTCTAGACCAATCCTCGTGCCACCGACACCAAGGGGGACGACTCGTGCAGGTCGTGCCTCTAGACCTTGCTTAGACTTGTTCGTGCTTCAAGATTGAGGCCGTACCTCGCAACTAATCAAGACTTATCCATGCTACCGCCTTGCGGCCTTTCCTGACTTAATACATAAACCAACTTAGATAAGACTTATAAAACATAGTGATGATTCCATGAACATCCCGACGCCAAGTATCGTGCCAAGTACGGTGCCTATGTTGCAGCCCAATCTTTGGTCCAGATATTGTGTTACCGACTAGACATGCGTTCAAGTTCTCGACTCAATCCAAAGGCATACATGCGGTTTGTCGCTACTCTGCCGACCCATCCACATGAGTGGTCACTAGAAATGTCAAGCTATCTTGGATCTCGGCTCGGGGATATCGGACTGTCCCTACACGGGTAGCTAGCCCGGAGGCACCGAATCTCCCATACGGTTATCCAGCATCCTACTTGAGCCTCACTCGCTTCTCCCAGGACGACATGATCCCGGTGCCCCGATGATCACTGGAGATGACCTAACCTTGTCGATAAGTTGTCCAATGACCATGCAGACTCAACTCGATCTATCAAGTCCTTCCTTAACATGACCATGCTTTCCATCTTTCTATCGAGACTTCCAAGTAGCGGGACCGATCTCGTGAACGAGACTTATCAAGACTTAGCAAGACTCCCAAGTAGCGGGACCGATCTCGTGAATGAGACTTATCAAGACTTAGCGAGACTCCCAAGTAGCAGGACCGATCTCGTGTGGTTCCTTGTCGAGACATAGCGAGACTCCCAAGTAGCGGGACCGATCTCACGATAACTAGTCGAGTGGACTTCTTTTGTCCGTGGCATGCTTTTCACTAAACCGACCATGGCTCGTGCCTTAGACAGGCCTGGTTCTCTAGGCGACACTATCGCTCAAGTCATATACTTTATACGAAGAGCCTTGTTCTCGAGGGACTATGCGACTTGATAACCGCAGATAGAGCGGGACAGTACTAGAAATGGCTTCGATAGCCCAGCACAACTCTTGTCTAACTTATTCGGATAATGACTCGACAAGCAAAGGCTACGCCGAGCTTCGCATCGAGGGGACGGGCCGTGCACGCGATCGACTTGAACAACCAAGTTCTCGGGTGCCTAGACTTAAGCCAACAAGTCGTGCAAGATGACTTAACCCACGAGACATACGAAGGCTATGCCAAGCCTCAGACGATGGGACCGTGCATGCTTTATTAAGCATTCATGCGGGCGACACCTATGACTTAGGCTAATTCAAGTATTGGGGCAAAACGACGGGACCGTGCATGCTTTATCTAGCATTCATGCGGGCAACGCGTATGACTTAGGCTAATTCGAGTGTTGTGGCAACTTAGGCCAACTTCCTTCTCCCAAGCCACGGGACGAAGGATCGAGTGTCCTTTGAAAACACGCTGAGCCGACTTCTAAGCAGACCGTGGGACCATTTTCCATGTTCTAAGACATTTCGACCCGTCGTGATTATTCTTTTAACTATGTGGATGCGTCTCTTTTATTATCAAGCCTAACTTATGCAAGTTGAAAATATATGAGTTATTAAGTGAAGGCTAAGATGAGGCGAGTTCACCGAAATTATTCCACCTGAGCGAGGAGTCGCCTCGACCGAGCGAGCCTTCAAGCAGCCGTTGCAAGGCTAAGTCCGAACGCCGTCGACGTTTCGATTCCTCCAATTGACTTTACGGGACGGGGCACTACATTTACAGAAGCTTGGCATCAAACAACCTTATCCCATAGAGTGGAAAGAAGTCTCATTCCTACCTAAGTATAAACCACCTACTATTATGTTGTTTGACGGCAGTTCATCTCCAAGCCAGTACCTCAATTACTTTGAGGTAATGACTGATCAACTTCAGCCAAACGATGCTCTACTTACTAGAGTATTTATCGGATACTTAGAAGGTACGGCTTATGATTGGTATCGTAGTTTTCTAAATGGTTGCATAACTTCCTTTGCAGGGTTCAAACAAATGTTCCTGGAAAGGTTTTATGAGGGACAAATGACATGACCATGTCGACCCTCATCAAAATCAAACAACGGCCTAATGAAACTGCTGAACATTTCATTAAGCATTTTCGACGAGAGGCACTCAAAATGCCTCTAGGAACTCCAGATGCTCTGACTATAGATACATGTAAATCAAACTTGTTACCTATAGTCAGCATGTGGACTGGATCTACGGAATACCAAGACTGGCCTTTCTTCATAGTAAGTGCTAGGACAGCTGAAGACAGTGCTGACAAGTTCAAACAATTAGGCATCCAAATGCCTAATATCGAAAAGAGGAACATTCCAATAGTGGTGGCCGTCAGAACAACCGCAAAGGCAAAGAAGCTTTGGCCATCAATGTCAAAGGTAAAGAAGCTTTAGCCATCAACCTGAAAGGTAAAGAAGCTTTAGCTGTCAATATAGGTCAATCAACACCTACCACGATGGCACCGCCACAGAGATCACAGCATCCGAAAGAGGAGTACTCCTTCGACGAAGATGACGTCATAAGTATCTTCGATTTCTTAATCAAGAGCAATAAACTTTAACTACCCGAAGCAAAACGACCAGATGAATTAGGTAAAATTAACCATCCTAAAAATACTGTGTGTACCACAGATTTCTAGGACATCCGACAGGGCATGCTATGTGCTAAAATGGAAGATTCAAGAGCTGATTAATGCTGGCACAATTACTCTCCAGCAGGATGAGGAGACTATGACTGCCAACGTTGTCTCTCTGCAGTTTGGCAACTTTCCTGCTCAACTTGTGCAGGATGGAGTAGTTTCCATCTTGAAGGCTACTCTGGAGATTGTCAATCTTCTACCTGCATGAAGTGACGGTCTTGTTCCTCTGTCAACTGATAAAAGAGAAATCATGTGGATCCATCCCAACTTGGTGGCTGACTTTGAGACACCTGCTTCGTCTACAAAATCTAAGAAGACAACCAAATATAAGTCATGTCACATGACTTCACTGGGTGGTCATCATCTTCCACATTTAACTGCAACATTCATCCCGGCGGCGAATTCATCTTCTTCTTCTGAGACGATACTACCAAAGTCGGAGGCCTGTTAACAACTGACATTCCATTTATATAGTCAACAGTCCCACGAACTAATGACGGACATGGGATATGATCTACAGAAGGCCCCTGGCTTGAATCACGGAAATGGATCTCATGTACCTCTTTTCTTATGTCTTCAACATAATCAATCTCGTGTTGGCTTGGGATTTTGGACAAACTTTTCATCTTGCCAAAGGAAGTTTTCCAGAGGCAAGACTCGGACAAAGAACTGCAACATGGTATCATTTGCACCTGTACCAGAAGAAGAAGCCCTGACTGGTACCAGGTCTGGAAGACTTGACCTGAGAGAATATTCAGAAGGTCAAGAGATCCCTACTCCAGCTCTAGATGCCCCCTCAGCATCTTCTCCTCCTGCTGTCAATATTCCATTGGCTTTATTGCCTCCAGTGGAACCAATTCCTTCCAAACCGACGACGGCCGACAAAGAAAAATAGCCAGTTCACTTTGATAAAATATTGAAGAAAACTATACATCTTGGACTTGAGAAGCCATACAACTTCGACATATTGGCTCAGCTAGCCAATACTCCAGCAAGGTTATCAATTTTTGCGCTTCTTCGTCTTTCAAAGGAAACTCAGAAAACCCTAAATGAAGCTTTGATGTAAGCTGACACTTGTCTAGCATTCCTTAAGAAGCCAGTTGAAGAACCTGTGGCATATTTTCACTGTCACAGTATGATGGAGTTAATTCTTAACATCACCTTCACACAAGATGACATGCTCCTAGAAGACAATCGACATGACCGACTTTTGTACTATATAGGATATGTCGATATAATGAAGGTTGATCATATCCTAATTGATCCCGAATTTGCACTTAGCATTATGCCGAATACTTTACTGGATGCCCTAAAAATCCCAGTGCATAATCTCTCTACAACAATCACGACTATCTTAGGATTCAATTCCGGGAGAAGTGAACCACTAGGAAAGATTCATCTGAAAGTTCAAATCGACAATCTTCGTACAAAAGTCACTTTTTATGTGATTGACAATCATGGCTCCTACAATGCTTTGTTAGGAAGACCATGACTGCATGAACATAACATCGTGCCATCCACTCTCCATCAGTTCTTGAAATATGTCGATGACAATGGAGAAGTTAGAAAGAAAGTGGTCGATCTTCATCCCTTTTGAGGTGTCGAGGTATACTGTGCTGACTCCAGAATATATAAAGAAGAGTTCATGAAGGTCGTACTGGCCATGGATAGCGAGGAGATCAGAGGGACATCCCAGATGATGTTCTCGTGATTCCGATCAAAGGACGTACTTTTCATCCTTCGTCTTCTCAGACGCTCACCATTCATCTCTCCTCTCATGCCAAACATCTTCCTGCTAAAAAGATGGAGTAGAGGGAACTCCCCTCTTCTGAGCTTCTTATTATCGATCTCCATCTTAATAAGCCTTCTCCTTCTCATTCTCCTCCTCTGGTTATCAATCTTAGCAAACCACCGACTAAGATCAAGAGCCATGTTGTAAATAATGATGTAAAAATCAATAAAGTAGCATCTTCTTTACAGTATATTGATGTTATTTATTATACTCGGTGTTATCTAGAAATCATGGATAACTTCGAACCCAATATATTAGGAGCAGTTCAACCTCTCCAAGACGAAATATTACTCGAACCAGTTCAAGATTCCTTCTTCCAAGTTCTTTTTCGGAAGAAAGATAAACTTCCTATACTTTTCAGCAAAGGATCAGAGCAGAAGACTACATTTGATAGTGACTCTGAAAATGACAATAACGGGCGGCTTCAACTACATTATTACAGTCAGCAATCAAAAGACATCATTCAAAAGATGAGCTACAACTTTAAAATCGACCTCAATGGTGGTAGGAGAAGGCAAACTTCTATTCGTATTCCGGCCCCAAAAGGAAAGTCACTACAATACTATAGTAAAACCAAGCATGGCTCGAGCTATACCTCGCCGGTTACGACACCAGACGCACCTGAATCTGACAAAAAAGAGCGATCTAACTATTCTGACTCTGTTTCATTGGATTTGGGTACCAGTGTAAGACACGTCCATCGAGTGACTCTATCTTCCAATATACTGTCGAGTTCTCTAAAGGTGATGATGATTTCATCGAAACTTCTAAATCTGATCCTTGGGCACAAAGAATGGACACTCAATGAAAACTTCACTTCGAGCAACGAGAATCACCTACTGAAGATTAATTAGTTCAGGTCGATGTTGGAGAAGAAGCTTCGCCAAGACCAATCTTCATCAGCAAAAACCTCCGAGAAGCGGATAAGTAAGAATTAATTCAGCTTATTCGGGAATACATTATCGTCTTCGCCTGGAGCTATGAAGACATGTCGGGATTAGATCCTCATATCGCTACTCACAGGCTCAATATCTTGCCTAATTTAAGGCCGGTCAAACAACAGCAGCGTCGATTCTGACCTGATATGATGGACGCTATAGAAGCTGAAGTCAAAAAACTTATCGCATGTGGTTTTGTCAGAGAGGAACAACATCCTGACTGGATGCCTAATGTCGTCCCAGTTATGAAGAAAATGGGAAAGGTCCGAGTCTGTATTAATTTCAGAGACCTCAATGAAGCTTGTCCCAAGGATGAGTTTCCTCTTCCGATCACTGATGTCATGATTGACAATACTTACGGGTTCGAACGGATGTCTTTCATGGACGGATTCTTCGGATATAATCAAATTCGAATGAACCCTGAAGATGACAAACATACATTTTTTCGTACTCCTCTGGGAGTCTACTGCTGTACCATCATACCGTTCGGTCTTAAAAACGCTAGTGCAACCTATCAGCGGGCCATGAGCACCATCTTTCATGAACATTTATGGAAGACAGTCGAATGCTATGTCGACGATATTGCTGTCAAAAGTCATCAAAAGGAATATTACATCCAAGACTTGAGAACTATCTTCGATCTAATGCGCCAGCATCAACTCAAGATGAATCCCACCAAGTCATTTCTGGGAGTCTTTAGTGGAAAATTCCTCGGATTCATTATTACCTCTAAAGGTATACATGTAGACCCCGAGAAGATCAAAGCCATTCAAGAGATGCGTCCTCCACGCAACCTAAAAGGGCTACAAGGATTCCAGGGACAGCTTGCGTATATTATGAGATTCATTTCAAATCTATCTGTGGACGCTGCAGACCTTTCAATCAACTGATGAAAAAAACGTGTGTTTTTCATTTGGACTGAAGAATGCCAGCAAGTATTTGAAGACATAAAACGATACTTAATAAACCCGCCAGTCCTGATACCTCCAGTTACAGGAATACCTTTCCTGATGTATATCCGGGCAATAGATCATTCCTTGGATGCCTTGTTAGCCCAGAAGAACAAAGAGGGTCATGAACAAGCTATCTATTATCTCATTCGTACAATGATCGGTGTCGAACATCGATACAGCCCGGTAGAAAAAAATATTTAGCCCTGATGTTTGTTGTTCAGAAAAAGCGATATTATATCACGGGTCAAACCATTCATGTCATCTCTAGAGTTAATCCTCTTCGAGTCTTGATGAAGAAACCCAGTACACTCAATTTCAGACTCGCTACAAGGGTCAGACTACTAGCACAGTATGATATGGTCTATGTCCCATAAAAGTCTCTTAAGGGTCAAGCCTTAGCTGACTTCCTGGCTGCTCATCCAATCCCTGAAACATCCAAACTCTATGATGAGATTCCTGAAAAAACTCTAGAATCCAACATGATTTCAGAAAAGATCCTTGCTTAGCGACTGTTCTTTGATGGTGCATCCAAAATCGAACCTAAATGCACTATAGTCACTGGAGTCAGAATCGTTCTTGTATCTCCTGAAGGATTAGCCATTCAGAGAGCTTATTCTTTGGACGAGCCATGCTCCAACAATGTATCTGAATATAACGCTCTACTTATTGGTCTCCAATTAGCTAAACAGTTGGATATTGAATATCTTGAAGTATACGGAGACTCTAAGCTGATCGTCAATCAGGTTAGAGGCACGTATGAAGTGCGGCATCAAGATCTCATTCCATATCATGATGCAACAGTCAGATTGGCTATATCGTTCAAAGACTTCTTCATTAAACATGTACGTCGAGCATGCAATACAGAGGCTAATGCACTTGCTAATCTTATGACAGTATTAGCAATTCCAGTGAGAAGACAACAGATAATTGTTATCACTAACAGAGAATTATTCTGCATCAAGAATAATTCGAATATTGAATTCAATAATTCAGTCGAAGTTGACACCATTAGTTAAGGCTGGAGGGCTCCTTTCATCGATTTCGTGGTACATGACATCTTATCCGAAGATCCCAAGGATGCTACAAAAATCTGTCGGCGATCGCTCCAGTTTTATTATAATCACACCTCCAAAACACTCTATCGGCGAACATTTGAAGGTCTTCTTCTATGCTGTCTTACAGGAGATGAAGCAAAGCAGATATTACATAAAGCTCACAATGGTATCTATGGTGCACATCAGCCCGGTCCTAAGCTACATGATCATATCCGACATATGAGCTACTACTGGCCCACTATAGTATCAGATGCCATTGAGTATGCAAGAAAATATCGAACGTGTCAAATCCATGCAGACTTCATTCACCAACTATCAGAATTTCTACATCCAACTGCGGCATCATGGCCCTTCGAAGCTTGGGGCATGGATGTTATTGGTCCTATTAATCCGCCATCATCTAGAGGACATCGATTTATATTAGCTATAACCAACTATTTTTCAAAGTGGACAGAAGCTATACCCTTAGCTGAAGACAAAACCAGTTGTGTGATTAACTTTATCAAACATCATATGATTTATCGATTCGGCATTCCTCGATGAATCATCCATGATAATGGGCCCCAATTTATCAGTCAAAAGTTCACTCGATTATGTGATGACAACATGATCAACAATGTTGCTTCCACAGTCTACAATCCTATAGCTAACGGTTTGGCAGAAGCATTCAACAAAACCATCATCAAACTTATCAAAAAGTTCGTTTCTACTAATAAACGAAACTGGAGTAAAAAGCTTGGAGAGTGTCTATGGGCTTATCGTACTACCGTATGTACTCCGACCGCCTGTACACCTTTCTCTTTGGTGTATAGATGTGAAGCTGTCCTGCTATTGGATATTCAAATCCCATTATTGAGAATTACAATTGCCAATGAACTCACAACAGAAAATAATGATCATCTTCGACTTCAAGAGCTTGAAGCACTTGACGAGAAACGGCTATTAGCTCAATAACACATCGAGCTATATCAAGCCCGTACCTCAAAAGCCTTCAACCATAAAGTTAGAGTACGAGTATTTCAAAAAGGTGAACCGGTCCTTACTGTAAGATGTCCTATGACTATGACACACATGAGTAAAGGCAAGTTCGAACCGAAGTGGGAAGGTCCCTACGTTGTAAGCAAAGTTTTCTCAAACGGAGCTTATCAACTGACCGAAATGGACGACCGAGTTGCTATGATGTCTATTAATGGCAAATTCCTGAAGAAATATCATATTTGAAAATATGTACTATTTTTCCTAACAAATATTGTACATGTTTCAAATCTTTAAATCCCCAACGGAGTCTATTTAGATCATATCACATCATCACAAACATCGTCTTTTGGAGCCCAGTTATTTTAAAAGATATCATATTTTTGAGTCCCAATTGACTCAAAGATAATCAATAGATATATGAATTCACGTCTATATTACCTCTGAATTCTGCTATCTATATCAACGGCTTGTCACGTCCATGTTACCTCTGATAATGTCATCCTTGAAATGTCAATATTTCAAAATTATATTCTGTCACGTCCATATTACCTCTGAACAGATATAATGAGTATTGTTGTTTTCTAGAAGATATGTCACGTCATACTTCCTACTCTTATCTATTACTTACGTCTATAATAGATGTGCAATAAGTAATAGAGCCACAAAATATCAGTGTCTTTCATAACAGCACATACAAAAAAATCATTACATTTTTATCAAAATGTTTAAAAAAAAAGATTTTATTACATCAAGATAGCTTCATCCCTAAGATTGAGTACTAAGATCAATGATTAGCTTCTTCAAAGCCTCAGCACGCTCTACTCGGGAATCAAGCACCCTCTTCCTGGCCAACTCTCTCCTGACGTCTGGTTGCAAAGGCTGCAGGGATTTCAATTGAAGTTCTATCTCTGCACTCTTGACATTGAGGAAGTCGTTACGCTACCTGATCAGATCATCAAGTTGACTAGCAGCGACTTGATATAATACAAGTTCCTCTTCTTCCTGCTTTTTGGCCGCCTTTATTACTTTACGAAGTTTAGCTATTTCAGCCTCCAGCTGCTGAAGGCGAGTTTGGTTCTCGGCTGCTTCTTTTTTCTTTTCCTCTGCTTTAGCCTTATGATGCTCCAGAGAAGAGGTGACTTCAGTGATGCTATTTTTTATCTCTGCAAATCGGGTCGTGAAGGCAATCATAGCATCTGTCAGAACAAGTTGTTGCTCTTAGAATTCACGAGCTAAAGCCTCACATTCTGCATCTACTTGGCTCTGAATGTTGCCCCTAATCAGATTTTGATAAGATTTGATGGGTTCTTCAAGTTCGTCTAGAATACGTTCCAAGAAGTTAACCCTCTCTATGTCACCAATATTATATATGGCTCCGATCGCAAAAGAAGCAGTGCTCCTCACTGAATCATAAGATTGGCCTTTTTTTCATGGCCATCTGCACTAAAATACTCAAGGAAGTGAAGAAAGCCTGTGTGTACATTTCGACGAGGCCATGATTCATAGCTGAAAGACTAGGTGTCGCCGCTTCAACAGGAATTCCTCCTCCTGTAGAAGAAGGAGGGATAACAGCTGATACCCCAGGGGATCTTGGTGCAAACATTTTTGAAGAACTCCCTTCTATTGTTCTCCTGTCCAGGGGAGCCATTGTTGAGCTGAGACTAAAAGCTGCAGAAGTTAAAGGAGCTACAGTTATAGTCCCTATCGGTCTTTCTGCAATTAAAAACATAATCGTTATATCGTATCAAATGATATCAAAGAAGCAATGATGAATAGAAGTCAGTAATTTACCTGAGCCCAGTGGCACATATGGGGTCTCACGAGGCAACTCTTGGTCTGTACGAAGCTTCGTCATGGTAGTTTCGGATACGGCCGCCTGACTGCTTCTGGCTTCTGAACCTCCTGACCTGAAATGGCTGCTTCCAACCCCTGATTCTGCCTGGCCAGTTGGAGCTGCCACTTTTACTCCCTCTGTCTCAAAGACATATTCAATCGGGGTTTGAATCCCCTCGGCATCAATTCTGGGATTCTCACCAATCCCAATATTTTTAAGATTTTCAGCCTGATGTTCACCATCTTCTTTGTTATCATCAAGGTTTTCATTATCATTATCACCTGGGCATTCATCGCCGTCAACGTCAACATTTAAGTTCTTATCGCCTTGTGGGTAAACAACACTCTGATTATCATCTTTTGGGCTTTGATGCCCTTCATCGACAGCATGGTGCTCTTCACCCTCACCAGTGGTATGGCCCTCTTTGGCCGTTAAGTCTTGATCTTTTGAGACTTCTACGAACGTTTGATCTAACTCCAGCTCTATTAAGATCGGAAGCAGCGTCTGTAGAGTCTTCTTCGATCAAATCATCACCAAAGTCGCAGCCTTCGAGAGCCGCTATCATTTCTTGATCCTCTTGAGAGAGGGTAGGAGTTTGGATTGCAAAAGGAGCTGCAACATCGGGATTAAAGTCCATTGAAGGCAATACCTTCTCAGGAAGTACGGTCTCCGGAACCTCTGGAGTTGGGGATGACATCATCACTCCTGCCGCAGCTAGTATAGTCACAGGAATAGTGATCTTCACAGACATTGGCTCTGAAGGAGGAATCTGGAAAGTATTTATTGTGAAGACTGGAGCTGGAATATTGATCAATGAAAAAGGTCAACGTCAATATTCTACTAAACCATGATCGTATTAAAAGAGTACAAATATTACCTTGCGAAGGCAACAGATCTTGTGAAGGCAGCGACGAATCGGGTTGATTTGAAGGCTCCTCTGGCATTGAAGGAATTGGTGAAGCATCTGTTTCTTGTTGTTCCCCTCGAGTCACTAATAACTTTCTTCCACTCGAGTCACTAATAACTTTCTTCTAGTATTGTGTTGAAGAAGTGCTAGAGGTGATTCTTCAGTTTCAACTGGATCATCTTGCACAATCGGTCCCCTGCTAGTCTCTTTATCAACAACTCTACTGTATTTTAGAATCGAAAAGGGAGTTGCCTATCCTCTTCCAAAAGAGATTCCCGTGTTTATTTGCCTTATTTGGGACCTTGTCGTCCTAGCCGTAGGCTGTTCCACAAGAACTACTATTGTTTTCTTTTTCCTTCCTGGAGCCTTAGGAGGGAAAAAGAGTTCATCTGGGTGTGATGGAGTAGGTGATCCTCCAGTCTTCTGTCTTTTACTAGCCCCCTTAGCAGGAGACTTCTCCTTTCGCTTCTTAAGCGACACATTCAGTGGGTCGTTTACTTCATCATGAAGACCAACAAGAGAAGCCTCTAGAGGCTCATCAACAGGGTCATGATCCTCCTCATCTATAAATTCTCGTATAGTACGAACCCCCGATTATGTCCGTTTGGCGCTTGCAAAACTATCAGCCAAGTTGAAACCTTCGAAAAAAGTATTGGCTGAAGTATAAAAATTCGAGTACGTATACAACATACGCGGGCCTACTGTGAAGGTGGCAGAGGGTATTATGAATATAGCCTTGGTACCCTTTGCATTGTAGTACCTCCAAGCTCTAGTTCCATCTATCAAATACCCTTGGCTTGTAAGCAGGTGGTAGCATTGCCCACGTGCATCTGATCATAGCCAAACTGTCGGCGAATCGGCTTGGTAAATATGGCTCCAGATAGCATTCACCCTCGAGCCGATCCACTAGGTGGGAGGTTCGGATCATCTTTAGCCACATAAAAGTAGGTGAAGTTAGACGGAGAGCCATAGGTTCCAAGTCCATGAGTTGAGGTGGAAGATTTTCATATCCCGGAGGAGGAGGGACACAGTAGAATTTCCATCCGAAACCCATGTTCAAAGCCTTTCTACACTCTGAAAGGGTGTTTATGTTCCATCGAGAGCTAGCGTAACGCTTAATAAAGTCTCCTCCTATAGTACCCAGAGCCGGGTCCATCAGACTGGGATGATGCAACAATAGCCACCCGAACAGATAAGTATAAGGCATCTCAGTACGAGGAAAGGTATCTCGAGTGTTGGGATTATTCATCATGTTACCATAAAAGAACGCAAACTTGCATTCAGTCGGCAAGTCATCGTCGAGAGAATGTCCATCTTGTAACCAAATACTAGACGCATAGCAGCGAATAGTATGCCTCGATGGAATCTATCGACGGTACTAGCTCCGAGAACCACGAACCGTCGTATCCATAAAGAGAGGAAACCTGCTAAGAGGGCTTCTTGAGACATAGGTCTATAACCTTGTCTGAGGTAACTCTCAATGGTAGCACCGGCAGTAAATGGATGCCAATCTTCATCTAGTATATTGTCGAAATGTTTAGATTTCTCTATCAACTTTTTGATAGTGTTGTTGTCAAGCGGTTTGAAGAAACAAGGTTCGCAAGCTTGACTCTCATTGATCTTGTCTTCTTGAATGTGGCCCAGAAATAAGTATGACAGCCATTTAGTCATATAGCATGTCCCTTTCGCGGCACTCTGATAATAGAGGGTACAAATCATGAAGTGGCACAAAAGCTCCTCGAAGACGGCTACCATCTGAGGGTTCTCCTTGGCTAAAGCATTCAGCTCTTCATTTGTCTGTATGTATTCTTCATACGGATTTTTACCCATTGGCAAGTAAAAAAGATATTGTATCTCGTGAAGCGCAAAGCCAATCTCTCCATAAGGAGTCATAAAAGTTCCGGTTATGTCATTGTACCATTCTACTAAAGCTAAAAATAAATTGGAATTGGGACGGATGCTATAAGCAGTAGTCCAGATTGGATCGTAGAGTTCCAGTTCAAGAAGCTTGTCTTTAAATTGGTCCAAAGCCCAGACTACAACACTGTTCCAGTGCTTCATCTCTGGATTCATCAAGCCTATCAATCTCATTGCTTGGTCTGGATATTTCCCTCAGCCTTAGCAAATATATTCGCGAAAAAGGGTATTCTAATGGAAATCAACAGGGATGAATCTTCAGAAGGCACGCAACTCAGCTTTAAGCCTCTCAGGTGGGAACTATATCTCTCCAAATTACTGTAGAACATGTCCTTATTTTTGGGACCCAATTTATAGCAGATTCTTCCAACCCTGGCCTGTTGGATTGGAGTCAAGTCCCATGCCATCTGTCAAGGAGAACTGGAATGATCATATCGAGATAGAGATAAGTGTCTCGACATCTCTGTGAGATACATCAGTTTGTCTCTGCTCTGATAAATCCTGTCCTCTCGCTTTGATTTGGGCTAAGCTGTTTTCTTGATGGCATCTCCAAATAATAAAGTTGGTTTCTTGTGAGGGACTTGGTCTAAACTCATGAGGGGTTCTCCATTTATCAAACACAATAAAGTCCCATCCTCTTGAGATACTAGCATTGTTCTTCTGGATTCGGGAAGATCATATTGAGGATATGGAACATGAGACAAATCTTCTTGGTATTTCGATACTCTAAAGGCCGAAGCCAGTCTCTCAGCATCTGGGTCTTCTCTGAGATCAACTACAAAAGAAGAAGCAAAAGTCATTTTCGGGAAAAGATTACAAGTCTACACAAAAATCTCTAAATTTAATACAAAGTGTACGAGTTCAAGTTTTGCGTGAGTTCAGATTGCGCGAGTATATAAATTGCGCAAGAGCTGTTTGGCGCAAGTGTGTTTTTGCGCGAGCTTGCTTTTTGCACACAACACAATTTGTAAAAACAAAGTGTGTGTGCTATGATGCGGCCAACACTCTTAAAAGAGGAGGTGCTGGCTGTGAAGTGCGTAGGGTTAACTAGAGCTCTAAAAAGAGATGGTTGACACTGGCACGTTGTGCTGCCATCAAATAGTGCCAAAATCAGCCATTTTGTTCCCCGGCGATCACCTTCGAGCGGTGGGTTCGCTCTTTCGACTCTCGCCGATGGTGGTGCGTACTGAAGCACCCTCAGTCGTGAGGCGCACGATGAAGGTTCAGCGACCGCCTTGCCCTTGTCCGCAACAGATCACTTCGGTGCCATTAGTGGTCGGAAAAGCTTCTAAGGTCGAGAAGAAGAAGATAGCGAGTTGGAGAGAAAATAACTTTTTCAGTAAAAAAAGTAAAATTTCTCTCTTAAAACAGCTATTTATAGCCTAAAGTTACTTTTTGACCGTTGCGCAACCAACGCGCAAAACTCGGATCAGTTACAACAATATCACGCGCCAGTTAGGAAAATCACTTCTAATTCAAAGTATTTCAAATTTTGAAAATTTTCAAAATTGAAAACTTTGAAGGGGGTCTTGTAGGAGCTCAAAAATAATTAGGCACTATTCATAAGATAGCACCAGGATTCATAATAGTGCTAGTCGTTGGGTTGCACCTTAAGTCAGGTGGTGCTGAAGTCAGGTAGCACGGGCACCACGTGGCAAGCTTCCTCAGTCGTAATGGTGACTGACAGCTCGTCAGTCGAAACAAAACTCTTCGAATCCCGAGAAACACAGCGGTCGAGGAGACTGTCAGCTTTTTAATAAATGCTGACAGCTAGCTCGCGCCAATCATCAAGTGGCTCGAGGTAATTAATGATGACAGAACTGACATACTGAGTAAGGGGCGCCAGTTATCAAGTTGCGCCTGGCGCCACCTATCAAGTTGGTGCCACCTAATCAATTTTCATTCAGAAGCCAGATAATGCGGCACGCATGCCACTAATCTCGAAAAACGTATCCACTATACTGCCCACGACCATGCGCGTATCTCTCACAGAATGCCACGCGTCCCTAGCAGTTCAAGTAACCGTTCGCGCAACTGAACGAATGGCACACAAAACACAGTGTACGACACTCAGAATAACTACTTGACAGTTATTTCAGAACTCTATAAATAGAGTTTTAAATCGCTTGTAAATAATCACTAATAATCATAATCTTCTGACAAAGTGCTACTGCATTCTCCAGAGGCTCGTGTCTTTGATATCACATCATCTAAGGGATAAAGTGATCGTCTTAAGATCAGATTCCTATAGTTGTACTTCCCAGAATCAAATTGTACTCATTGTACTTATCTTTTTCTTAGTTTATAAATCAAACTTTTGTTTTTTGCAAACAGTATTGTTATCTACCGCAACTCATCACTGTCACTACATGCATTTTTAGATGCCGATTAGTTGGGAACAAAAGTGATTTCACCTCAATAAGTGTATATCTCATCTACATTGGTCGCAACCCAATATCATGGAGTTAAAATAAATAGACAATCGTGGCTCGCTCTTCCACCGAGACCGAGTACCGAGCCGTGGCCACCACAGCTGCATAAATTCGTTGGATTTGTTCTCTACTCATCGAGTTTTATGTTTTTCTACCACAACAACCGATTATCTACTATGACAACATTGGTGCAACAAATTTGTGCTTAAATCTGGTATTCCATTCTCACATAAAACATGTTACTCTTGACGATAACTTCATTCGGGAACAAGTTCAAGGAGATTCTCTTCGAGTTGCTCATGTTTTTTCTGCTGACCAGCTAGCTGATGCACTCACCAAACCTCTTTTTCGCTCTGGCTTCTAACAATTGGTGAACGAGATTGGAATCACCTCACGATACTCCATCTTGTGGGGACATGGTAAAGATATTTGACCATAAATGTCAATATGTAGGAACTTATTACATTGTAATCAATAGGATCATGATTTGGAATAATTCCTAGACTTGAAGGAAATTAATTAGCTACTATATATTGGTAGTTATCTATTTTAGAGGCATTATTGTAGGAGATTAATTACCGACTAAATATTGGTAGTTATCTATTTAGATTGATCGTATTGTATATATTCAAGTTGATTCAACATAATGAATAAGCAATAATTCTCCAATATTACTTTCTCTCTTACATTCATCAATACCTGCCTTTAGGCTGAACCCGAATTTGGTATTTTTGTTTCAACACTGGATCTTATGGACGGTCAAGATATTGAGGGGTATTTAATTAGGTGTTCCTAACCCTAGTTTACCAACAAAATTATGATCTTTATAACTTTTGGAGGGAGAAAGAGAGATTGGCGATAACTTTGAAGTAGAGATTGTTTTGGGTAATTTTTCTTGTTGTCTTTGTTCTTTGTAAGTCTGTAATCCATTTTAATTGTCCAAGTAGTTGTGGTGATCCGGTTGGATCTGCGGAAAAGTTTGTAGAGGGTGTATTTCTCAAATTGATTAGTGAAGGTTTTTCAAGGGTTGGACTGTGATCGTTCCGTAGTTTTTCCTGCAAGTATTTTCTACGTCAAATTTTGATATGTTTATGTTTTGGCTTTTATGTGATATTGGCGATTTAGTTTGTTGCATTTTTCTTTGATTCTCTCGCAGCCTTTTTGATTTGTGGGAATGATTTTCGTATTTTGTTTCCAACAAAGTGGTATTAGAGCTTTGGGGTTCAAAGTATCAGATGTCAGAGTTGATAGTCAAGCCAAGGAGGAGAGATAGACGCAAAGTCGGTATGCATAATAAACCTAAACGGTTCCAATTATCACTATTAGTGGAGCAAGATGAATGATTTGTTGTTCGTCAAGAAGATGCATCTTTTGGTATTTACTTCCGAGAATCCAATGAGCAATACGACGAGGACTACAAGTTTGAGCATATACAGGTGTGTGTGTGGGTATATCAGTCAGTTCGTTGTCGAGAATATGTACAATTAGATTGCCAATATTGAGCACAAAAGAATACTTTAGGAGAAGTTAAAATTCTTGTACACGAAGAAGACTATGATAAACTAGTTGTTTCTGATCTGACATATCATGGTTCTAAGGTATAAGGATGGTACGTCCATTATAGATCACCTAAGTGAGTTCTACGACGTGGTTGAACAATTATACTCTATGGGGGTGAAGTTCGACGACGAAGTTCATGGGATATAGTTGCTTTGTACGTTGCCAGACTCGTGGGAGACCATACGAGTGTCCATGATCTATTCTACTCCCGAAAGCGTGGTTAGTCTGGAGTCCAAGAGCAGGGTGTTAACTAAAAAGATGTAGAAAAAATCCCAGGGTACTTCATCTACATCTTATTTTAGAGGCGCTTGTTTTAGAGATCAGTGATAGGAGTAAAAGCAAGGGTCCAGATGGTGGCAGAAATGAAAGCAGTGGCAAGTCCAAGGGTTGGTACGAGAACTCCGAGTTCTACCACTATTGTATGAATGGCCACATCAAGCAAAATTATTTCGCTTGGAAGATAGAGAAGAAGGACGACAAGAGAAAGCAGAGTAAGAACACAATATCGTCTACCTCAATACATAGAGGTGATGAGATAGTCATGAACCTCGCTTGTGATAACAATTCTTAGCTGGTGGACTCCGGGACTTCATCACACGTCTCTCACAACATAGCACTGTTTGTTACTTATACAACAGAAGATTATTGAGTGTTGAAAATGGGCAACAGAGATGTGTCAATAGCTATTGTTATTGAAGATGTGCATTAAGAAGAAAGACAAGTGCAACTTTTGTTCTCAAAAGGGTTCTTCATGTCTCTGATATCCATTTTAACCCAACATCAGTTTGAAGGTTGGATGATGATCGAGATTCTTCAATCTCTTTGAGAACTGTTAGTAGAAGCTTTCCAAGGATTCGATAATGATTGCCAAATGAAGCAAGAAGTTTGATCTCTATTATATGAAAAGGAGCGCACAAGGGACATAAGAGGTAAACGTAGTCGGTGATGCATCTACCGAGTTATGGCACATACGGCTTAGCCATATTAGCGAGAAGGGAATGAGCTTCTTGTTGAATAAAAAAGTGATTTCAGAACTCAAGTCTACAAAATTGGATAAATGTACGCATTTTATGGCTGGAAATCAAAATATGGTGTCTTTCATAAGTCACTCAAATTCAGGAAGCCGACGTTGCTCGAGTTGGTTCACTCAAACGTCTGTGATCCAATGAAGGTGAAAACTATTCGTGATGATTCTTATTTTTGTAACTGTTATTGAGGACTGTTCTAGAAAATTTTGGATATATACTATAAATACTAAGGATAAGGTGTTGCCTACTTTTAAAAAGTTTCAGGCTTATGTTGAAATGAGATAGACAAGAAGTTGACGTATTTTCGGTCCGATAAGGATAACGAATACATTGGTCCCTTTGATATTTACTATAAAGAGCAAGGAATTTAATACCAGAAGACTCTACCAAAGACACCTCAACTCAATGGAATAGCGGAGCGTATGAACATGACGTTGATGGAGATGGTACGATGTTTGCTGTCAAAGCAAACATATCGGGCAGTTATTGGGTTGAGGCTTCCAATATTGTTGTTTATATTATTAATTTATCTCCTAGTGCTCCTTTGTAGGGTTATGTGCATGATAAAGTGTGGTACAATAAATAGTCGACATACAGTCTAATTCAAGTATTGGTTGTAAGGCCTTCGTGCATGTACTAAAGAACGAGAGATCCATGTAATACGAATACAGGTAGAAGTGGATAGATGTCATGCAGGAGAGATGAGTTCCTTACATGAAAACTCCACTTATGAGCTGATATAGTTGCCAAAGGACAAGAAGGCTATAAAAAATCGATGGATTTTTAGAGTAAAACAAAAATTCTAATCGCCCTTTATATAAGGTGAGACTAGTAACTAAGGCTACAGTCAGAGAAAGGACGTGAATTTTGATGATATTTTTATCAGTCGTCAAGTTGTCATATATTCAGATGGAAGTGAATAAAATTCTTCCATGATAATTTAGAGGAGGAATTATACATGGAGCAGCCAAAGGGATTATGTGAAAAGTAAGTCACATTTAGTCTGCCGGTTGAAGAATTATTGGCACACTTATTTTGATATTATATTCACGATTAACGCCTATACTGTTTTAGATTCATTTCCTCCTCAGGTTCAAAGGAAAGCCTCTATCAAAGAAAGATATATGCATTTATCACCTAGTGCTCATACTCATCTTGGATCACAATCAAAGAATACTAAAGCTTCACAAGACAAATATCCAGCTTCATACCTCCAAGAGCTGTAATACATAGGCAACAAATGTAATCACTTTTGTATGGATGACAAACAAAAGCTTCAAAGATAAAAAAAATAAGAATCTATGAAGAAGCGGATCATCCGTCGGATGACCACAAAATTTTGTTGGATAATCCGAATTATTCCAACAAGTTTTTGTGGGGACATTCAGATCATCTGTCGGATCACCACGATCAGTCGCACAATCCGAATTGTTCCAACAAATTTTTGTGGGGACATTCAGATCATCTGTCGGATCATCGCGGATATCCGTCGAATAATCTGAATTGTTCCAGCATGTTTTTGTGGGGACATTCGGATCATCCTCCGGATCACAGCAGATATCCGCCGAATAATCCATTTTGGAATAGCAAGTATTTTGTGGGACATCCGGGTGATCCGTTGGGCTTTCGCGGATCGCCGTCAGATAATCCGCCAACGCTTAGTTGGCTATTTGAAATTCAAATACAACGGTCACTATCAAAAGCATTAATGCATCCAACGACTAATTTTCTAGCCGTTGGCAGATAATCCTTTGGACGTCCGCGGACAACCGACGGATCATCCGCCAGGCTGTAGTAAATGCTCACTTGTCTTGGATTTGTATAAATAGACTTTTCCCTTCTTCATAAATGCTTATCCACTTGAGCCTTAAATTTCTTAGCTACCAAAGAGCTCCACCATTACTCTATAAAGCTTTAAGTTGTTATCCATTAAAGTGTTAAAATATTCAAGAGTTGTAACTTAGATCTTTGAAGTATTCAAGAATATCGAAACCTTTTTCTCTCATGTTTGAAGTTGACGAGCCTTCGTAGGAAAACTCGTGTGTAAGAAGTTGAGGATCTTTCGGATGAAAACTCGTGTGTAAGAAGTTGACGAGTCTTCGGATAAAGCTCGTGTTGTACTATTCACTCAAATAGTGGTTTAAAGCCGAAGAGAGTTTAGGGACTGGAGTGCCCCTCGGGAGGATATCAGGATACATCAAGTGTTTGATTCTCTCTTCTTTTAAATTATCATTTACTTTGCTTATTATTGTTGGTAATTATTTTATTACCCTATTCATCCCCCTCATGGGTTCTACAATTGGTATCAGAGCCTAGTCTCTTGATTTGGACTTACCTTCTTAGAGTGATCAATGGCCACTAACCCTAGTCTCAACTCATTCCATAATGAGGGCCACTCCATAAATAGACCTTCTCTATTTGATGGAACCAACTATAACTACTGGAAGATTAGGATGAATCTACTTAAAATTTTTAGATTTTTGTCGTAAATGGTATCCCTAAATCTTCCATAGTTATTGAGAAAGTAGTTTCGGAAACTCTTAGGGCAAAATTTTTTGAAAACGACAAGAAGGTTTTTAGTCGGAATGAAAAGGCTATGAGCGTACTCTATTGTGCTCTCGATAGCAATAAATTCAATAGAATCTCTACTTGTAAAACTTCCAATAAAATTTGAAAACTTTTGGAAGTCACACACGAAGGGACATCACAAGTAAAAGAATCGAAGATTAGTACTCACCCAAGAGTATGAATCCTTCACAATAAAACAAGATGAGTCTATTACTTTTATGTTTACTCGATTCTTTGATATTATTAACCCTATCTTTTCTCTTGGTAAGGAATATCCCACTCATGAAAGATTCAAAAAATTCTCAGAGGACTGACTAAAGGATGGAATCCCAAATCTACCGCCATCATTGAAGGGAATGACCTTACAACGATAAACCTTGAGACTCTCATGGGTAAGTTGATGACCCACGAGCTAGATATGATGGACCAAGAAGAAGCCTCCATACAAGAGAAGAAAGAAAAACGAAGGAAAAGGAAAAATCTCTTGCTCTCAAGGCCAACAAGCTCTCTCATAATATGACTCCGATGATGACGATTCAGATGATAAAAATTGCTCTCACTACTAGACACTTCAGGAAGTTCCTCATGTTTAACAAAGCAAATCGTTTAAGAAGGGACACTGGTGAAGAACCTGATTGCTACAACTACAAGAAAATTGGACACAGCAAGAGGGACTGTCCAATAGAAAGAAGAGAATCTGGCAAGTTCGAAAAGCCAAACAAAGGAAGCTCATCCTCAAGGAAGCACACCAATACTAGCATCTGGTGCAAAAATGATGCTAGTGACTCGGACAATGACAAAGAATACAAACACCATACTAATGTTTGTCTTATGGCAACATAGTCAAATCAGGTACTTGATGACTTCTCTATGAATGCTCTTTCTTATACTAAATTAGAAAATATCATTCTTGAACTACATGATGAACACAAAGTTTTGATAAGTAAGCACAAAAAATCTCTCAAAGAGATTGATACTCTCAAGCAAGAAATAAAAAGACTTTCTAATATCATTTTTGATATAAAAGGGAAATCTTATGCTTCTGACACTGATGAGATTGAGTCTCTTCGACTAAATCTCCAAGAAGCTCTAGACGTTATAAAGAAAAACGTTGAATATCAATCTCTCAAGGAAGGATATGATTGCTAAGTACAAGACACTTGTTGCTAACCAAAGAAAATATGCAACTTCTATCAAATACAATGATCTTCTTACAAAAAGCAATAAACAAGATGATAGAGATATGGCCTACACAAACGTATGTTGTCATAATCAAAGAGACACCAACACACATCACAACACTAGCTACAAGAGTCACACTCACTTAAACACCCATAGGCCCTATCCCCAACAAATGCACACACAAAGAGCCTCTGTAAAGAAAAACACGAACACGTCACATCATGCTTTCTACTATCGTCACCATAACAATCATGCTAGAACTTCTCTTCATGATAAACTCCTCGTACTCAAAATACTCACTCATCTTCTCCTAGACCTGTAACAACCATTATATGCCACTATTGTGGTTTACTTGGACCACAATCTCATTACTGTCAAATGAGAAAGCATGTTGACATGTGAATGCTAAAATAGGTTCCTAAAACTAACAGTCAAGGACCCAAACATTTCTGGGTACCAAAGTCTTCATCTTTAACTTGTGTTGTTGGTGAACCCTCCATCGCATGCTAGAAGCAAGTAGATTCGGAATAGCGGTTGCTCACGACATATGACCGGCGATGCTTCACTTTTTGTAATGCTATCATAAAGAAGGAATGACATGTATCCTTCGACAATAACTTAAGGGGTTACTCATCGGACATGGTAATATCGACTCCCCTTCTTACCCTTGTATTAAAAATGTTTGCCTTGTTATAATAATCTTCTTAGCATTAGTCATGTCATAGATAATGGTTATGGAGTTAACTTTGTTAAACACAAATGTTTCATTTATGATAGCAATAATGGCTCCACTGTATATGAAGGGATTAGAGAAGACAACATGTATGTGTTTTATCTCCTTGAAAGTACTAAAAATGACAGATGCCTAGTAGTAAAGAATGATGAGAGTTGGCTTTGGCACATGAGACTTGGACACGCCAACATGGACACTATCTTCCGACTTGCCACCAAGAAGCTAGTCAAAGGACTCCTAAACATTCCTTTCAAAAAAGACATGATGTGTGAGGAATGCGAGAAAAGTAAGTTAACTAAATCTTCCTTCAAATCTATCAACTCGGTGAGCACTACAGACCTCTCCAACTCATTCATATGGATTTATTCGATCCTAATATAGTAGCTAGTCTTGGTGGTAAACTCTATGCTTTTTATTTTAGTAGATGATTTTTCGAGATTTTTTTGGATTATTTTTCTTGCAAATAAATGTGATACTTTTCGTGAATTTGTTACTTTTTGTAAATGTGTTCAAAATGAGAAAGACATTATGATCAACAAAATTAGAAGTGATCATAGTGGTGAATTTGACAATACCGATTTTAAAATTTTCTATACTAAAATGGTTTTGGTCATGATTTTGCTTGTACTAGAACTTTACAACAAAATGGTGTAGTAGAAAGAAAGAACAGAACCCTCGACGATATGGGCAAGGTCATGTTAAACCAATACAAGCTCACTCAATACTTTTGGACGGAAGCCGTTAACACGGCATGTTATGTTATAAATAGAATCTTGATTAGACCTATTTCTATGAAAACTTCTTATGAGCTTTGGTTTGGCAAAATTTCTTCTATTGAATATTTTAAAGTTTTTGATGCAAATATTTATTCTGAACACCAAAGATAACCTAGGCAAATTTGAAGAAAAATCCTTTGAAGGTATCTTCGTTGGTTATTCAATGCATAGTAAGGGATTTCGTGTCTTTAACAAAAGAAGTCTTGTAGTCGAAGAGTCAAAGAGTCAATCAATATCCCTTTCGACGAGCTTAACACTTCCACATCTAGTTCCTTAAACGATGTTGATGACATCTCCTTTAGTTTGGAGAATTCCTCTCTTGAAGATACAAATGCTCCTTCATCTAGTAATAAAGTTGAGATTCCTCCACCTGAAAATTCTTCAACTATAGAGACTCCTCAAGAGGATCTCCCCAAAGAATGGAGATTTATTTCCCATCATCCTAAGAAACTTATTATTTGTGACCCGAGTTAACACTCGATCCTCTACACGAGATTACTGTACAAATATAGCTTTATTTCTCAAATAGAGCCTAAGAATATCAATGATGCTTTTAATGATAAATTTTGGATGATTGCAATACAAGAAGAGCTTAATCAATTTAAGAGAAACAATATTTGGGAACGAGTTCCTAAGCCCCACAACTATCCTATTATTGGGACAAAGTATGTGTTTCAAAATAAGCTTAATGAGGATGTGATCGTTACTCGTAACAAAGTTCGATTGGTTGCTCAAGCCTATAACCAAGAGGAAGGCATTGATTATGAAGAAATCTATACACAGATTGCTCGTCTTGAATCCATCTGAATGCTTTATCTTTTGCTTGTTTTAATGATTTTAAACTTTTTCAAATGGATGTCAAAAGTTCCTTTTTAAATAGTGTTATTAAAGAAGATGTGTATGTCAAGTAACCTCCTGGCTTTGAAGATTTTAAATTTCCTGATCATGTTGCAAACTACACAAAGACCTCTATGGCCTCAAGCAAGCTCCTCGTCCTTGGTATGAGTGTCTTAGCTCCTTTCTCATTTCTCACAACTTCTCTAAGGGCAAAGTTGACACTACACTTTTTATTAAAACTCACACTGGAATACTCCTATTAGTTCAAATTTATGTTGATGACATCATTTTTTGTTCTACTAACAAAATACTATGTAGAGTTTGTCAAAGTTATGTAGGATGAGTTTGAAATGAGCATGATGGAAGAATTATCTTTCTTTCTCGGATTACAAATCAAGCAAGGACCTCAAGGCACGTTCATCAATCAAGCCAAATACACAAAGGATCTTCTTAAGTGCTTTGAACTAGACTCCTCCAAATCAATGAAAACTCCTATGACCACAACAACTAAGCTTGATCAAGATGGCAATGGTGTATCGGTCGACATTCATAAGTATCAAGGTATGATCAGTAGCTTACTTTATTTAACTGCTAGTCGTCCCGATATTATATTTAGTGTTTGCTTATGTGCACGATACCAAGCAAATCCCAAAGAATCACACTTATGTGCCATAAGCGCATTTTTTGGTATCTTAAAGGCACCACTAATATGATACTTTGGTATCCAAATTTTTTATCCTTTGAGCTTATCGGCTACTCGGATGCAGATTTTGCCGGATGCAAGCTTGACCGAAAAAGCACTAGCGACACATGCAAATTCTTTGGAAAATTCTTGGTTTTATGGTTTAGAGAAAACAAAACTCGGTTGCCCTGTCTACAACTAAGACCAAATACATTGTGGTTGGATGTTGTTGTGCATAAATTCTTTGATGACACAAACACTTGTAGACTATGGTATTTCTTCAAATGGCATTTCTATCAAATGTGACAATACTAGCTCTATTAATCTTACTAAAAATCTAATTTGTCACTCGCGTACGAAATACATTGAGATTCGACATCACTTCTTGCGTGATCATCACCTAAAAGGAGACATCCATCTTGAATTTATTGACACTTAGCATCAACTAGCTGACATCTTTACTAAGCCTCTTGCCAAAGATCGATTTTCTTTCATTTAGCAGAAAATTGGCTTTATTGGAAAAATCTTTTTAAAACCCTTCCTAACGGATAAACCAACGAAAAATTCGACAGACTTTCGTGGGAAACCGTCGGCTTTTCCATTCCTCTTTACAGCTGGCAGATAATCCTTTTTCAAACGATCTGGTCATTTTTCTCAAACAATTTCAAATATCGGGTTATTCGTCAGATCTTCGCAGAATTTCGTCAGATGATCCGAATGACACAATCTATCCAGATTTGATCGAATCTACCTTCCCCTCTTTCCCAAAATCCCTTCATATTCCAAACACTGCTACACACTTCCCAAAACCCCTAACCCCTCACATCCCCTCTCAAAACCCACGTATATCTTTAATTACTTCTTCTCTCTTTAAAAACTTCCACCATTCCTCCTCCTCTCTATCTCTCCACTCTTCACACACTCAAACCCAATCATCAGCCCAGATCCGCTTCAATCTGGCCGACACTCTGTACCACCACCATGTCTTACAAGCGTTCCCGCCATAGTGCCTCCTCTTCCTCATACCAAGCTCCTCCTCCTATATCCATGTTCCTCTCCACCGCCACTACCCACGGCCACAATCCGGCCATCTTCTGTTCGGCCCAACAATCCTATGATTGGTTCACTATTTTCAACAAACTTATTTGCACCGGCAAGCCAATCTCTTCCTTTATTTCCCAAACCATCAAAAAAATTCGATGAAGCCGGTTACGCGAATCTGCTAGAGTGGCAGGCCGATGTTTATCCTGCTGCCATCCAGATGTTATATTGCAACCTGGTTACAAGCGACAATGGTCCAGAGTTCGAGACTAGAGTGGACGGGGTCAAGTTCACCATCACCACCACTTCCCTTACCAACATTTTTGGCATTCCAAAGCGCTCCAACCTTCGTTCCCTTTCTTGCACCATTGACTCCATCAAGCTCTCCTCAAACTACACCTTTGAGGAATTCATATTCTGCATCTGCGATCATCCCACCTCTCTGAAGCCTGATGACAAGGACATGAGTCCTTTCTACCATGATATCCACCACATCCTCTGCCACTCCATCACCCCAAGTCTGGCAATATAGACAACCTCACCACTGAGGAACTCATTGCCATGTACTATCTCTTCGCCCGCCAACCATTCTCTCTCGCCAAGACGATTGTGTACTCGATGATCTGGATCTAAGAGGCCAACCATCGGTTTCTCCTTCTCGTATGTACATCACCATAATTCTGGAAGCAAATGGAGTCGATCTTACCAATTGTCCGAAGGAAAAAAAAAAGAAGCCAACTCTTGTTGCCAAATCGAAGCTACGACCCCTCCACTCCTCATCTCAACCCTCAGCTTCCCAACCACCTGCTGCTGGCACTTCCTTTACTCCTCCAGCTCCAACGCCTCTATCTCTGGAGATTCGTCGATACATTGATCGCTGTTTCGACTCTCTCACCATCTCCACCTCGGAGCGCATCCAGGCTGCCACTAGAGGACTGAAAACCTTGATTCATCATGGCTTTATGGATCAGGCATTTTATATTCAACGTTGCTTTCTGGAGAATAATGCTCTTATCGACCCTGTTGTGCCTAATCCTGCCTACCCTAGTCTTCGGTTCACTAACCAGAATGTCTATGGGTTCATGTATCCGAACGATATTGACCCCTATGGCTCTTTTACTCCTGCTCTGGGGTTGATGAGGATCCCACTGATGACATTAATCATGCAGCTGCTCCTGATAGTTGATGATCCCAAGTGCTAGGAAGTAATGTGGTGGAGTCCACTAATTGTTTTGTTTTGTGTGTGCAGTCCTTCGTAGACTTTTTAGTTTTTTAATGTTTGATATCTTGTGCAGTCCTTCGGGGACTAGTCTTAATAGTGTTGTTTAACAATCTATCTTCTGTAGTCCTTCGGGGACTGGTTATCCTATTGTTCTTATTACTGTGGTAAATTTCATCCTTATCCTAGCATGGATTCTATGTTTTCAAAAGTTTGTTATTATCAAATGCTATGTCTTTCATGTCTCTCTATACTGGTTGTTCTATCTTTATTACTGATTTTATTTTGGATAAATGCCAAAAGGGAAAAAATGGTATTGAGGGGGAGATATCAATTTAAGGGAAAGCTCTCTCTTAAAAATAGTATTTGTCAATTATCAAAATGGAAGAGATTGTTGGCATACTGATTTTGATATTGTATTCACGATTAACGTCTTTATTGTTTTAGATTCATTTACCCCTCAGGTTCAAAGGAAAGCCTCTATCAATAAAAGATATCTGCATCCATCACCTAGTTCTCAGACTCATCTTGGTTCACAATCAAAGAATACTGAAGCTTCACAAGACAAAGATCCAGCTTCAAACCTCCAAGAGTCTGTAATACATAGGCAACAAATGTAAGCACTTCTATATGGATGATAAAATAAAAGCTTCAAAAATAAACAAATAAGGATCTATGAAGAAGCGGATCATCCGTCAGATGACCACGGAATTCTGCCGAATAATCCGAATTGTTCCAGCAAATTTTTGTGGGGACATTCGGATCATCTGTCGGATCACCGCGGATATCCGTCGGACAATTCAAATTGTTCCAGCAAGTTTTTGTAGGGACATTCGGATCACCGCAGATGTCCGTCGGACAATCTAAATTGTTCCAGCAAGTTTTTTGTAGGGACATTCAAATCATTCTCCGAATTACCGCGGATATTCGTCGAATAATCCGTTTTGAAACATCAAGTATTTTGTGGGGACATCCGGGTGATACATCGGACTTCTACGAATCACCGTCGGATAATCCGCCAATACTTAACTGGCTATTTGAAATTCAAATCCAACGGTCACTATCAAAAGCATTTAATGCATCCAACGGTTAGTTTTCTAGCCGTTACTATTTGGACAAATAATCCTTCGGATGTCCGCGGACAATCGACAGATCATTCGCCTGGTTGTAGAAAATGCACACTTGTCTTGGATTTGTATAAATACTTTTTCCTTCTTCATAAATGCTTATCCATTTAAGTCTTAAAATTTTCATGTACCAAAGAGCTCCACCATTACTCTACAAAGCTTTAAGTTGTCATCCATTGAAGTGTTAGAGTATTCAAGAGTTGTAACTTAGACCTTCCAAGTATTCAAGAAGATCGAAACCTTTTTCTCTCAAGTTTGAAGTTGACGAGCCTTCGTAGAAAAACTCGTGTGTAAGAAGTTGACGAGCCTTCGGATGAATATTCATGTGTAAGAAGTTGACGAGTCTTCGGATCAAAGCTCGTATTATACTGTTTACTCAAATAGTGGATTAAAGCCGGAGAGAGTTCAGGGACTGGAGTGCCCCTCAGGAGGATACCATGATATATCGAGTGTTTGATTATGCAGCTGTATAGAAAGTATGAGTCATTTATGGGGGAGCATGATTATGCACGGATAGCATGGACCATTATGTATTTGTGGTATTTTGCTGATGATGATTATTGCTCCATGTGGATGATGCTATTGATGGGTCAAAATGCTACCAGGATAGCAAGTTGAAGTGCCAACTTGGTGTAACTTTCTTTTTGAAGGATTTGGGTACAATAAAGACTAGTCATGGGATGGAGATCAGCCAAGAGATAAAGTCTAAGTTGCTATACTTGTCCTAAAAGAAATACATTCACCAGGTACTTCAGCATTTCAGGACGGACGGTTCGAAGAAAGTGAGCAACCCCCATTGCAGCTCACTATATGCTCATTTCGAAACATTGTCCATCTATTGATGAAAAAAAGAAAATATGGAGCGGGCCCCGTATGTTTCAGCAGTGAAGAATCTCATGTATGTCATAGTGTGTACAAGGCCATATATTGTTTACGTAGTTGGCATGGTTAGCATGTATTTTTCCAATCTATGAAGGGTAGATTGGAGTGCGGTCAAGTGGATACTCCAATATCTTTAGGGCACTTTTCATTTGGCAGGGTGACGAAACAAAGTTGGTTGGCTATACTGACACTGATATGGCTGGAGATATGGATACAAGAATATCGACTTGGGCTAAGTTATGATGTTTGCTGATAGAGCAGTTTTGTGGTGATCGCAATTCCAAAAATGTGGTGATTTGTCTACGACAGAGGCAGAGTTCATTGTAGCGATGGAGGTTTGCAAGGAGTTGTTGTGGATGAAGAAGTTTCTACAAGAAGTGGGGCTTAGGAGCAGTATATTTTGCTTTGCAATAACTATAGTGCAATCCATCTTACCGATATTTCATAGTCAATCCAAGTCTATTACAATTCGGTATTATTGGATACGAGATGTGCTTGAGGCAAGGACGTGACGCTTGAGAATGTTCAGACGAAGGACAATAAACCAACAAAGCTCAAGAAGGTTCTACCAAGAGAAACGTTTGAGCACTACAGGATGATCATCGAAATGACGAGCTCCTCTACCTAGTTGGTAAGAGGGAGATTTGTCAGAGTTGGATGAGGTTCCCAATCTATGTGGAGAACATTCCGAATTACTTGGTGTTGTTCAGTTTCATGTTTGCATTCGTCGACATTCGTCGACTCAGTATACGGATGGTACACTATGGTGTACTGTCATTGTAGAAAATTTTAGATTTGCAATTTGTCGATTCACATTTGCCGATAAAAGTACATCGTTGTTTTATCGACGGTATACCAGCCTGTCGGGTTGAACCCAAATTTGGTAGATTTTTCTACACTGTTGGATCATGTGAACGGTCCAGATCTACTGCGGGATTGAGGCGGTATAATTAGGTTCTCCTAATCCTAATCCATCAACAAGATTATGATCTTTACAACTTTGGAGAGATAAAGAGTGATTGACGGCTACTTCGAAGTAGAGATTGTTTCGGATAATTCTTCTCGTTCTCTTGTTCTTCGAAAGTCTGTAATCCGTGTTCATTGTCTAAGTAGTTGTGGTGATCCGGTTGGATCGACAGAGAAGTTTGTAGATGGTGTATTTCTCTAATTCACTAGTGAATGTTTTTCTATAGTTGGACTTCGATTATCTTGTGATTTTTTCGTAATGATTTTCCATGTCAAATTTTTTATGTTCGCGTTTTGACTTTTTTGTGATATTGACGATTTGATTTGCTGTATTTTTCTTCGGTTCTCTTGTAATCTTTTTGGTTTGGAAGAACGGTTTTCGCGTTTTATTTTCAACATTAATCGATTGGTCAACCGCAAATTTCTGGTGATTTGTTACAGTTCGATTAATTGATCTAGTCAACCGCTACTAATTAATGTGTACTTTTGTTTGCATCAAAATATAAATTCAGCTGTAGTGCGACATAACTTGCAAGTAGCAATACATTGTTCTTAGTCGCATTGCGTCTGTAACTGTACTAAGGCATGTGTATATACCAGGTAGACCTGTCAATTAGGCCGGGTTGGTCCAGCCTAGCACGAGCTAAGCCCGAAAAATTGGCCCATGTGCCTGTCCCGTATTGGGTCGTGCCACGTCACGTATGTCAGCTCAATATAGGCCCGACTGGCCTGGTCCGAAAGTCCAAACCCGATTTGGCCCTATGTAAATGCGTGTGATTGTTGAAAAGCATATATTGAAATATGTTGGATGTTCAATATTCTGTGTTAAAAAAAATGTTTGTAACTAATATACAAAAAAATTTAGAAGGACGAAAATGAATGTCCAAATTTGTCACGTGTTAATCAAAATCCGGTCCGGTCCAATCTGAAGTCTACTGTGCCGTATCCGGTCCGGCTCATCTAAATTTTGTTTCGGTCCACTCGACAGCTCTAATTCCAGGTCATGAGCAATGAAGTTTACCATCTTTATTGCTCATGTCGATGACAAGACCACCTTAGATCTCAGAAGCTACTCTTTCCTTATCAAAGCTATAGATAATAGTGTAGGTAGGTATATTATAATCGAGTGCACATCTTCAAGTTTCATTACCAATAAACTATAGGCATGGGTGGTAGTGTCCCATACAAAATCAGTCCTGTGCAGAGCAAAATGGTTGGTGCAAACAAAATGGGGGAGGCCACAACTCAGCAAGAGCCAAAGCAGACATTAATGGTGGCATGTGGGGAGTTTAATGCCAGAGGACTGATCTGTTTCTTATCACCTACAGACTATATACACACACACTGCTGAATCTGCCAGAAATCTGCTGCCAATTTTTTTTTTTTTGCACTGTCAAAGTTACTTTCAGTTGATGTCTTTAAACTCCAAGCTCTGTAGAACTGTGTGTCTTTAAACTCCAAGCTCTGCTGAATCTGCCAGAAATCTTACGCCATTTTAGCATTTGGGCCTGGTTGTTGCATGCTACATAGCTAGGCCCATTAACCATGGACCTAACAAGCTAATGTGTGGGCCACTGGCCTTTTATTATTATGAAAACTAAAATAATCAGGCAGACACCTTCGTCGGAGATACTTTAACATAACTATCACGTGCACGTGAAAAGCACATAAAATAAAAATCTCAAAAATTGTTAAAAAATATTGTAAATTAGAATTTGTTACAGGCATGTTTATATTTTAATTTGGATTGGTTATAGATATAAGAGCTTTTCTTCTTGTTTGGTTGAGTTTGATTTTCCATTTTGCATATATATAATAAATTAAACTTTTTAACAATTTCTTACATTTTTTTTTTAAATGGTTGATGATATACACGACTTAGACGGCTCATTTTGAAGCCCTTTATAATAGTAAATATAAGTGCATGAAGTTGGATCCTATTAGATAGTTAAACTGTTAGTTATGCTTCTTCTTTTCTTATAATTACAATAATATCTTATTATTTTGAGATTTTTTTAGTGCTTTTCGATCTATTTGGACCGCGGATCGCTTCAATTTGGACCCATTTCGAACAGGTTGAGTTCGATTCGGTTCCAACATCTTTTTGATCCATCCCGTCCTGCCAATGGGTCCAGTCCGGATGCATCTAATTTGGCCTCAATCTCATGGTGTGAGATGGGCCGGGCTGGGTCGGCCCAACCCGAGTCTATTGTTGACCGGGTTTGACCGGGCTTGGGCCGGGCCGGGCTCAGCCCAGATTAAGGATCGGGGTCGAACTGGGTTGACCCGTAATTAAAAAATTCAAACCTAGTCCGGACCCAGACCCGGATAGGTTCGGGCCAAGCCGTGTCCAGGTTAGTCCGCAGGCTGGCGAACTTTAAAAAAATATATTTGGATTCAGTTTTGAATTTATACTATATTTGTTTCTGCTTCTAACACAAATCAAATTGAGACTATTGGTTAGCAGAACGATTGTAAAAATTGATTGAGGTCCCCTCCTGTATTAATTTGAATTTTTATCAAATATATATCGGGCAGGGCTGGGTCGCGGGCCTGAAAATATTTAACCCATATCGGACCCAACTGGGAGTACGGCCGAGTCTGGCTAGGGTTCTAACCCTGGACCCAGCTCTAACTCCGATGCAATGTGGGCCGGGCCGGGCTGGTCCGTTGACCGGGTCCGGACCAACCCATACTGGTTTTGACCGGGCCAATTCAAGGTCGGTTTCCGGGCCGCACGGCCCAATACACACGTTGACCCCGGTCCCGTCCGGCCCGGGCCGTGCCAATTTGTTGAATATAGGAACGAAACCAGACAAAAAGAAAAAGAAAAAGAAGGGAGGGAGAGAGAGAATGCTTCAGATTCGGCTGAACAAGGGGTCGGCGGCGGAGGCCGGATGCCCCTCGGCAAATTCGGCGCCGCCGGCGGAGACGGTGACGGTGGCGTGCCCCGACCACCTGGTCCTGGCCGATCTGCCAGTGGCGAAGAGCCTCGGCGCCGTCACCTCCTCCGCCGCGTCCAACGCCAAGCCCTCTATTGGACGGCGGTCGCGCCGGCACCTCGGTGAGAGGGTCCACTTCTGCGTCCGCTGCGACTTCCCCATCGCCATCTATGGCCGACTCGTCAGTAATCGATCCCCTCTTTCTCCGTAAACTTTTGATTTTTGGTGCAAATTAGTTGGAATCACTTGTTAGCTAGGGTTTGGCGACGAAGTTTTGATTTTCTTTTTATGGTGGAAGTAGAAGTGCAATCCCCTTGAATGGTCCGTGGAAAAAAGTTTGGATTTTATTAGAAATTACTTGGAATCACTTTTGAAAAGGGGTTTTCCTTATCTATACGACTTATTGCGGGAAGAAGAGATAGTGAAAATAGAAAAAAAAATCTCTCTTTTTTAATTAGGTTGTAGTAAATCCTCCCTTTCTTTCTTGCTAAAGTTTTAATTTTTGTTACAAAATAATTGGAATCACTTGTTAGCTAGGGTTTTACTACACCGATACGTGGAGAGAGAGAGAGAGAGAGAGAGAGAGAGAGAGAGAGAGAGAGACAAAAATAGAATAATTCCTCTTTGCAATTAGACTATTGGAAGGGACTTACCGAATTGCTGGATATCGATAGGAATGCTGATATAAATAACCAATAGAACAAGAAGACTTGTACTACTCACTTTCCCACCCTCCTTTTTGATTGTTGGTGGAAAGAAAGTTTTTATTTATATTACTAAGCATGGTAGTCAATGGCGCGCCTTGCAGAATGGCACAACAACTGCGTCTCGCACCTCACTAGGCAAGATGCCTTGCTCCAGGCGCACCCAAAGCGTACGCTAAGCGAGCCTTATGATTTTTTCATTTATAGAAAAAGCTTTTGAGGCATGGAGATACTTCTTACCTCATACAAGTAGTTGGTTACTGTTGAACTGAAAAAACTAAAATTTACTAAAAGTATGGTAGGAATAATACAAACTCTTGCTAGTTATGTTGACTGCTACTGTTGCTCTGCTAGTTCACTTATTTATGTTTTTAACGTATTTTTGTTGGTTTTAATATGTTATTTGGTTTTATTTCTTACATTACTAATTTATTTATTTATCTATGTATATTTTTATTATTTTTAATATTTGTGCCTTGTTTCGCTCGGACACGCGTCTTAGCTGCGCCTTGCGCCTCGGACGATATAGACCTTTCTATCTCGAGTACGCCTTGCGCCTTTGACTACCTTGTTACTAAGTACATAGATGCACTTGTTAGCTAGGATTTTGCTACATCGATGCAGATTGAATTGAGGTACTGAATCGCTGAGATATCGATAAGAATGCTGATAGAAGCACCCAATAGCAGAAGAAGACTACTACTACTCACTTTCCCGCCCTCCTTTCAACTGTCCGTAGAAAAAAAAGTTTTGATCTCTGTTATGAAGTACATGGATTCACTTGTTAGTTAGGGTATCGCTATTTTGCTACATCTATATGGCTGAATTGAGGACAAAGAGAGTGAAAATTGGATAATACGTCTTTCCAGTGAAACAATTGCAAGGAATTTCTTTAATCTTTGAGTCTATAAAAGTGCTGATGGCAAAGCCCAATAGAATAAGAAGATTAATCCTCTGTTTCCACATCTTCTTGTGTCTCTAGTGGAATAAGTTTCAATTTTTGTTAGAAATTACTTGAACACTTCTTATCCAGAATAGTCCCTCTTTATAAAGAGGTTATTGCAAGCAGCTTCTTGATTCTAATGAGATATCCACAAGAATGCAAAAGGAGGTAACCTCTTCCTTGAATCGTCAATGGAAAACGTTTTGATTTTTATTACCTGGAATATAGGTTCCGGATATTGGATACCGGACCCATACTGGTTGGGTGGTTGTCATACCGGATACTGGATACCAGACGATATATCGGACATATCGGGAGATATGACATCATGGTGGGTATAGGATAGTAATTCACTTAATATAATGTATGGCAAATTTTCAGAGCATTAATATAAATATACTAGAATCAGTCTTTAGTGTATTTAAATTAAGGCATACATATTCTAAGTCACTCTAAAAACTAACAAAAACATACATATTCTGAATTACTTTTCTTTTGAAACCGGGTTTAAACCCGAATGATCCGAATCATATCGAGTTAAGCCACTATTTTGACCGCTTTGGCTAATATCTCGACCGATTTGGCCCGAATACTGCCGATATGGGTCTTAGACCATTTTTTTTTCCATACCGAGGTCATATCATATAGGTCCCCCTCTGAAAATGGTATACCAGCTGATATGCCTGCCGGCTATCTGCCGGCTGATATGATGGATATCCCGCACAAAGCTTGCAATAACTTGTTTGTGATTAAAAATGGTTCTTACATCTATATAAATTGTGGGCAGAGTTGTGTGAAAATTACCCCTCTTTGCAGTGAGGTCCTTGCAAGGATTGCTTGAATCATTAGACATCTATTAGACAGTTGATAGAAATGCCCCAATAGATCCCCTCTTTATTGAACCATCAGCAGAAAAAGTCCTCATTATTGTTGCAAAGTGCTTGGGAGTCACTTTTTAGCTAAGGTTTCCTACATTGATACGACTTGAATTATGAACAGAGACTGAGGGAAAAAAAAATCCTTTTTGTAATGAGATTATTGGAAGGGATTTCTTGAATCATTGAGATATATGTAAGAATGCTGATAGAAAATCCTAATAGAATTATAGAACAAGAAGAGTTTAAAAAAGTTGAGTTTTGTTAGAAACTACTTGGAATCACTTGTTAGCTATAGGTTTTTGCTACATCGACACGACTTGAATTGGAAGGTTATTGGAAGGGATTTCTTGAATCATTTATATATGTAAGAATGCTGATAGAAATGCCTAATAGAACAAGAGTTAAAAAAGAGAGAGTTAGTTTGGTTAGAAACTACTTGGAATTACTTGTTAGCTAGTTTTTTGCTACACCGACACTACTTAAATTTTGGCTATAGATAATTAAAATAGAATAATCCCTCTTTGTAATGAGGTTGCTAAGCAGTTAAAAACCATTATATATCGGTTATATAACCGATATATAACGGTATCGGTCCGACACCGATATTTTTTTGGGGTAAATATCGGTACCGATATTATCGGCCGATAGGACCGATATATCAGTATATATCGGTTTTGAAATAAATCGATATATAACGGTTAGGTTTTGTTAAAACCAAAAGTCGGGAAGAGAGAAGTACAAGGTCACGGTGTGCTGTAGATTCACTCTCCTCACTTGTTCACGATAATGAATATATGGAGGATGAAGAAGATAAAGATGAACAAACTAGGGAAGAAGTGGAGAAGATGGTGATGGTGAAACGAAGAAAATGAAGTTGAAGTTGAGGCTAATGAAGATTATTAGATGTTGAAAATTGAAAGTTGAATTGAGATCTTTTTTGCTTTCATATTAGTTGAACCGTTTTGAAGTGGTATTTTTTATATTGTAATGTTGGTTTGGACATGAACCTTTTAATTTTATGCTTTAAGAAACCCTTCTTGCATATTTTATAATAGATAACTATTAAGTGTGTTGTTCATATATAAAAATTGGGTTAAAAATGCAAACCGATATTTACCGTTATAAATTCGATATATCAGTAATATATCAATAACTCTACTGAACCGTTATCATGAAAAAACCGTTTTTAATTGCATGTTGAGGTTGTTGGAAGGAATTTCGTGAATTATTAGGATATCTAGAAAATGCTGACAGCCATACTCATAACTGTCCAGACGAGTCACAATAAGATAAATTGGCTTCCCAACCAATCATATATAATGTCATGGGTCAGATAGATATAATGAATAGCTCAATTTGGATAGTTTGACTGTGGAATCCATAGGTGTGTCTGCTGGTTTGCAATCTAGGAATCCTATTTTAGATAGAAGATCAACATATTTGTACTGAGAAAGCTGCAATTGTCTAGAACTCCGTAATACCTTAATACCAAAAAAAATATCTCAGCGACCCGAGGTCCTTTCTATGAAAATGAGAGGTTAAATGTTCTTTCATCTTGGAAATGCTTGTAGAATCATCGTCGATGATGATTATGTCATCCACATAAACAAGTAAGATGATTACTGAATTCGTCAAACCTTGCATATGGTAACTATTTTGTACTATACATGGACTTCTCTAGGAGACATTCCATAAACTCTTCTGGTTGCTCAAAGCCTGGAGGCTGCTCCATAGAAATTGTTTCTTTCAGATCGCATTTGAAGAAGACATTCTTCATGTATAACTAATGAAGAGGCCAATTCCTAGAAACCGCCAAAGATAGAAGAACTCGAACATAAATTAACTTAGCAGCATGTGAAAATCTCAACATAATCCAAACCATACTGCTGGGTAAAGTCCTTAACCACTAAACGAGCTTTGAGCCGGTCAATCGAGCAATCTAGATTTTGTTTAACAACAAAGACCCTCTTACATTTGATTACCTTTTTACCTGAGGGCAAGGTACCCAAGTCCAATTCTGATTAGAGTGCGATGTATGAAGCAAGGTAGTCTAAGGCGCAAGGCACACTCGTGGCGCAAAAAGTTTATATCGCTTGAGGCACAAAAAGTTCATATTGCTCGAGGCACAAAGCATTTAAGATGCACGTTCGAGTGAAGCGTGGCGCAAAAATAAAACATAATTAAAATATACATAAATAAATACATTAGTAGTGTAAGAAATAAAATCAAATAGTATATTAAAACTAACAAAAACATTGCATACCTCCCTCCTACTTGTATAAGGTAAGAGCTATATCCTGTTTCAAAGTTTTTTAAAAAAGAAAAGAAAAATAAGGCGTGCCTAGGCGCGCCTTTTCTTGGTTGAGCCCTGCTGAAATGTGTGCCTTGGGTGTGCGTGGAGAAAGGCACCTTGCCTAGTAAGGTGCGAGGTGCACCAGCTGCATCTTGCTGCGAGACATGTCTTTGACTATTCTCCAACCATAGCGACATGCCTACCTAGATGCTAATAGAGGAAGAAAAAGTAATAACATCCAAAGAATAAACATATATACGACCAGAAGGAGTCAAACGATGGTAAGAAGCGAAGTTAGAAATAAGATAAGCACTAGTACATGAACGCTTACCCTTGCGAAGAGCAATATGAAAAGAGAGACCTTTATCTGAAGTCAGTAAAGGTGGCGAGTAGGAACAAAATGCTGCATTGTAGTACCTGCAAAAAAATTATCAGTAATACCCAGAGAAATAGCGGCAGGTGGAGGAATGATCTTGTCCCGACACCTATACACCTGGAAAAAGAGAACCAAAGACCTATACCTAGGGGGGAGAGAGAGAAGAAATATGTATATCAAGTTCAGAGGAACATATAAGAGGTTCAGTGTTAAGTATTAGAAGTATTAGGCTTTAGTCCCACATTGGTTAGAATAAAAGTGAGAGGGGTTAGCCTCTCCTATATATATGTAACTCTCTAATTAATAGAAATTATTTCATTATTCTACCCTACAATCAGGAATCGTGAATAATAGAGATGTAGATGGTGTATCGGAGGTGAAATAGTCCTGATCCTTGAGAAAAGTAATATCACAAAAAACAACCACCTTCGAAGTAGTGGGATCAAAACAAACATAAATTTTTTGTGTCCGAGAATAACACCCCCCCCCCCCCCCCCCCCCCCCCCCCCCAAAAAAAAAAAAATCATATGGGTAGCTCGCATATCAAGTTAATCCACCTTAGATCCAAAATTATGAGTATAACAAAGACAACCAAAAATCTTTGGTACGACATAAAATGGATTATCCTGCGGAAAGATGATAAAAAATGTGATTTGTTCTCAATGACATGAGAGGGCATGTTGCTTTATAAAAACAAGTAGCTAAGAACACAATTCCATAATTTATTGTGAACATTCATGAATATGGAGACAACGTGCTACCTCAAGAATGTTTCTATTCTTACCTTCCGCAATACTATTCTGCTGAGGAGTATATGGACAAGAAGTCTGATTAAGTATGCTATGAGTCTGACAAAATGCTTTAAACTTTTTGCTTACATATTTTTTAGCATTATCAGAACGAAGAATCTTGATGCAAGTAACAAAATGATTATAAGTTTCCGCTACAAAGATTTGAAATACAAATAGAAGATCGGACAACTAATGAAGAAGATATAATCATGTCATGTGTGAATGATCATCAATAAAAGTGATAAAATATTTATAGTTATGCATACTCGGTAGCTTAAAGGGACCCCCAAATATCACTATAAAGCAAAACAAAAGGTGAATTATGTTGTTTATGAATTATATGAAAAGAGGAATGCTGATGCTTTCCAAGAGCGACTCACAACTAAATTCAGATAATGATAAATTAGGTAATATAGTATTTAAGGGAGATAACGAAGGATGTCCAAGTCTCCTAAGCCTCTGAATGAAAGGAGCAACAACTGACGTATTGGACAGATGATCTACGTAGTAAAGATCGTTCTGTGCATCCCTCCACCAATTCGTACTTTTTCATAAGGTCATGTGTCACAAAGTGAGTTGGATAAAATGTTATCGAACAATTAGAATTATGTATAAATGACGAATAGATTATAAGTGATGCAATAATGAGAGTAATTTCCAAATATAAAGATGCTGTAACCGATAAATCAATAGCACTAGAATCATGAATAGTAGTAATTTCAGCCATAGAATGAATTTGTGAGTAGGGGTGAGCATTATTCGGTTTTGAACCGAAACCGAACCGAACCGAACCGAATAAGAGATTTGGTTCGGTTTAAAAAATCGGTTTCAGTTTTAAAAATACTAAAATTTATTTTTCGGTTTCGGTTTCGGTTTTAGGCTTCGGTTTCGGTTTAAAACCGAAAACCGAATAAGGCAACTAATACTCACCCGTCACCACTACTTAGAGATGACTTCTATCAGTCCTCTGGCTTTCTGTAGCAGCTGTGCAGCGGATAGTCACTTCAACTTTGTCAATGTGACGCTGTTTAATGTTTACCTTTTACGCAACAGTAACAATAAAAAGACATGCTGCAGCTGTAGAGTGATGTGACATAGCTTTGGGAGACTTTGCATGATAACATGGCTGCTGCAGTAGACATACCATCAAACGGAGCCTAAGGCTTCATACAACACTAGCAATAAATGTTTTACTACTAGTCATTAACCTTCTTTGACTCTGCAGGGTGCAGACTTGCCAGTGGCAGTGCTGCAAGCTAGCGTCTAACCCACATTAATACTCTTCTCTTCTTTTAACTTAGGTTATAAATAAGGAAGGGGGGAGGGGCTAAATGGAAATATACCTTAATGAAAGTCATAGTCCATCTCTGATTTCCTTCTTTCTAAAGAGGAGAAATAAGAATGGGATCTCGGGTTTTTCTCCCGTTCTTTTCGTTTTTCTCCCAATAAGGAGAAGCTCCCCATCCTTTATATTCTCCGGGACAGTGCAAACTCTCGGCGGCGCTGTCGTCGTCGAACAATGGCGTGGCCTTGGTAGCTGTCGGCGAAGGCGACGATGGGGGGTTGGGGTCTTCATGCCCCTCAGCAGCAGCAACAGACCCCAGTAGAGAGGAGGAGCTCATCGTCGTCTCCATCCCCCTCTTCCTCCTCTGATATCGCCTCCGCCGCGAGCACGCCATCGCTGCAGACCTCGTCGCTTTTGTTGTGCCTTGCCTTCTCCGCTGAGCTCCTCCTCTCTCTTCTCTCCTCAGCAGCAGACCCAGCCGCTGACTTTCTCTATTACGGCTCCTCGCCTAGCGACCGATCTAAACCGAATAACAGAACAAATTATTTCGGTTAGGTTTATATCGGTTTTAGGTATTTTCGGTCCAGTTTCGGTTTGTATTAATCTGAATTCGGTTTTCTCGGTTCTTCAAAATTCGGTTCGGTTGAAACTGAAATAACCGAATACTCACCCCTATTTGTGAGTGCTAGAAGCAATATTTGAGGGTCCATTATGAAACATGGTTCGAGACGCCGGAATCAACAACCCACGAATGAGAATGAGAAAGGAAAGAGATACCCGATGTAGTGGAAAATTAGCATGAGCTACAAAAGAGAGGAGTCAACGCAATTGGCCACATTTATCATTAGAAAAATGCATTTGGCTACTTGGTGGAGAAGGCGGAAGAGCACTAGTAGGTTAGATGCTCGTCTCGCGGTTGGTGTATCATTATGGTAACCATGCTTCTCCTAACACTAGTCTTCGCGATGATTGGTTCTCAAAAAATAACAATAATATAAACCACACCGGCTGCATCCTCTTTCCCAGGTATTACGACCTCGAGTAGATAAAGAAGGATGCTCACGAGCAACACCCCGACCTCGAAGGAAAGATTCAGAAGTGCATCGTTTAGATTGAAAGTGACCACCACGGTCTTGGCTATTGACAACAATGACAGTTAACATGGACTCGAAAGAGGTGGAAGATGATGTAGGCACACAATAAACTATCGACAGAACGGTCGTCAAAGAAGGAGAACTATAGTTAGAGAAAGAGAGCTGTGTTGAGAGAGAACCAGTGAGCAGACGCCATCAAAAGTAGACGATAACCGAGCCAAGAGAAGGACGCCAAAAGGGCCTCTCATTGTTGGCGAGTGACAACGAAATCGAAGGAGAACGGCTGAAACACATTCCATTGTTCAAAATGGACGTTGAAGAGGGCATCAAAGTTCAGTAAATCTTCTTCAAGTATGGCCGTATTGAAGATGTGAAAGATTTTTGAAGTTCGTCTTCAGACAAGTATAGAGACCGAAGATACGTCCAAACTTTTTGACTGTTTTCAGAAACATAATAGAGTTATAGCAACGAGCATCCATAGAGTTGGACAACCAAACAATTATCTTGTTGTCATTTTGAAACCAAGAGGCATACTGGGACCTTGGAGTCCAGTGGTGACTCCGTTAAGTGACGATGGAACCTTTTGTTGTTTAAAATATTTCTTTTACAACAATGGACTATTGCAAGTAATTCTTTGCGCCATAGAAAGCAATCGTGATGATTCGTAAATTGTCTTGAAGTCGACTGAAGATGAAGAAGCATAAAAAAGAACACCTTTGTTGTTATCAGAGGCGATAATCAACGGCGCACAAGATTAGCACAACAATTGTTGTTGTCCAACTTACGAAGAGATAGATCAAAGACGTCGAAGCACCATGTCGAAGTAGAGCAGCTTCAAAGACAAAAGAACCAAATAAGAGACCTCAAGCAAGTACAAAATTAAGCTAGTAATACGGATGACATCAAGGAACCATAGATACCAGGGAGGGTTGGTGAAGGAAGTGTCTAGAAGAAATCATTAAGGACGACTAGACTAAGGAGGGCTTGAAGGAAGTATTGTAGCTTTGTCATACATGTCGGCTATAGCCTAGCTGTAAGCGAACGTCTTAGCCTTGTAAACAATATTCTAAATGGCGGTCGAGGCGATCGTCTAGGCGGTGCTTAGGCGTAGACGACCGCTCTCCGCACCGCTTTTGCCATTGGTGGTGGAATAGGCAGCCAACATAGGTTTGACGGCTTAGGTGGATACCTAGGTGAATCAATATCTGACTAGATGTTTTGGCAAGACAGTTTTGCAAGCATTATGGACCTATGGTTAACTTTTACAAGACTGAAACTTCATAAATCTTTGTTGTACGACTTAGTTATGCATAAAATATCCTGAAAATATGCATATTATGAAAAAAAATGATAAATAACAAAAAATGCTCAAAATGTATCAAGCGTTTAGGTGATAGGCGGACCCTCTCCGTCGTGCACCCATCTACTGTTGTTTAAAACCTTGCTTGTAGAAAGATGTACCTTTATCCATGTGGGAGCTGGTGTTGAAATTAGCTCTATCGAAGGAGTTATCTCCACCACATATTATTTGAAACCTAGCATCCACGTTTCTTCGTCAGAGACTATGCTAGCTTCACCATAAGTTGTAGGAACTTTGCCGGAAGGTGTAGTAGCTTCGCCGGAAGCTAAGACATGCGTCTAGTTCGCAAGTTTAGCCACATAAGTGGCTATGACGGGAGCCGTGGGGGGGGGGGGGGGGGTTGGGAGAGGGGGGTGCTAGGACAATTTTTTTTTTTTTTTGGAGTTAGGGTTATCTCCAAAATTTTATAGCTCTGGTACTATTAAATTCACATACTTTTAATATGAATAAAAGATAAACTTTGGTACATTTATAGAAGCAAGTCGTGATATCCTCCTTTAGCCCGGGCGATATGGGACTCAAGTGAGATATACAATAACAGTGTTCTAAAAGGCGGATCTAGGCGCCGCCTAGGCGCTAGGCGACCAGTCACTGCCCAAGGTTCGACCGGAATCGACATGTAGGCGGCCATGCGTAAAAGGCGGCGTTAGGCGCCCGCCTAGGCGGCTCCAGGCGGTCGGGCGGCCGCCTAGGCGCAGTCGCTTGGAGAAAAAGACGGCCGTCCAGGTGATTTTTCAAAAAAAAAAAAAGAAGAAGAAGCAACATCAGAAGAAAAAAAGAAGCAGCAGCAGCATCGAAGTCAGAAGAAAAGAAGAAGCTGCTGCTAGTGATTTTTCAAAAAAAGAAGAAGAAGAAGAAGCAGCATCGGAAGAAAAAAAAAAAGAAGCAGCAGCAGCAGCATCGAAGTCAGAAGAAAAGAAGAAGAAGCAGCAGAAGCAGCCTAAGTCAGTCTTCTTTTTCTTCTTCTTCTTCTCAGTGTTCTTCTTCTTATTCTTCACTCTTCTTTTTCTTCTTCTTCTTCTCAGTGTTCTTCTTCTTATTCTTCACTCTTCTTTTTCTTCTTCTTCACTTCTTCTTCTCATCGAGCAGCATCCTGCCGCTCAAGTGTTTCTTTTCTTTTCTTTTCCTCTTCTTCACTCTTTTTTTTTTACAAGCAGCTGAGTGCTGCAGCTGCTGCTGAGTGCTACTGTGACACATAATAAAAGACACGAAACAATGAGTTTCTTTTTTAATGTGAAAGTGAAACATTAAATAAAGTGAGTCAATGACAGAGAACACAGTGAGCACATTAAACATAGTGAGTCAGTGACATGACAGAGAAATTATGGTGCACAGTGACACATAATTTTTTGTTGTGTTTTATATAATATAGTCTTGTACTATGAATTTGACTATTTGAATTATGTTTGGACTTCTAGTCTTATACTATAAATTTGACTATGTTATTATAAAAGACTTTGAATTTGGGGTATAATTTTTACTTAAGCATATTTTTAATTCCTAGATATTATTATTTTATATGCGGCGACCGCCTAATATTAGAAGGCTGCCTAAGCGCCGCCTAGGCGGCCTAGGCGCTAGGCGGTGGGTGGCCGCCCGCCTAACGCTTAGCGCCTTTTACAACCTTGTACAATAATGGTTGGAAGGGATTTCGTGAATCATTGAAACAACTATAGGAATGTTGATTGAAATAACCAATTGAATAAGAAGAGGCAAATATGGTATGAGAAGTTCTGATTAGAATATGTTGAAGGTTTTTTCAAACTGAAAAGCTTTAGGATCTGCAGAATTTTCTCTACTATGTGGGAGGTGAAGACATCTTAAATGATGTTGAAACCAGTGTTTAACAGCATAGGAGTAAGGATGTGGTATAGAAGAAAATATGACCCACTTGTGTTTTGAAAAAAAAACTTTTCTTTGAAGTCAAAAAGCATTTCTATTTGAACAAAAACCATGTATATAATCTGGGTTTATCTAAGAAACACACTATGAAGTTGCAAATACAATTAGGTATCTCCTTTTTGTAATCTTTTCAACATTTCACCTTTTGCTGTCAATTTTGATTAATTTTGGTTATGGCCCACATGATATGATGATATACCTACTTTAAGTTACTGTAAAAATCTGGTAAGTTTGTTACTTTGAGTTGGACAGGATTTTCTCTAAATTATAAGGTAAACAATTAAAAAGTTTAAACAAAAACTAGGAGTTTATCATGAGAAGTTAGAAAGCAAATGATCTAGTGGTCTTGGTGTGACAGATAAAAAGTGTTGAGAATACTAAGGCCTTGTTTGGTCAGCGTTTGTTGGTGGCTGTTTTGAGTTTTAAACTCAAAAACCAACAAAAACATGTTTGGCTGTTACTACTCCCCCATATTGCTTTCTAAAATTGTTTTCAAAAAACTTTGTTTTTAGGAAAGGGAAGAAAGTTGTTTCCTGAGATGTGTTTTCTCCCCAAATTATGTGGGGCCCTCCCCCACCCCACCCCAATTCTCTCACTCTCTTTCTCTCTCCTTATAATTTGCTGTTTTCCATTTCTTTTGCCTATTCTCCATCATCTCTCTCCTCCGCCTCCTTCCTCCTCCGTCTCCGAGGCAGCTCCGGCCAGCGGCGAGTTCCTCCGCCTCCTCCGACTCCGAGGCAGCTTCTGATGGCGAGTTCCTCCTCTCCTCCGTCTCCTTCTCGTAGCCTCGAACTTGAACGAGCTCGACGTCGTGGCCGACGAGGAAGCGGTCGAGGTTGCCCGACAAGGAAGCGGCTGACGTCGTAGCCGTAGAGGAAGTGGCCGAGGTGGGCCGACGAGGAAGCGGTGGGCCGACAAGGAAGTGGCTGACGTTGTGGCCGTAGACCTTCTCATGGCTCGAGTCTAGAGGTCGGAGGGCTTGTTATGAGAGCGGAGCTCGTCGGCGGTGACGATGGGGAGGCTGTTGCTGCTCTTAGGGTTAGGGCTTGATGTCGAGGCCTCGAACGCGCTCCCGCTGAGCCCAGTGTCGACGTGCAGACATGGGTTGCTCGTCCTCGTCGCAGTAGGTCGTTGTCCCAGTGACTTGACCTCCGGCTGTGGAGAAGCATATTAGTGTTAGAGAATAAGACACAGGTGACCTGACAATAGGAACATGACACAGAACAAGACACAAAATATTTTACCAAACTGAATTAAATTTTTTTTCAAAAAATTATTTTTCAGATGAAAGTAACCAAACACAAACTCAGAAATCCGTACTCCGAAAATAACTTTATAACTTAACTTTCAGAAAACTGTTTTCAGAACCAAATTTCAGAAAACATATCAAAACGGACCCTAAATGTTATCTTTCCTTATAATAAAATGGGGTTGGATATGTGTTATGGTATTCTGCAATAACAAGATGCAAGTTAAGTAAAATGTTGGCTGTGGTATTCTATATATAACAAACAAGGTGCAACATAATTGGTTAGGCTAAAAGATGCAAAAGGAACATATTTAGGTAACAAGAACAGGAATGCCGACACACCTGATAAGATAGTCATATAGGACCAATGTTTTAAAAGTCGAAGGCACAAGGCAAGTCATTTAGGCCCTCTTGGGACGAAACTTAAGTCCGAAGGCGTGGGGCGTAAGTTTTTCGGGTACTAAAATTTTGCATCCAAAACAATGATAATATATTTAAGTACTGAAAATAAGTAAAACTTATCAATAATAAAACATAACTATAGAAATATGATTTTCATAACAATTGTCAAACATATTATAAACCATTATTTAAGATTCATAAGAGCCTAAGACTAAACTATTTCGACAATAAAGGAAGAAGCTACTGCCATCTCCAAAGTGTCATAATAACAAATATTTGTATAATCCAAGTCTTGTTCATTTAAGAGAAATTAGATCTCTAGAAGCACATAAGATGAAATGGTAAAGGAGATAAAGAGAAAAAAAGAGTTGAACAAATACTTAGATCGAGGATGCTGATGCAATTGTAAATCTTGAGGTACTACTGCTCGGCTGGAAGGGTCGATGCACCTAGATCTATCACAGCCGAAGGGGACGTTAGTACCTTAAAAGAGAGGGAAGAAGAGGTTTTGATGTTGTAGTCACGGATGGGAAGAAGATGGTTTCAATACGGTTTAGGATTGTCTTGTGTGGGTAAGTAGGTAACTGGGTAATTTGTTGTTATAAACCACAAGTCAACCCCCAAAAGGCAAACTCCTAATGGGCGCAACTTCTTGACATGGGACGTTAAAATTGAAAGCTTCTTTGTAAAAACTGCACCGCCCCAATAAAAAAACGTCCGCCTCCTTGCTCTATGGTTTAATTAAACAAATCCCAGGACTACTTTGGGATGCACCGCCTTGACGAGTCCCATGAAGTTTTTTGAAACATTGTATATGACAAAGTTAGACAACAATTCTGGTAGTCATGACTTACGTCATCATCATTATCATCCTAACAACTTTTACTATAATAGGTCGTCTTGGGAGTATTTCTCATTGTTGAGAGAGCTTGACAGAGGACTGATCAAGTTTTTACACTAGCTATTAGTGCGACTCACCACTTCATAGTTTGGGGAACTAGCAAGGCAGCTTCGATCATCTGAGAGCATATAGTAAATCTTTGAAGGCCAATTTGTGGCAGGTTCCAGTTTTTCAGTCAAGGCTTGCCTCAATGACACACATAAGATGGATCCTCAAAATGCTACACTGAAAGGTCCTTAATTTTTTTAATAGAAGTGCTATATGTATTCAACTATCATATTAAATAGCAACGACCCCGCAGCCAAACCATTTTCCAAAATAATCCAATTTGGGCAATGAATTTGGATTCTAGAGTTTGTAGTTGAGAAAATGAGGGATAAGATTTGCAGAATTTGGGGATATGCATCTTAATGGCTATTTTAAGGTTTTGGAGAGAAATTGGATGGAGAAAGGCCTGCTGAATTGAGCAGTAAGAACACTTCCTCAATCAGGCTCAGAGAGGATTTAGGCTAGGATTTTGATTCACGAAGTAGTTTTGGGGTATGCAATTCAGTGTGGTGTAAAGTAGACAAGATTTTTGGCTATTGTGGAGGGGTTTAGCAGGGTCCTTTTGATGGAATTGATACTCATTTGCTGTGCTTGAATAAGAAGTGTGGATATGGACTTTTTAGGGAAAAGGTTGTTAGGGTTACTCTTTGAGGTGGAGGGGGACAAGGAATTAGGGTGAAGGATGTTGGTTAACGAGGAGTTTTAAGTAACTGTCTGAATAAACGGAGAAAGAAGACTTATTTCTGCAGACCAAGGAAACTTGAGGTGCAAGTATGAAGGGTGTAAAAGGCTCGCCACTCCCCCTTCCCCTTCCCTACTCCCACCCCACCTGCACGCACATGGAAACAAACACATGAAGAAAACAATTGTGTATTTCCTGTGATTTCAGTGTTGTGTCAGTTGTCTTCCTGTTGTGAAGTTAATAAACAAGAAATTGCAAAGTTAATAAAGCATTGTACATTTCCTGTGAGAAAGTCAGTGTTGTGTCAAGCTGAAGCTGCAACTTTCATGCTCTAGGGCTTATAAGCATAGTTTGCAGTATCGACCGATACCGATCCAATATACTGATATATATTGGCTATGTCCCAATCCGATACCCTACCGATACCCGATACGGACCGATACCAACATTGGGGATCTATCAATTCGGCAAAGAAATTAAACGAAAGGGACCACAATCAACAAGGGTGTAAAAGCATAGCAAGGTTGTAAAAGCATCTAATAGAAGAAATTTTATCTATCACATGTAAACCAACCGATAAGGGGGACTACTATTTCATTCAATTTCAAAACTACTAAGAAACAAGAGTGAAAATTAAAATTATGTCTAAATGTATAAAATATATTTTCTAAAATGTTAATAATTTATTAATATTTATTTACTTTCCGATACCAAAAATCTAATACTTCGATGCGAAACCGCTGATATTGTCGATACCGCTGATTTAGATACTCATAGGAATGGTCCGATACCGATTCCGATACCGTTAGTGCGAACCTTGCTTATAAGTTGCCATGATTGTGTCCCTTCACTACTCAAAGAAAAACGTTGATGCACTCTACATATTACAAATTGAAGGAATATGTTAATGCTTGCATTGCGTGATGCATCTGTCCGAAATTTGCTACCTTTGTCATCGTCATGATCAATCTTATATCTTTGTAGGTGCCCTGTGAACATGCTTTCTGTTTGGCATGTGCGAGGACTGATTCTAGCTGCTATCTGTAAGCTTTCTTTCATTCCTTTAACTTACTCTACTTCATATGAAGACTTTTTGATATTGAGAAACATTGTGTTATAATGTAATTAGTGAATTATGAATCAGCTTTTGCCTCATATGATACCACTGAAAAGGTGCATTTCCTTTAAACAAAGAACAGGATAGTCTAATCATTTATTAGTTGTCAAATCCATTTTCTATCAGTATATATGATTGACAAGAGATGGGATTCTTTACTAGAGGGGATTTGAGTGAGAAAGCCTATCACAAGAGAATGAAAGACCTTGTCTTCAAGGCCAAAAAGAGCCAAGGATAACCCTACCCCAGTAGTCTTTCCATGACCATGAAGTTTTCTCGAGCTAGTAATTATTTGAACTCACTACTGTTATGTTGATGCCAAAACATGTTATATTGATGTGAAAAAATCATTCAAATGTCTGTTCCAATCAAGCTTGTTAAGGCGATGAGTACCAAAAGGCCTACGCGGGGGCCTCAAGGCGGCAGGACAGGGGTCTCAAGACTGAAATTAGGGTTGGGTAGTAGGTGTGGGTATGTATGGGTTCCTTCTAATTGGTATGATAAATGGATTATTAAAGACAAGCATCACATGTAAATCTTCTTGTGCATATTGTATACTTAAGTTTGAGAGTTCATCGTTAATTGAATGAACTATTCAACCAAGGAACATATGCTAAGAGGATCACTAACTTGACATATATATAGAGGAAAAAACACAAGGTAGATGGCACCTGGTAGTGGACGTCGGAGTCAGAGATGGAGGTAAAATTTGATGGGTTAGGGCAGACACAAAAGGGAAGGAAATCGAGACAAGGGAAAGACAATTGTTCCTTTATCCTTCTTTAATATGTATACTAAAATTTTAACCATATCTATAACTTTAAGCTATTTTTGCATGAGCTAGATTCCAAATTCATAATAAATTGGCGAAGGTCAAGTCACATTTGAGTTAAAGCGAGTTGGAGTGGCCTCCTAACAGTGAGGCGTCGAAGCATCTGAAACGCATAGGCAGCCGCCTAAGTGAGCGAGGTGGGAGCATTAATCACACTGATCCCAATAATCACTCTGTTGCATTACCCCAATTCAAGAACATGGATCTAATAAAGCAATGTAAATCAATGTCTAGCAAAGAAATAACTGTACTCATGAGCCTGCATAGTTGATTCCTATCTTGGTTGGATTCTAACTTTGATTATGATTTCTGTTTTCAGTCCCTTCCACTAATTATTGTTATGCTTGATGCATCATCCATTAATTGGTTAGAATACTTTCATTTTAGTATTTTTCTTGTTCTTGCATGTAATCAGCCTGCACTTGTAAACACCACTTTAAGGCATTGTAACTCTTGGACCTTCACACGAGGATCATGGGGTATCTTTTTCTATCTTGTGTATTAAGTTTGGTTTAAGAGTATTTGTTTTCTTCAATGATGCTTGAGCACTGAGACTGCTTTCCTAAGCATTCTTCTGTAGTTTTCTTCTCAATGATACCCATTTCAATTATTCGTTAAGACACTCTTTTATGCCTTTTAAATTGAAAAACATAGTTATTGTCATTTCCATTATATGACTAGTCCATCAAATAGCCAGGGCCTACTTCAATAGCAAATGTGAAAGTGTTATATATAAATAAAATAAAGGGCGGATTTGGGAACTTTTAACCTGAAGTGAAACCAAAATACCTCACCTTCTTGTGCGAGTATACTGTTGTTTGAAAACCTGAAAGACATAGCAAATGTGTTTAAGTGGATTGCCGAAAACATGTGCCCGAGAATGAAAACTTACAATCAGAATTTAATGAAACTCTCTGCAACCCTCTCGAAACCCTTTTTTGGAATATTTTACTTAGACATTGATGAGAAAGCTTCATGCTTCCAACTTGGGTGTATTCTCTTTAAGGGATGGTTTCATTGTTTCAATTCCCAAAGAATGAAACCATGCCCTAAAACATGAAAATTGACTTTTTTTGGGTTAATGAGTAGCCAACCAAGGGTTTCATAAGGTTTGGGGCTTCCAAACACCTTTTGCAACCCAAGTTTCATTGTCTTCCATACAACCCTTGAATCCAAGTTAACCAAGTTTCTTTGCATTGCACTGGATTTCAAATTCGCAAGCACGTCCTAAGCATCAATTAGTTGGATGGTCATCGGACTATGTTTGTTGATCAAGGAAGTAGATACAACCGACGAAGTAGACGTTGCTGAGGAAGTATACATGACCAAGAAAACGAACAAACAATATCTCATCAAAAGAAGAGATGCCGAGATCATGAAATGTGAAGAGCAACGGTAGAAGAACATATGGTGAACAAATCTAATCATAAACCCTGAATCAAAGAGAGAGAAGATTGACTTTAATAGGCTAAATAATCTTTTTTTTAGCTAGGATTATGGAGAAGTGGGTTTGGAGAATATGGGGTTGGAGAGGATGGGTTTGAAAAAGTGTATTTTGAGCATAGTTACGAGGATTCCCCTACTCCACCCCACCCCATCCAACCCAGGAACTGAGATTTGTACTCGCAATCCTAAATTTAGCATGCTCCCAATCTGGATAGCCAAAGTGGCGGCCTAGGCGATCCGAATTATAGAAGATGCAGTTAAATAAAGATATCAATCAAATGGTAATATATGAGACAACAAAATCAACTAATTATTAAAATGGAGCATATAAGAGTAGGTTGTAGGGCTTGATATGAATTATTCCCTAGTACGAAGGTGTATACATACACAAAGGAACTGTTCTTAATGAACCTAGGAGGATTGGTTAAGCCTATCACCTTGGTACTGTGTACTATAAAAAGTAGCATACCTCGTACCACAACCATCATATATCGAAGCGAACGACGACCTAGGTAACTATGGTTTGGAGAGAATGGGTTTGAAGAAGTGAGTTTGGGGATATGTAGGAAAAATGGATTTGGAGAATATAGTGTTTTGAGGAGCGAGTTTTAGGAATGGGGTTTTGTTTTGGTGGAAGGTAGAGACCTAGGTCCGAGATGAACTCCACTCTAATACGATGTTGAAGAATAAACCAGAAAGGAAAAAACATTGGATTCATTCATTCGGGCTCTAGGCTAAGTAATGTATAGAGATGCAAAAGTAGACAACACGCGATAGTTGTCCAATAACTAGCAAGTGACAACTAGATAATTACTAATAAATAGAATAGAAAACATTCATAATTACTCTTCTTCAGTTATGAAAGAAACATACTTCTTGTAAGACAAGTATCCTTTTAGAAATAGCAAAAATGTTTTAATCTAAATATAGGCGAGAATACTAAATGCTCTTAATCTGTTATGATATTACCATAATAAAATGAGCAACTTTTTTATTTTAGTTATCAAGTCTGACATTTAAGATGTGTATCTTTATACTTTTTAATAATTTCTTTCAACTACAATACGCTCTGTTTTATCTCGATATTATTAATTTTGTGATCTTTTAAATAGGCGGAAGTTTAAATGCTAACTTTGACTGAAACTGTCTGGGCTTCCTAACAAAACCTGATGGCTGATATCACAACTGAGATTTTAAACCTTGGTTCAAAGGCATTTCACCAAAAGGATAAACAAGACACAAATTTATGAAGATATATGATAAATGATTACCTTATTTCTAAGGTGCAAAGAACCTAGAAAGTCATTACAAGAAGAAGGCAAGCAGAAAATGACGAAGAAAAGAAGCCAACAATATAAAAGATCTGCTATTCTTGGTACCATTGACCATAAATGTAGAGATATATGCATCAATTATGTATAGGCTATACTGCGTCCCGCTTTGAGCCACAAACTGTAAACATGTTTTCCTTCCTAAGCAATGAGTGTTGAACCTTTTTTGGCCTTTGTTTGTTGTAAATCAAACTTGTCAATTGTTGGTTTCAGTGTTGTTACAATGTAGCTCTTTCTTGTATGACCAAACTACAATTTTGTACACGTCCCATTCTCTGTTGAATTGCTTCACACTTCCATAAAATAGACACTCTCCCTCTCTTTCTCTCTTCAGAGTTCTTGGTTGCAAAATTTAAAAGAAATAATAACATATTATTAAAAATGTAGAAAAATATTTGATACCTGTAGCCATAATTTTATGTATTATTTAGTGTTTCTCGTGAGTCTTGAATGAAATAATACTCGAACATTGTTCAATTTTTCACGCAATAGGTACTATTGTTTATTTACTTGCATTTAAACAAAATACACCCACAATTGAACTTATAGATATACAACTTTGGTAAGTTGTAACTTGCAAAGTTACAATGTGTCGATAAATTCCTTATCAGCTCTTTTTTCTTTTAAATATCTGATGAATTGACTGGGAAAGCGAGCCTCGTCAATTTAACTCTTTTTTGCGTGACCAGACTACAATTTTGTACATCTAATTCTCTCTGAGGATGCTTCCACACTCCCATATTTCTCTCTCTCTCTCTCTCTCTCTCTCTCTCTCTCTCCATGAAGGTCTGAGTTGTGATTCCCTTTGAAAACTTTTTTAATTGGTGACTTACTGTTGGTTTCTATGCAGCAATGGCCATCAAACTTGATTCACTTGAACTCTTTGACCCTTCTATCCGTTGTTACCAGGTTCCCAGTACTCGCAGGGTCCTGCCACTTCGTATGCTGTGGATTCTTGATGCGGTGTCTATCCGAACAATATGGATCTTTAAAAGGTGAAGTTCAACAAAAATATCAATTCAACGGTAATTAAGAAAATAAAATCAATTTAATTGTCAAAATGAAGCACACAATAACATCGGGTGGGATCAGTATGATTTTTTTCTTGACCGACACAAATATGTATACACTCACAAAAACCTGCTCTTAAGCAACCATAAGCCAGGACAGCATAATGGTTAAGCCTACCTTCTGTATTGCGTAGTGGGAAAAGTATTATTCTGTGTGCCTTACCTGTATCACTTACTGAAGTGAACCATGACATAACATTGTTTCTGTCTTAGTGAGAAACTTTACACTATGATTACACCTCTCTTTTAACTTAATGATGTTTTGAAGGATTTTTGTACAACCATTGTAGAAACTGCATTGCACACCTACCCAAGTTGCTTGATGCATACTAACAATGTGCGGTTGTAGGTATAAGCCTGCAGGCACAAGTTGCGCATTCTTCATTCTCTTATCCTATCTCTTTCTCTTAATATAGCCTCAAAGACATGAAATCCTATAAGGCCTAGACCTCCAATCTTATTCAGGATTAAGATCTCTGTCTGATCCTTTGAACAGTTCCCTTGGATTTTCTTTCTCTTTTATTTGTAAGTTAAAAGCACCAGATATATCTACTTTTTGCCTTAGAATAAGAAAGTTGGTAGTTGGCTTCTAGTGTGGTATATGGTTTATTGCAGTCGGATATCCTTTTTGTTCTCATATCTGATTTTGAAAGACCTGCAATTATTATTTCAACTAACAGTACAACAACAACTTGGGTTGGCTATTTGATTCCTTCTCTCTGTTCATCTCTTCAACGGCCATTTCTCATCATAACAGTAAATGTTCTAAATAACCGCAAATGTTCATCACAACTTACTCAAGTACACGATAATCACTAAAATTTACTGAAAATCAATAATGAAACAATTACTCCCTGTACTAGTTAATACAATTTACATGATGAATTGTATCTCTGGCCATCAAACTTGATTCACTTGAACTCTTTGACCCTTCTATCCGTTGTTACCAGGTTCCCAGTACTCGCAGGGTCCTGCCACTTCGTATGCTGTGGATTTGGTATCATTTATTTATCATACATACAAATCTTATTTTCTTATGACTATTGTATATTTTCCCAATAATGGGACGCTATGCCCCCACAGTGTAAGAGAACTAAACCATGACATGAATAGGAGATGTGTGTGAGCAAGGACAGTACGAATGTGGAATAGAGCTTAGTTTCTGATACTAAAGTAGTTCCACTTGTGTAGTAGTACGCTCCCGGTTGGTCTCTGATTCAGTTGACCACTTATTTCTGTTACCTCTGTTGAATTCTTCTATCTGGATGGTCAATATACTGGTCTGTGCTTCTGCTATCTGCTGTATGAGAAGAAGAACCTTCCAAGGGATTAGCCTATCTGCTACCTAAAGGACAGACTCGTGACTTTGTACATGTTGATTCAGTAACATGACCACCATGATGCTTACTGTTTTACTTTGTGCTTGTGCATGGGTGTCTCTGACTTCCCTGGTTCGTTTAATTACTGATTTGTTGTTGTCGAGTGTATGGCCACGCTAGACTGAGAAAATGCAAAAGAAACAGAGATAAATGTTGTTTATTCCATTGTGTAAACACTCGTATCAGTTTATCCAGATAGTGTTCTCGAGTATAATGTGCTCTTTTTTTTTTTCCTTGGTAAATTTGAAATGTTGGTCTCTCTTGATCCTCCTATTCCATTTTTGCAGTTGTGATGAACGTATTCAGAAAATTCAGACTATTAAACTTATGGAGGGTATATTCATTTGTGCTGCTCCGCACTGCCTCAAGTCCTTCCTTAAGAGAACGGAGTTTGATGCACACATCCACGAAATCCACGCCGATCTTCTTCACCCAAATTTAGACAAGGAAGCTGCCAATGATACCAATGCTTTCAATAATACAAGGCCCTCATCAACAGATGCTCAAAAACAATCCGTGCTGCCAGAAATTTCCACTGCCAGAGCTCCTCCAAGGCCTGGCATTTCACCAACCTCTAGTTCCCAACACCTGGATCGTGAAGAAAGAAATCGTCGCCACCAGTCAAGAGAACCACCTACGCCAAGGACTCCACTACAGCCGCAACCACCACCATTCCAAAATCGCCAACAGCCCCAGCCAGGTGACTCACAGAAAGACAACGCACCTCAAGGCTTCGATCGGCCTTACAATTGGTTCCCTCAGCCTCAGAGCAGTCCCCACTTCCAACAAAACACTGAACAGTTTTCTTCCGACAAAACCACTGGGATTGCCCCTGAAACTTCTTTCTCCAATTTCATGCCCCAGATCCCGCATCAGCCTCCAAATTATCAACTGCCTATGAATCCTAACCAAGCTTTAGCCCCCACTCCATTTACCTACGCTCCTTTTCCATCCGATGGATCTCAACCTTATTACAGTGCACCTTCGGAGATGCCACGGCCAGAGTTAGCATCGGAGAGCGGGTCAGAACAAGGGTCGGTGCTGGGGATTCCACCAGTCCCGACAGGGGTACCGAGTTTTCTGAACAATTTCCCTCGTCCTTGGAGCATGGGACTCATGGGCTTTCCCTTCCAGCCTCTACCTATGGGCCAAGGAATCCCTGAAGGCTTCGGAAACCCCACAGATCCTCAGGCCGGAGTTGCATTCTACCAAGGTGATTATGGCCGGATGCCGGAAGGTTTGACGATGAATACTCTTGCAGGCAGAGAATCGGAGCAACACGGCAGTTCAGCAGGTGATCGCAATGATGGAAAGGGCATGCTGGCTCCTCAGTCGTTGTCACTGCTACTGCCTCCTCCGCCGCCACCTCTACCTCCACCTTTATCCCAGCAGCAGCTTAACAGGGGTCCGGACGGGCAAGTCTACGGCTGGCAGGGCGATAAGCATGGACCTAATTAGCTGTTTTCTTCCAGAATATAACTCTTGTATTATCAAATTCTCCAGTTTCTGCATATGCTGCTGCTGTGCATGTTTTATCTATTTATTGTCTTATTGATGCTGGACAGTATGGACAATTTTAGCAGGGCCCTTTTCCGTTCTGGATGGTTTTTTTCTACTTGCACTTTAATTTCATCAATTGATGATGTGCCACCAATTCATGTTCCAATGTGAGCTATTGCTGGTCTCTCCTAGTTGTAGAAGTGTTGGAATTACATTTTGATATAGTAGAAGAATCTGAGCCCATTTTAAATCAAGTATAAAGTGCAGTGCATTTGTTTGTTTATCTTCATTCCGAGAATGAAATTACATCAGGAAGGAGTAGCCAGAATAGCATGTCATTCAACATGCTACAATATACAGGTAAGCATTGGTATCAACTATGGAAATTGTCCATAGTCTGCAGACATTTTTTTTTTCCTGCCTACAATATTGTTGCATTTTGTGCACAGTATATCTGCTGCGACATTCTACTGCCTGAGGCCGTTTCTGGGCCTTGTACAAATACTAAAAAATGATCTTTCTTAAACCACTCTAAAAATTGTCACATTCTAAGAGTCATGTTATTGCAATTTCTAAAAAATAGGGAGTCATAAATCTAAAATTGGAGATTTCACATTAGTAACATTAGTAATATAATATATACATAGATTAAAATTTTGTGGGACTTTTTGACTTTTAGGATCTTGTGTGATTGCACAACTTACACATCTCATAAATGATTCTGAATATGGGAACAAGTTACACATCTCATAAATGATTCTAAATATGGGACGGTACCAAATATTTAAAATCTTATGTTGCGATTAGTTCATTGTAATGTAATGTAATTATAATCATAACGGAAATGAGTTTTAATATAATTGTAACTGTCTTTCAAAAAAAAATTGTAACTGTAAAAGAATGGAATTTGTAATGTAATTGAGTTTGTAACATAATAGAATTACGATTACATTATCATGTTTGGTTGTAACATGTAATCAAGTCATGCACGTTAATATCAATTGCGTTCAAGTTCAAATGTTTGGTTTACCATATAATATAATAGAATAATAATAATTGTTATTTGTGTCAGTTTGACAAATATATATATATATATATATATATATATATATATATATATATATATATATATATATATATTTTGGTCAACCTTAATATTTGTAAAATAAATAATTTAAAAAAAAAATTTTAAAGTAAAAATAATAGTAAATAATAATAATGACTTTTTTTTTATAGAAAAAGTAACAAAATGAAAATAATTAATTAATTTTAAAAATATAATAACTAAAAAATAATAAAAAATAAACTAAATAAGTAAAATTTAGAATTTATCAATTAATTTTTAAAAAAATAAAGATAGAAAATAGAATATAAGTATAAAATACAAAAAAATAATAGAAAACAAGAAACAATAAAATTAAAAAATTTGTAAGTTGTAATACAATTGCGATTACATGAGTTTTATGGTATAATTAATCTAAAAATGATATTATATAATCAAGCTTATAATTACTATTACATTATATTCAATTTTTTATCCATCCAAATATCTGAATTAGATTTACAGCATAATAATAATTACATTATATTGTCCAACTCTAAAAACCAAATTCACTCTTAATATGTCCTTTCTTTCACACGATAGTAGTGATAGATTAGCAAGTTAATATCCACAATTGTTAGTTTAATTTGATATTGTTTTTTATAGAATTTACGATGTCAATAGAACTGACGAGCAAACGAATTCCATATATCCGTGTCTCGTCCTTCTCTTACTTATCTGACATGTGACAAAAAAACTCTTATCAGGTATTCTAAATAGAAAATTTCACTGACAACATCAAACTTTGTTGAAATTGTACCTACAATACAAATTAACTAAAATTTACACCTTCTAACAAAAATGTCAAAGTAATTGATGTTTTTTGAAAACAGGGTTCTAAATATTAGTAGAAAAACTAATTTTTTATTTTATTTTTTATGAAGATACGGCACATCCGAATGCCTTATCCTGCTTAAAAAATGCTCTTTAGATGGGCATATTCTGTGCACCTAATATCCATCTGAAGAGCATATTATGTGCCAAAAATACTCTTTGGATGGACATTTTTTGTGCTTTATATTATAGCCAATCCGAAAGGCATTTTTAAGCATTTATTTCTGATTAAATTCGTGGAAAGATTTAATAGGTTGGTTGCAAGTTGCTGGATGGATTAAAAGGGATTGGTTGGGTGTGGGTTATAAAAATGAGGGAGTGGTGAAAAAAATTTACAGCAAGGAGAATAAGAAGAAGGAAGAGAGAAGCAACAAAAGAGGGGGAAAATTAGTAAAAAAAACCTCCCATTTTTTCACATATCCACTCTTTTTACCACGGAAAAAAAGAAAAAAAAAAAAAAAAAAAAACACCCACCAACTTCTTTTCCAACACCTAGTAAAAAAACTAACAAAAAATGCCGACATTTTGGACGTTTCCTACCAAGAATACGTCCAACCAAAGGATATACAATTGGCATTTTCTTCACAGAATGTGTCCATGCAATGGTCGTTTTCATTAAATTTTTATAGAAAAACAAGTTAATTCGCTTAAAACTAACCCGAAGTTTAGTTCTTTTTATTGAAAATGCCCTAACAAAGAGTATTTTTGTGTAATTTTACAAAACTTTATTCTGCCCTCCCAAATTTATCAAACTTTAATGTTGTCACTGAAATTTTCCCTATTCTAAATAAATTAGGATTTCCATCATGCATGTCATTTCCTGATGTCATTTCCTACAAAGAATAGGCCCAAAAAGCGTACCAAAAAAGGTCCGTGCATTGAGCTTTTTTCACAGAAAACATCAATAAAATGGACATTTTATTCACAGAATGTCCATACAATGAGCCTTTTTTTTTAAAAAAACATGTTAATAAAATTTAATTCTCTTAAAAGTAACTCATGCTCGAAGTTAAGTGCATTTTTATTAAAAATGTCCAAACAAAGAATGTTTTTGTGCTCTTATCATAATTTTACAAGACTTTGTTTGCTATTTCAATTTTGTCAAATTTTAATGCTGTGAGTGAAAAATCATATTCTAAATAAATTAGGACTTCAATCATGTCATTTGCTCCTGTCATTTCCGGAACCACATAAGAAATGTATAATAATTACACAGAAGCTGTGGATTAAAAATTCATATGTGCTATGCCACCCCAAAAAATATGAATAATTTAGCAAATACTTTCATTCCAAATGTTGAAGCAAGCATATACTTCCACTATTTTTTTTTTCTAGCAAATACCCCCACTCCTATGTAAAACAGAAGGAAAAAAAAAAATGGGGGTATATCTTAATTTTTTTTTTTACTATTTCATTCTAAAAATGGGGCCATTTGCTAGTTAAAACAAATATTAAAGGTATTTACTAGTTTCAACATTTGGAATGGGGGTATTTGCTAAATTAAAAAAAAAAGACCAATGATCCGTCTTTGCAGCACAAAGCAGTGTTCATTCAACAAAATCCTAGGCAATTTGTGAAGGCATCTCAAGTTTTACTTGAGGCCAGTCCTTTTATTTACAAGTTTGTCATTCCAATTTTTTACTTAAAGGCAGCCCACATATTGGAACTTGGACTGTCTTGGCAGTCCTTAAATAAAGTAGGACTGCAACAATGTTGGCAGTCCTACTTTATATTAGGATTGCCAACTTTGATGACAGTCCTATGTCCAAACAGAGAGTTTGAATTTGGACTGTCGACAAAGTTGGCAGTCTTAACATAAAGTAGGACTGCCAACTTTGTGCAGTATTACTTTAGGTTATGATTGCCAACTTTGTTCCCAGTCCTATCAAGAGCTTCACTAACTGCTCGTCGCCACGTGGAGCGTCGTGTCCCCGTCCGTGCGCCCGTCGCTGGAGAGCAGCATGCGAAGGAAGTCAAGCCGCTACTCCGCCCAGGCCAGGTGCAGTGTGATGCGTCCGTCTGAGGTCGGCTCTGTAATGCCCCACTCTGCACGGTGCATTATGCTGAGTCGTTGACTCGAAGAGTCGCATTGACCCGATTAAGTATCGATGCGAATCGATACAAGAGTTACCTTGTCCCGAGAAACACATCGAATCGGATCGATATAAAGAGTTACGTTGACCCGAGGTACGCATCGAGTAAGATCGATACAAGTGTTAAGTTGCCCCGAGAGAAAGCATTGAGTCGATTCGAAGATTCTAAGAAATCAAATCGACGCAAGGCATTAGTCCGATTCGGACAAGTATTGATTTTAGTTGGTTTTGTGTGCAGGCTATACGTTTACGCTGAAATATAAGAGGTCGACATTTTGCTTTATTTACAATGGGGTCCGCAAAACCAAATCGATGTCTCGCAACGGACTGAAGCATAGGCACGGTAGGCCAAATTGCTTGGATAATTCGACGTAGCACGAAGTGCTCGAACGGCTAAGTCAGAAGAGTTGGCCACGCAACAAGTTATGAAATCGAGCCGCATCGGCTCGGCAAAACGACAAGACGTATCGGCTTAAGGTAGGGGCGGAGGGACTTTGACTCTTCTTTCCTAGTCCGTCATGCTTAATTAAAATGCACCATTGTATGCTAACCTATCGAGTCCACGGACGTGGCTCTATCGAGAGAGGAACATAGTGCATGTCAAACACTAGATAGAACAATTAAAATAAAACGTACATCAAACGTACGAGTCGCTATTGAACATTGAATATCGCAAAAGCGAGCGCCTCGGTGCGCAAGCCATAAGAACATGGGATAACTGTATGGACGAGTGCCTCAGTACACAAGTCATTCGTGCCCCCGTGCACGAGTTAGTATGCTAGAACATTGAAAGACTATATCGGCACGAGTGCCTCAGTACACGAGCTATAGAACATTGAATACCCTATCGAGGCGTGCCTCAGTTGCACAAGTCGGAGGGAAGTAACATAAGTCTAACCCATTGAACACTAAGGCGTAGAATACGGAAATACTGAATCGAGGCGTACATCGAATGCACGATGGAAGGAATGGAGAATAACTATATCAAAGCGTACATACGTGCTCGAGACTTACAAATAATGGCTTCGTTGCGAAGGAAACAATTGTGGCACGAATGTGGCAGAACTGTCCAATGTGGCATGGTGCCTTCGAAATGTTTATGGCCTTCGCGGCGTTCGTTGATGAACATTGAGTTGGGGCATTATGCCAATTGAAATAGAGATAGGTGAATTTTCTTGGTTGTATGAAAAATAAGATGCGTTGAATGGTCAAATGGACTTAAAGATATATTGTCTGTACATGGGTGTTTTCTTTCCTCGAACGTGGTTCGCTAGGGCGTTGGGACCGTTCGGCCTAGGAGGGACTGCGGGATATCGGTATTGTTGGTGCACTTCATTAAGATGGTTTGCGACCTGCTATTGATGTGATAAGCCACTTACTCGAGTAATTCGGGGGTCCTCTGATGTTTAGATTTGCAACCGCACAGAGCGATCACCATCTTACATATTCGATTTGAGAAATATAAGTCCATTCTAGCCCGGAAAGCTAGTGACCTTCATATAGTTAAGGAAAGATGGATCGAAAGTGCAGGAACAATAGATCTTGTACAGAGCACTTATAACATGACAGGGAAGGAATGAGGCGTATTTACCTTACGTCTGTACAAGGGCGAGTGCGTCAGTGTTTGATAAGAAGTCACGAAACAACACGAGATTGCTATTGGTTGCAGGCTTGCTTATGCGAATCAAAATAACATGCTTGCCATGATAACATGCTTACTACTTTCGAATATGCCATGAAACAGATCCTAAGGAGAAAATAGAAAGATAACTAAATTGTATGTTGCATGAATCAATTACATAACAAATGTCGATTTATTTAAGTGGGTCTTTGATCACTACATCGAGGATGAAAGTACTAATCCCCCACTAGTTTGCTAGCAGGTTCAGGGAATGGTCTGCTCGCAGTGGAGCTTCGCTTGATTGCGCTGAGGCAGGGAATGCCGTAGCGTGTTGAGGCGTGCGATCGCATTGACGCTCGAACATGCAACAAGATTGATGCGGTTGAGATATAGAAGACATGATGTATGGAACGGTAAAATCCTTTGTGGGCAAGAGAGAACTTGAGTGTTGTAGCCAATCTGACAAATTCAGTTAGGCTATTGAAAGTCTTTGTAACCTTAGTTCATTTATCAATAAAGAGAATTTTTTCGTATACTCTGTTTGCTTCCGTTGCTAATATCAAATCAAAGATAACCATTTGAGAACTTGTCATCTTGCCTTATATGAGTGCAACTCACGGTATCACGCCCCAGCGAGAATGATGATTTGGATAAATCGATGCGAGTACGAGCAATTTTTCGGGTCGAGGCGTGACAGGCTCCGCATGGCCGCCCACGACCGCGAAGTGGAGCGGCCCCTACGAAGACGTTACAGACCTCTTCGTCGATGCCCCTTGGGCCAGCAACAGCTCCACGATCAGCGCCTCCCCGGTCGCTGTTGCGACCTCGAGCGGAGTTCGTCCCACCCGGTAGGTGGCCTCGACGTTGGGGTCGAACTCGAGGAGCAACTGAACCAAATCGGCATGGCATTGCGAGACAGCAAGATAGAGCAGGCTCTGGCCGAGGTGGTCGACCGAGTCGGTCGTGCGTCACTCCGGGTCGCACACGAGGGTAGGCAGGGGCCAGCGTGCGGCGGAGGGCGAGGGAGCGTTGGAAAGAGCGGCGATAGGACTGTCAAAAGAGTGACACTCCTATAAAAGGTTAGGACTGTCAGTTTTGCTGACATTCCTAAAGTATACTGGGGTTGGACAACCCCAAATAAAAATTTGGGGCTGTCCTGAGTAAAAATTGCACCAAGCTGGACTGTCCTGAAGTAATGGTCATCTTAGAGTAAGATGTGGAGTGCCTAAAGAAAAAGCCAAATACTATTCTAAGAGGTTACAATACTACTACAACAACAACAGTCCACCATCACCCTCGACGTAGGCCCATGGTGAATCAGACAATGATCAGCCTCCTCTCCCTCTCCCTCTTCTTTCCACTTGCAATAACAAGCAAAACTAGCACTGTTGGGAGTGGACACGTCCTACAAGCGCTTCATTAATACCGTGTCTGAGGCATTACCGCAGCGAAAACTTATACCAACCCACCTGAAATAACCAACTTTCGTCTAACGAACATTAAGACAGATAAAGACAAATATATAGCGACGACTACGTCATCTGGACAAATTCTAATTTATATAACACCAATAAAAATACAAGATTGATAAAACCAATGTTGAACCCTTTGTCCTAATAGTTTGAAGTCCCTCACGACACTCAAGAAAAAACGATAGAGATTACAACGAAATCACTCACTAACCCGTAGCAATCTCATTAACCGAAACCGAAGTTGACAACTTTTCGATCAGATTTCCTTCTTCCTTCTCTCTTGTATGGTGAAGCCCTAAGAGGGGTTTCCATGAACAAAAAGTCATACGAACTTTTGTATTACAAGCGAGAAAGAGTAAAAAAAAAAAAAAAATCCTAAACAGGAACTCTAAGTACTAAGTTTTTGATTCTGGAGAAGTGTGATGATGGAGACCGAACACTGTAGTGGTTCCTTTACTTCGTTGACGATCTAACGGTGAGAAAAATTACAAGTCTTCTATGGCAAGGTGGACAGCAATTTGGCTCTCTGATGTCTGCTCTGACTCTTTGGATGTCTCTGTGTGGATACTCCCGAGGCGGAGAGATGAAATAAAGGAAGGCTCCTTCTATTTATAGATTTTTAGAGAAATCCACCCATGCGCGCATATACGCATGAGTTTTTCTGGCGCGCTGGAATACTGCGCACATGAATTTGTAATAGAATTCTGTTGCAACTGTACTGTAGGCTACATAGGAGCTGATACATGTCATCTCTGAACAGAATGTGGTTGCAACTGTGCGCATGTGGCACAACCGACTGCCACGTGGCCGTGGTCAAGATTTGGACAGTTGCTGACATCTTGGGCTATTAGTGCCCTTGACTAAGTCCATGACACATGGCGCATGCATATTGCCCAAAGATTTCGATATGTTGGAACAAAATAGATTGTTACGCCATAGAGGAGCGTATACTGGGCGTATTAAATTTTAGGCGTATGTGGAGTCTCTACGACCGAATGCTGTGGCGTGTGGAATGCTTTGGCGTGGGGGAGTAGTTCTGTCGTTGCTTGGCCACGTGGCACTGCACAGCTGTCATTGACAAAAGTTTAATCATTATGCTGACGTATGTTGTCAGCTCGCTATTCGAAGCATTTTGTCTTTTAGTGAGGGTGGCTCAGCTACGCCTGTATTACCCTGCGCCATCAGTTGAATGTATAGTTTGCAAGGAGAGTGACTCCTTGGTTCCCATATTACTGCTGTCTGCATAGGATTTGAGGCACACGCTATGTCACACTCGAGTTGATGGCTGACATCTGACAGACTTGTCAGTAGAGCATCAAATGCTCGTCTTGTTGAAGGGGCACCTAGGCGTATAACTCCATAGGCGTAGCTGTAATTTTTTGCACCTTTGGATTTTAGGCGCATGGTGCTTTGGGTGTCGGTCTGTTTAGCGCATGTGATGTTCTGCATAGGGTTTATCAGGCACATGGCTCATGCATATTTCCATGCTTCTACAAGACCCCCTTATAAGTTTTTTAACTTGGCCAAGTTTGAAATACTTTGAACAAGAAGGATGCGTAGGAGTACTTTTAGCGTAGGAGTTCTTTGGCGTAGCCCCCGCTTTGGATAGCCTGTCATATCAATTTTGGTAATTTTGGCTTGATCCCGAGTTGGCGGCTGTTCGCTTCAACTTCTATCGGGGCACGCATAGAACTGACCTATAAATAGGCACTGTGTAGGGAAGAGAGAGTTTTTACTCTGCTAAGATTTTCAAAAACTCTTCATCTTTTTCTTCTTCCTCCTACTTCGTCATTGTTGCCAAGGCACCCAAATCAATTGCTGCTTAAAGGCCAAGGTCAATCTCTAGACTTCTGAGGCCACGATGGAGTCGCTCGTTGTCGATACGACGCATCCTGACGTCTGCAAGAAATTTATAGGTAAGGCTCTGCCGTGGACAGCCATGGCTCATCCTTCGAACACATCGACACTCGTGCACAGTTTGCTGCGTGGATAGGTAACCATCGTGTATCACACACCGACTAAGTTTGATGTTGAAGTGCATGGATCTAACCGAGAGGCTAGGTCTGGGAGATGCACCGATGCCCACCCCTCGTAGATGCGCATGACTTTGCTGTGAAGCTTTGTCCAGATGATGCGCTGATGCCATATCTCACAAATGCGCATGACTTTGCTGTGAAGCTCTGTCTAGATGATGCGCTGATGTGCAACCTGGCGCATGACTTTATCAAGGCACATGGACTCAGCTGAGAAGCTTTATCCAGATAGTGCGCAGAAGCTTTTGATTTGCAAAGGCGCATGGAGATGCACTGATGCCTTTAATTTGCAAAGGTGCATGGAGATGCAATGATGCTTCTAATTTGCAAAAGGCGCATGAAGATGCGTTGGCATTTCAGAGGCGCATGTGAATGCTACGCTCGAGTTTACTTTGGCTTGTGCCATGCGCTGCCAAAGTAAATGCTCTTATAATAATTTTTTTCATTTGTTTGAGATGTCTAACTCTTTTGTTTGTCATATGCAGTTACTTGTTGAAGCCTCCACTAGATGACATTGTCTTTGGTTCCTCCCTCTGTTTGGGTGTGAACTTCGAGGATGATGTGGCAAACCCCGTAAAGGAACATATAAAAGAGGGCCAACCATCGGGAAGGATACTCCGCGTCAAGATGCAACACTTCCTCTTTCTTCAACAGATTATGGGTCCTGGAAAGATCCCAATTAACAATGGTAGTGGGACCTATTACCAACGATCTCAGTTCCTTTTTGTGGATAAGGTGGCTTGTAATGATGCTGAAATCATAAAGATAAAAGAGGAATGGTTCTTTCAGGCGAAAGATCTCCACTTGTACATCCCGACGATCGACTACCAACTACCTTTGTCGGCCTTCGATTTTCTTACATCAAAGAGGAGGATGGACTGGGAGTTGACCCCTAGCCAGGGTGGGGCGATGGTTGATTACATCAAGGCTAAATCTCACTCCCATCAGAGGGATGTGTTTTAGTATAGGAGGGATGGGCCTTTATACACACTATGAACATTACGTCCGGGTAAATGGTTAGCGAGGTTGACGAAAGCTCTCTGGCTTTCAGGACAGCCACTAACAGGATGTTGGAAGAGGGAAGATTATATCCTCTAAGCATATTCCGAGTTACCAGTTGGATTCACAGCTTTCGGGAGTGGTCTGACTTAACTGCGTGGGTCCTCTTCAAGTATGAGGTGATTCTCGAGAAGATTGATCTGTACTATGCCATCAGGGCAACTCAGTACGGGTTGGTTATAAACCAACCTATGTTTTTGGCGTTGCTGGAGTTGTACCATAGTGATACAGGTACTTTCTTTATACCTGGTAGGAAGATGGGCTTGGCCCTCTATGAAATGCATGCGATCTCGAGGCTGCTATAGGGATCCAAACCATATGTGGAGTATACCCCATGCAATGAAGACCTCCGAGCTCTGGAACTGAAGAATCCAGATATGATGGCTGTTTACAAGGAGTTGTTATGCTATCACATGAGGTGTCAACGTCTTGACCCACAGAAATCTTCTCCTCACGTCTATGCTTGAAGAGGCATGTCTTTGTCCAGACGGACACGGACCTAACAAAGATTCACATTGACATCTAGCGTGCTTCTTCGACAGAGAGCATAGCGGCCTTTATGGCGACCAAGGCAGAAACCAACCACCCGGTTGATGAGCTTGGTCAGCCTAGTAAAAAGATCTTCTATTACTTTTACCACGACAAATATCCTCTGTCTGCTGAGACCGTGGTTGCTGCATATTTAATGATGTGGTTGAGTAACTACTTAGTTCCAAGTGGGATCAGGGTCGCTCAAACGAGTGAGTAGGAACCTCATCCTCCCTGCTGTCAAGCTAGTGTTTGGGCACAAGCTCGCCCTCCTCTCTGCGATAGTCTGTGACATACATTGTGGTCTGCGAGAATTCACAGAGAGAGTGCTTTACTTGATTGGAAGGGGGAATTCCCTAGGGTGGAGTTACCCTTCCGTTATTTGATGGGCTGGTTAATCTTACATTACCCATCTTTTATGCATTGAAGGTTAGAAAGCAGTGTTGAATCGGGTGATACTTTTCTTCACCGCTTCTGCAGAGGAGAATGTTTCCACATCACCGTATCGATCTGCCGAAAGGTATTGTCGTACTTAAATGGGTACGAATTCTTCAAAATTCCCCTACCTATGCAGGTTTTGGTGAGAGGAAGAACTCATAGATGGAGGGACTCAGGTCACGAGTCTACTAGAGGAAGCTATCCACTGGCTGTAATCCATTTGGCCATCTCATCTAGTTTACCGGGACCGGAATAAGGTCTTCTTGGAGCCGTATCTGCCGAGCCAATTTGTATGCCAATTTCGTTATAACTACCTGTTGTTGGGCAACCCAAGTCGCTGCCTTGGATACAAAGGCAACCTACTCGATGGTGGTCGGTCTTAGTATTATTACAATACCAGGTGCACGAAGGTCCATTTTATAGCCCCTACACGGGAACCGAAAATGTGCATCCTTTATGCTGCGGTGAAGTACTATTGCTTCGCGAACAACTAGCCCCATACTATGGCCGAGAATAGAGTTTCCTCCTGGTCACAAGGTTTGACCCTTCAGAGGCCGCAATTCAAGAGGCTCGAACTTATCTTCCTCCTAATGCCGAGGTGATAGTTGATGTCGAGCATGATATCCCATCAGCGGAACCACCTAGGAGTCATTCAAAGCAGCCCGCGGCATCTGAGGGAGGTTAAATGCTTTAGAAAAGACAGAAAAAGATGACGATGGCCTCCAAGACGAGACCTGCTCTGAAACAGGGGGACGTCATCTACTGCAGTGACCTCTCTGGTAATGACCTTTTTGTAACTACAGCCAACTCTTTGTATAAAGTTCTTGCTATTAACTTTTGTGTATATTTTTGTAGGCCGTTTAGGTGGCTCCAAGATACCCCAGAAGGAAGGTACCTAGTCCTCCTCCTGCGTCAAGCCAAGAACTGGTAGTGATCATCGCCCATATTGTGGAGACCTTGTCGGAAGAGCCTTCAGTCGACCCTGCTGACGGTTTAAGTATTTTGATGAAGAAATAGCCCCCGCGGACAGGGACTCCCTAGTCTATTCGATGAAAGACTTATGGACCATCATGACCAGGGTCACGGCTGTGAAGATTCTGGCGAGGGCGAGCTCTTCAGGTAAACTCCACTATGTTCCAACATAATAAGGAGCCTAGTTGTACTTTTTATGCTAACCATAATTTAATTTCGTAACTTTGTTTGCAGCTGTGACTGAGATGGAGGATGGGACTGGGCAGATCGAAAAGGATCTTGCAGAAATGGTCTCCGTAGACAAACCCAGCGCCTCGACTAGGGCCACCGAGAAGGTGACTAGAGAGGCGGCTATGGAGTCCTTGACTACGCCCGTGGAGTCTGTTATTGAAGCTGAACCCCTGGTTCATGATGTACCCAATGCTGTGGACCAACCTCCCACCGAAGGCGTAGTGGTCGAGACAATGAATAAGGTAGAGGGTGAAATTGTAGCGGATCAAGCAGAGGAGAAGACCACCTCCCTCCCTGAGGTGTCAGACTCAGATTTGTGGCCTGATCATGATGAGGCAACAGGGACTCCTGTTTGTGTGCCTCCTTTCCCTGGAATAACTGCCTATGTGGTTTTTCTAGGGGAAGGGTCAGTGTATATTCCTATGGTGGCGCAACCAATATTATCCGGAGCCTCCGCTTTGGTGGAATCTAGCTCGACGTCTGCTTTAGGAGGCTCAGAGGCATCTTTGGCCCTGGTATCCCAAAAGGTAGCTGGCGTACAACCATTTGGAATAGTCATATCACATGAGCTACTATCGCACGCTATGCTCAGGGCATGGTTTCTTCGGTACCAGTCGTGCCTCCATTGACACCTATGTCTTCAGCTGTGGCAGATGACTACGTGAATCTCAGCATTGAGATCTTTTACACTATTTTGAATAAGGGGTGTCGAGCGTGCTAGACCATGGTCGATCTTTTACCGTGACCAAGACTTCAGCACTTTTACCGGTAGCTGCTATAAGGTCTCATTATGAGGCTACGGCTGATGCTTTGGAGGTATCCGTGGAAGAATTGGAACATCACTTAGCCGAGCTCCAAGCCCTTCAAGCCAGTGTTCTCACATCTCTTGTAGAGGAAGAGCAAGGCAGGTTGTTGGTTGAAGTTTTTGAAGCCAAGTTGGCCTATTTATCCAGTCGGTCTGATCTTGAATGCGACTTGGATGAAGCCAGTGCCAAGGAGACCAGCTAATCCTAATCGTAGGCTCGCATCAGCATAGTAACGTAACCGAAGCGATAAACGAGACCTGCATGGGCCATCACAAAAATGTGTTACGCCTTAGTTCCAAAATAGGAACTTAGATTGAGACGATGCCAGCTAATACGATCTGGAATAAGTTTCCAATGTAATGGACTTATCCCAGATGTACTATGCTGTAAATATAACTATACTACACAGGCAATAGGTGAACATCTAAATCTCATCCACATAACCAAGGAAAGTAATACTGAAATATGAGCTGAAAATAAACATAGAGTCTGAATAAGATACATCTAAATAGTCTAGTGGGAACAAATCCACGGAGTACAATACTGAATGAAAATACAGAAAGCAGAAAGATAACTAGTCATGAGCATCGGCTAACTGAATAATAATACTCATAACTAAAACAACAACATATCCTGAGTCAAGGGAACTCCTCAGAAAGCACCTCGACATCCTCAGCAACGAGTCTTGTCTCCGCTTCTGGTTCGTACACGGTCAACTGTAAGTGCTCATCTGAAGCTGGAAAAGAACTAGGTCCACAGAGGGACATAGCAAGATACAAAAGAAACATGCCATAAAGTAAATACTGAATAAACATAAAGTGAATGTACTTTGAAGATAACCCTGGTACGTACGGGTAGATAAATAAAGATTTGTATCGAATCATGGACCGACGTCAGATCACGAGCCGATGCCCATAATTGTCACGTCCCGATTCGGAGAATCATTCATCCTTTCTTTTAACTCTTAGAATCGATCTTCCTCGCTTGGGCATGATGCCGTACAAGTCTGATCTTACACTTGTACAAGACAAAGACGGTATATAATTGATAATCTTCAAATAGGAACACATCGCAGCGGTAGAAGCAAACAAATTGAAGATAATGAAGACGTTCTTACTCATTGAATATAATACATTATTTTAATTATAACAGCAAAAATAAGAAAAAAACTTGAAGTTGTACAGAGATATGTAGAAATAAGCTGTCTTTATTGATAATTGAAAATAGAGTACAAACTTGCAATAGAATACAAAGTTTACAACACATCTCACTTTACATTGATAACCAACCGAACAAATGCCTACATTTAATATTTTGATACATCAGATTACAACTCGATATACCGACTTGGCTTACAACTCACTGGTACAACTGATTACAATGTTCCACACATTATGTCATTTATAAACAGAAGACATAATCTTTTGCAAGGAGAGCTTCTACATGTCCAACAAATCTTCGATGATCGATCAAGTCAATCTTCGTGTACAGAACTTTCCAAGCACGAACACCTAAAAAGAGTGACCACAATATGGGTCAGTACGTCATCTATGTACTGGCAAGCAGAACTAGCCCACTCGCCTAAACTGACACTAAGTGGTCAATTTTAGCAAGCATTTATGAGATTGATCTTTCTATTTGGGGCCTACCATCAGTTTACAATTCATGAGAAATATTCATAGTGAAGCATGTAAACATGTTCTTAACATCATTCATGTAAAGGCATCATTATAGCATACTTGGTGTTATCATGAAAGGCATCATTGAGGCATCGTTAGCATTGACATCTTAAACATGTTATGTCAATTCTCATAGAAAGCATCGTTTAACATGTATGTTATGTTTAAGCAGTTTCATAGCAAGGCAACATGTTGGCATACTGAATTTAACATGTTAAGCAGGTTTTCATTTGAAAGGCAATATCACACCATCATTTATTTAGCATGTTAAGCAGGCAAGTTGAACCAACATATATATTGAATATATCACATTTAAGTGATTTCTTATCGATAGCGACTCCTCGTACCTGCATCAAATACAGTTTAGCAGATATACTTACTCTACCTGCACAAAATATTCATTAGCGTGTATCCTGACTACATGGCCACTAGCGTTGTTAAACTATACGAACGTTGCCATATAGGACTTCAAGTTATTGCAATGTCCAGTCAAAGTAAGTAGCTAGCCTCTAAGAGTGTCTCACAATAACCGTGCTCCCAAAGCACGTCAATGTTTCCTCCTAGGTCGAATCGGTCCCCCTAACGTCCCGTGGTGCCGTCCGAGAAAATATATCACCAAACCTTGTGCACAATTTGTTCTATGACCATGCAAATGCGTGCCTGGCTCGATCGTTCACAAAATTGCATGATAAAATATTAAAAAAAGTAAAGGCAACAATGCATCATCATTCATCTCATTCAAGTCATGTTCAATGACTTATTCATTCTCAACATTACCATCATTTCATTTGGTGATCTCAACGATCCCAAGCCTCATCATTTCTTAAGGGACCTGTAGCATTTCATTCAATTCATTGGGGGCAATTATCATTCATTTCATTGTTTATATGAAAACAGACAACATTTCATTTCTATGCAACAGTTACACAGAGTGTACATAATTCAGTATTTTATTGAGTTCATTGGGTCGATATCATAGCCAGTTCATTTCTTATTCTATCATTCATAAATCATCTCATTGTTCAAGTGATCCATTTGTTTCAACAACATTAAGCATAAGGGGCATTATCGATTCATTTTATGGCATCAATTCACATTAGCTGCTCAAGTGTGATTCATTCAGCAGTTCAATGTTCATGTGTTGTTTATTTCAATATTAGGCAATGTAAGCATCTCTATTATCCAGCAACTAAAACATGGGACATTTAGGGGCAATTCATAGCATCACATTACTCTATTTTATTAGGCATAAAGGAGTAGGGAGGAAGGACAGTTCCACTCACTTGTATAAAGGGATTTCTTATTCCGATCGCACACGTATTCCCACTAGACGTAGCTCTACCAGCGAGCCACGTTCTAATACTCATTCCGTCTAGCCAGCTAAGAGATTGTATCAGTCTCAATTCTCTTGATTTTTAACTCAAGTCACGGTCCAGCATTCTGATCGCATTCAACAAGCCAACCAAATGCCTCGCACGGAGAGGGGCATTACAATAACAGGGTAACCCTGCCCTCAAATGGCCCTACAACCAAACAAAAGGCTGATGTAACTGTTGGTCCCATACGCCTACTAATTGTCTTTTCCTGCCCTCGAAAATGTACAAGTCGTATCCATCATTTGAACATTCCATCTCTCAATGCAAGGGCATTCTAACTAGACACAATCTAACTGTACAATGCACCGATACACGATCCACTCATATCGGCAGCTAGCCGAGTGCGTAGGCTTGTGCCATAATATGAACTAACTCAGTGCTGTGTCGTAAAACGTGTCAAGGCCATAGGAGTTATGAAGATAACTCTGCAACTTAGGGTATGTCACCTAGGACTAAATCAAGTATATATATCTCAATAACAATGCCATCATCGACTACACCCGAGGCATTTCTCGGACACACAACTATGTCCACTCTAGCAAGTGCACATGACATAAATATGAATTTAATTAAACCAGTAATACAAGGCAAGGTATACTTGCCTGGAACTCCGAGAAGCACGAGCGAGGATCCGGACTCCTCGGTCAAGATCGTATCATCCCGGATCGATATACAACCGATCCACTTTGATGGCGCAAATATACCTTGTATAGTACAAAGGTCTATTGTGCCTATTATCTTTTAGCAACATGTCGTGCTAAGAGAAAGTGATGTATGGGATCGTTTCGACCACACTATGACAATTTGGACAAGCTGCAGGGTTCTTCATGCTGTTGGATCTGACCGTGGAAGGAGTCGACATGTTGTAAAGCCTCGCTGAAGACATCTCGGGTCTTTTTGGAAAGACAAAGAAGCTCGAAGAGTGAAAACCTCGCCGGAGTATTGGCATGCTGTGCCAATATGTCAAAGTTGTATGGCTTGATCAACCCCATTGCAGAATCCTTATTTAGTGGTTTATCTAAGCGAGTCTCCTTCTGTCTCTGTTTATCCGTCACCGAAGGCTGAGACCGACCTACTTCCGAAGTATCGGGTGCAGCAGCCGTAGGAGATGGAGATGCATCTTCCTCCGGAACCGGGTTGCCTTTCCGCTGGTAGGATAGACCTGATCGGGTCTTGCCTACCAGTGCCTCATCGGTTGCGACAGAGACCATGCGACACGACTTTCTTTCCCTTGGAGAGATGTGCCGTCTGCTGCATCACATCCGGTACGAGATCGCGGTGGACCCACATAACTTTATCTTGCGACATTGTAAGTGGAACCAACCCTTTGGCATTATCAACCTCTATCGTCGCCTTGGGAATCAGGATAATGCCATCTTGGGCTCCATTGTCGAAAAATTACCAAACTGGAGGGTCACCATGTTTACGGTGACCGTCTTGTCCTCATAGTCGAGTGGAAGGACCTTAGCGTCAATCAGCCGTTGTATTTTCTTCTTTAATATGTAATAGTCACGTGTTGGATGGTGGATGTATCGGTGGTAGTGACAGTAATTGGGATTGCCCACATTGTCCACCTCGTCAGGACGCTTGGGGGAAGGAAGCTGCAGTTTATTTCCCTTCATCAGCACGTTGAAGAGTTCCAATATGTCGTCACCATTGAAGGAATGATTCTCCTTCGGCCTCGGTGGCTCTACCGGCTTTTGGTTCAAGATACTGAACACTTGGAGATGTTGATGGTTAGGGCTTGTTTTCTTTTTCCGTCTCTGTTGTTGTTAGCAGGGTTACTGCCGGAGGGCATTTTCCCTTATTATCGAGAGTGGGGAAGTTTACCCCCACTAAGCGTGCCTCACCGGCAGTCTTTTAAGCACTATCGGTACTAATGATAAATGCATCCACTTTGTAATGTCCCATCCAGTTCAGCTCAACCGGATGAATCGAAACGTAACAGCGTTTGGACTTAGTCATGCAACGACTTGCTCGAAGTCCCGTACGATCGAGGCAATTCCTTATTCAGGTGGGTGGCTTCGGTGAACTTGCCTCAGCTTGGCCTTCACACTAATAAAAAGAAGTTTTTATTGCACTGAATAGGCTTGATAATAAAAGAGACGAATCCACATAGCTAAGGGAATAATCCCATTGAGTCAAGTATATGTGTAGAACATGGAAAAAGTGTCATAATGTTGCCTAGATGTTCTCTACGATGGTTTTCAAAGTTGACACTTGGTCTTTTGACCCCACGTGTTGAGTTAGGCAAAGTTATGCCATGGACTATCAACTTGATGTTATGGCAGGTATGGTCCTACGTTTTTATAGTTTGTTTTAGCCAACAGTTCTACGATCTCAAGGCTCGTTATATAGAGTATGACTTGGCTGGTTGTGTCATACATAACACAGTTGGTTGAACGTTAAGTAGAAAGGCTATCAAATAGTTGTTTCCAAGTTGGGCTAAGATTGTGAGTCAATTCATTTGGCAGGAATGCTATGCAATAGTCGTTCCTGGGATTTTAGAGATGTAACATGGAAAGTCATCGCGACCGTGGGTCGTCGAGGCATTCCCTGACTTAGAATTTGTATTGAGTATGAAAAGAAGAGATGGGGAACAAAGGTTTGTACAATATCATCAGTACGCCATACATTTTACGTTGAGTCTAGATGTCATCATAGGTGCATGGTCATGGACAACTTGAATACAAGACGTATTTGTAGAAGCATGGAAAAAGAACATGAAAGCTTCATACGGCTCAAAAGTCCTTTAGAGCTTCATGCGGCTCAAAAGTCTCTTAGAGCTTCATGCGGCTCAAAAGTCTTTTAAGGCTTCATGCGGCTGGAAAGTACATGATAGCTCCATGCGGCTCAGAGCAAGCCACGTGGCTCTATGCAGTTCAAAGTAGGCATCTACAGCTGGCCATCATTACTCTGTGCAGCTAGCTCATTAAAAGCTCTGACGCAATGCAGCAGCCCTGACACAACGGATTGACAGCTCTGACATAAAGGTGAAATGATGACTCTTGACGTGCTCCTAGAGAGACGAGGAAAATCTTTATAGCTGACACGATCCACCCATCTCCAAAGCTCTTTATGCGGCTCAGTTGTAAGGACCTCCATGCGACTCAGTTGTAAGGACCTTCATGCGGTTCATATTAAAGGACTTCCATGCGGCTCAGATTATAAGACTTCCATGCGGCTCAGATTAAAGGACTTCCATGCGGTTTAGATAAGGCCATCCTTATGCGGCTCTGACACAAGGCCATACTCATGCGGCTCAACTATAACAGTCCTCCATACGGATTGCAGCAGTTGGGACACGTGGCAGGGGTTGATCAAATCCCAATAATTTAGATTTATGGCAATCGACATAACAGGCAGTTGGGACACGTGTCAGGAGATTGACCAAGACTTATCCACTCGGATTTGTTGCTACCAGCAAATCATAACAATGTAGATTTATTGCAATCATCATAACTGCCCAATGCAGATTTATTGCAATCATCATAACTGTCCAGATCAACTCCTAATAAATGATACAGATTTGTTGCAATCTACATAAATAACTCGGATTGATTTTCAACAAATAGGATCAACACGAATCTTAACGAATCCCTAACCACCCGCTTTTTAAGGGGCAATTATTGCACACCCCACTCCTATAAATAGCGAAGAGAGGCAGGGACGAGGACAAGCACAGAGGAGCAGTCACACAGAGCACGAGCAGAGAGACTAGCAACCCCCCAACACACAATGAGCATTTTTTCCCTGGAGCCGAAGCTGCGTTCGATCGTCCAAGGAGTAAGGCAGAGTTGCCGTCACTCTTCCGAGCCTCTACCGTCACCCCCCAGAATCAAAAATAAACAATTATACTTTAGATTGCTTTTCCTAGGTTTTGTTCCTAGGCTCTCTTTTGTACGAGCCAGTTTGTATTGTGAAGTAAAAGTCCAGTCCTTCCATAAAACTGTTCTATTCTTTTATAATCAATGGCAAACATGATGGCGACTCTGCTGGGGACTAACTTCTCCACGACTGAGAAGTTGGTGACGCAATCGGACGCAGCCAAACTTGGCTCCACATAACAGATGCTGGTCGTCCGCTTCGACCAACAGGCGTTTGAAGAAATGCTCTCCGACGGAACCGCTGGCCCGGTCCAGAAGCGATCCCGCACGAAGAAGGCCCGCAGGGAGTGGAGGCCCAAATTATTTGCTCCTCCCCAAGCTCTGGACGAAGTATTCTCTGCTGTCCAGGACGACGGAGATTCGCATGCAGCCCTACTTCAAGCCACAGAGGACCCTGCTGTTCTTAAGTCTAGCAGAGGAAAGTACTACGATGCTGGACTTGAGGAAGCAAATGGGGACTCTATGCGGTCCAGGAAGAAGCCACATAAGGGTGCCAGCCGCATGAAGAAGGCTCATGCGGCCAACAATTCCAGCCGCATGAAGACTCATGCGGCCACTAAATCCAGCCGCATGAATGCTGATGTGGCCAACAGATCCAGCCGCATGAATGCTGATGTAGCCAACAGATCTAGCCGCATGAATGCTGATGTGGCCAACAGATCCAGCCGCATGAATGCTGATGCGGCCACAAATGCCAGCCGCATGAATGCCGATGCGGCAGTCAAATCCAGCCGCATGAATTCTTATGCGGCCACAAATGCCAGCCGCATGAATGCTCTATGTGGCTCGGGTTCTGTCTTTGACCGCCTCTCCTGCGGTTCTGATCTCGGATACTCCAATGAGAATGTGCCAGACTCTGTGCGACACAATTTGGACTCTTCCTACTATGCGCCCTTGGGTGCTAGAGGGAAGAAGTCTAGGGCAGCGCGGGTTCGTCGAGCTCAGTCAGCGGTCCCAACCTCTGACCATCAGAGAGCTCCGCTTACTATTAAGCGGGCCTCTGATGGAAAGTTGTACATAACCGACTGTGTCCAGCCCCGACGGCAAATGGACAGAATGGTTCCCAAAAGTCTCCCAATCAGGGAGCAAACATGGTGCCAACACACTCGTGTGCTCGGGACTCCCGGGCCCACAAAATGAGTGACCTGTGTGATATGATTCTTCATAAACACAAAGAAAAAGAAGAGAAGTTGGTGTGCAGAGAGTCCTTTCATGGACATTACTGCACTCAAGTCATCGTCAACTGCTGCTGCAGCAAGGCGGCAGTACAAGAGGATCGACAGTCCGTCTTCCAACGACTACAACAGCCAGGACCGGTCCTGTAACAAAGCTCAAAAGGCGAGGCACTTTATGTCGCCTCCTGCAATTCTGCTCAGAAGATCCCTACCGACAAGACGGGAAAGAAGACAAATGTTACCAGCCCGACGATCTCAACTAGCGTGGCCAGGAAACTCGCATCCAAGCGGTTGTCCACAACCACCACAGGAGAAGTTTTTCAAGGCACCCGCTCTAAAACAAAATCTTCAACACTTAGGGATTCGTCAACTGCACCTCTGGGGGTGGCCGAAGCTGGGGGTAATACCCCTCCGAACTTCCACAACAATGCGGTGTTCCAAGAAGATGCACCAGGGGAAACAATTCCCCCCACAGATGCAGTGGATCCGGACGTCCCTGAGGATGTCTACGGGTCCCAAGACGAGGCAGCCTCCTATGCAGGGGTAGCACTTTCTCTGAGTCTGAACCAGAGAAGAATATTCCTACATACCCTGATGATTTCTCGGTATAAGGGTATGACTCAGAGGGCACGTCCTCTACCGTTCCTTCCATCTCTCCTCATGTGAGGACGGTGTTCATGACGGACAACAACCAAGACGGTCCCAGTGATCGCCAACACATCGACACTCTTGAGGCCATACTTCATACCTTGGTCAAATCCGTAGACGAGATCAAAGCGGCCCTACCGACTCTGCAAGGAAGGACGTCTGGCCAAACAAGCTTGGGTCCCGCGGTTAATACGGACTCAAACTCAACTGCGCCAAACCCGGGCAACAATCCTCCTACGATGACGGCTTCCACCGCTGCAGATGAGGCCAGGGAGGCGAGACGAGAGGTCCAGGAACTCTGGGCCATATTTCATGCCTGAGAAACTTCCCAAGACCTCATGATACGACAACCGTATCCCTCTGCATGGAGAGATGTTCCCTTCCCACCAAGATATAAGCCATTTAACATCAATCCATATGATGGGAAGACATCTGCGAGCCGGTACATTACCTACTTCGAGGTCACAACCGACCATCTACCCCATGACGACGCCATCCTTACACAATTGTTCATCGGGGCATTGGAAGGGGTCGCCTTCGACTGGTACTGTAACTTGCCGGACAACTGTATCCATTACTTCGTCGGCTTCAAACGTATGTTCCTGGAGAGGTTCTACGAAGTAGGATAAGACGTGACGATGTTCACCTTCATGGACGTTGTTCAGGGAGAAAATGAGCTGATAAGGAACTATATTGAGCGGTTTCGCCAAACCGCGATGAAGTTGCCTTCCGATAATCCTGATTCCTCCTTAATTGAAATTTACCAAAAGAGGCTGCTCCCCACAATCAGCCTCTGGATGGGCGAAAGTCAGTTTAAAGACTGGAAGACGTTCATCATCAGTGTCACTAGCGCAAAAGACAAGTTGAAGAAAGCTCGCCAAATGGGACTGCAAATCTCGGAGGGAGAGGACAAAGGTAAACGCCTTAATACCAACAAACAACAACGACAAGTTCCTCAAGAAGTACTATGTCTAAATGACACTTTCCAACTATCTCTCGGATTGTGAGTCATATACCCGCAGGTATCGCTGAACTTACACTCTGACTTCAAATCTCCCAGATTGTTGAGTTATATACCTATAGGTACCGTTGAACTTACACTATGGTCATCCCAAATGAATCCATATCGCATTTTCTGGGTAGTAAGTCATGTATGATCATACCTCTGAACTTCCTTCCTAAAAGAGCACCTTTCTTATGATCTATTACCCGCACTTTCACTGCATAAAAAAGGGTAACAGATCCACAAATCTCCCGAAACAACCACGTCGATGTCACCTCTGAGTTGTTTCACTTCCATCAAAAATAAACCATCCCTCACGTAGAAATTCCACGTCCATATTACCTCTGAGTTGTTCTATGTACCCTTCATGGTGTCTACTCCTGCCACGTCCTCATTACCTCTAAGTAGGAAGACCCCACGGTAAAACCCCCATACTTGCCACGTCCTCATTACCTCTGAGTAAGTATGTCGGTTTTCCTTCGACTTATTATCCATACCCGAAAAAGAAAAAAAAACCAGGGTACGCCAAGGATAATAGGCCCACAAATGTCCTCTGTTGACCACAAATATCCTCAGTTGACCACAAATGTCCACAGTTGACCACAAGTGTCCACTGTTGACCACAAATGCTGTACTAGATCTTCTAGTACATGCGCCTCTTTTCTCATTATCATACGCCTTCGGAGCCCAGCTGTTCCATGGCATTCTTTCGCCCAATACCAAGAACTTCCACGTCCGTCTCACCACGTAATCGTTCTAGGTATCTCTATCAAACTTATTATCTGTACCTACAACCAAGGTATGCCAAGCGTAATAGGTCCACAAAAAGTCCTCCAGTGGGACAAATATCACGAATACCAAAGATACAGTACAAGCACAATAGATGATGGATGATGAAAACATAGTCATTTATTGAAAAGCAAAAGTACTACATATTCGGGGACCACGTCCCTATCAAAACGAAGGAAAATGACAAAGAAAGAAAAAAAGGCCAATTATGGTTCGGCTACACATAATTCTCTGAGACGGTCCCTCAGCACGGCGGTAGACCGCTCAACTCGTAGCTTAACCCGACGCTCGGCCTCCTGATTCAGCCGCTTTGCATCCTCCAGATGCGCATGGGTCTGCCAGCCATCTTCGAGTCTCTTCAGAGCACGCTCCAGGCCAGCAGAAGCTCGGGTGACCTTTTCGGTCTCCTAAACGATTAGCTTTTTATCTGCACAGGAGGCCTCGAGCTCAGATTCCAAGAAAGCCAGCTTCCTCTGGAGCTCGAGGATCTGCTCCCTCGTATCAATTATTCTGCGAGAGGCGGCCGTTTCCCGAGCCATGCAATCCTCGCTCCTGCGGCTCAGCTGATCATACTAGAGAGACAGATCGTCGAGGTCCTTCGTTATAACCAGCTTAGACGCATCTCGTGCAGCCCTTTTCTTCTCCAGGACAGTGATAAGGAAGGCCCGCTCCTGGTCTATCGCTGAAGACAGATCAACTTGCCGTAGTACTTGAAACTGGGCCACAAGCTGATCTGCCTCTAGCAATTTGGGCTCCAGCAGCTCAACAATCCCTGCCCCACCGGGGAGGGTTCTAAGGATTTTAATCTGGCCCCGGGCGCATTGACGGGCCAAGGCAAAAGAGGTCCCCCTCTCCACCGCAGCTTCAACTCCTCGCCTCAGGTGACGATAAAAACTGTCAACTATATCCTTTGATGATTCATCCAGAACTTTCGAAGAAGATGATGTCAAAGGAAGGGTAGTTGACAAGGTCGAAGAAGGTACACCGGAACTTGCTACCCCTGCCACGAGGAAAACAAATTTCGAGCAAAAGGATGCTTGAATAGCGGTCAATTCTTCTTCCGTAGCCCGAAGAATCCGGAGACTCGGCAGGGCAGAAAGGTCGACCCCCGGGGTTGGAGTAATATGAACCGAGGAGGATACAGGGACCATCTCTCCCCGTCCCGGCAGTTCCGCTGCTCGCTCTCCCGAACTCGATTCAGCGGGAGGTCCCTCAACGAAAGCTAGAGGGGGATGGGGCATGCTCTCTTCCACCAGGTCCCCTCTAGCAAACTCTACCCTGACAATGTCTGTCATTGGCAGTGAAGGAGCAGGACCTGTATGTCCAGAGCAACCATCAATCAGCTTAATCCAAAGGATGTGATGATAGAGCAAATGAGCCTCCTCACTAGTCAAGACTTGGCTTATCTTACCAGGGGAGAATTGCGGAGGCTGAGGTTCGCTTACAGCCGTCGTAACCTCTTCGCCGGTGATACCCGAGCCGAATTCAGCTGGTTCCTATGCCCCAGCCGCCCCGGAAGGAGATACAACTGGATCAACGTCACCCTGCTGAAGTTCAGCAGTCTCGGGGACGAGTTCAGCGGAGCCCACATCGCCCTGGGTCGAAATCTCAGCAACGTGAGACCCCTCTGCCGCCGCCGAGAGAACTCCGACAGAAATAATTTTGGCACACATGTCACTAATCAAAGTGGTCAGGGCCGGGTTGACTTCAGAAACAGCGGCCGGCTCTCGAGAGTCTGACTCTTCGGACGCCTACAGAGAAAAGAAAAATAATTAGAACATAGTTCAGGAAAAGCTAAAGAAAGAGAGGGTTATAATTCAATTCACCTCCGAAATAGCGCCCATATCCTCGCCTCTCTCCTTAATGAGCAGCCAGCGAGGCTTAACCGCAGCCCGTTTCATAGAGTAGGTTCTGCCGCCACCAGCAGACTCAGGCCTGCTTCGCTTTCGGAAAGAGCTCGGCACAACGGGCGGCTGATCCGCTACCACCTCATCTGCAGGAGGGAGAGAGTTGTCGGGATCATGCTCATGCTCATCATCCTCTTCGTCTGCGTTGGTGGACTCCGAGTCCGGCATATCGACCGTGTTCTTCCTCCTCTTCCTCGTCTTAGACCCCTTGGGTTTCTCCTCCAAGCCGGTACCAACAATGAAGCTGGTACTCGGGTCAAAGCCAACAGGAGGCTTGTTCGCCATAACGTGGTAGAGAGCCGCCAAATACAAGATCTCTCCTGAATCCTGAGTATCAGGAACCGAGAAGCTAGTACGGGTGTGAACCGTATTATAATAATGCCAGGCCCTGATGCCATCGAGGATGCTGCCTTCAAAACCCAGGCAAGAGCTGGGACTGTCCAGGAAAAGCTGGCTATACCCAAACTGTCGGGCGAACCTACTGGACAAGTAAGGCTCCAAGTAGACAGCATTGCGGTTGCGGTATACCAGGTGGACAGGGCGAATGTTGTGCAACCAAAGGAGCATTTTGCCGTCTAAAAAGTGGGGAGGCCCAATACCATCCAGATGTACAGCCCTTATTTCCTCAGCAGTAAATCGAGGAACAGATACGAAAAAAATATATCTGTCCACTCTTAACAGCGCCATCCTACAAGCGCATAGTCTCGCAATCCCAAGGCATGCGGCGATATTGGAAGATGAAGGCATCATCTGCAGTTACGTCATCTTCGGGGCCAGGCCTCATTAAAGACCGGTAATGCATCAGTAACCACCCCATCAGATAGTGGTAGGGTAGTTCAACACGTTCAAAGTCCTTTGTCGTGTCACGGGCGATGACCTTGGACGTAAAAGTGCGAAGGCCACGGTGTATACTACACACCATGGCCAGGAGTAGAGCTAGCCTGACTCCGAAGACCAACTTCACAGCAGGGAGGATGAAATTACGGCTGATTCTCTCTATGGAACCAGCCCCTCCTGAGACTACACAATTTCGTAGCCACACCATCAAGAATCCGGCCAGAATAGCCTTCTCAGACAATGGCTGAGTGGCTTGATAGAAATAAGCAAAAGAGTCATATCGACTCCCGAACCTGTCACCGGTGGTTCTTGCCCTCTTGGCGGTCGATACTTGGTCCTGCACCTCCTCCCGAGTGCGAGGACTTTGGAGAGCAACCCGGCCTTAGGCACCGAGCTTAAAAAGATAAGAGAGCCAGGCCTTTGTGTGAGGAAGGTTCCCTTCTGAGCTATCGTTCTTTTTCTTCGACAGCTGCTGGCACGTGCTGTGATGACACAGCAATTCCCGATAGACGGCAACGAAGCCCGGGAACCTCTCCTCCAATTCTTCGAATTCCTCATTCGTAGGAGTGTACACCTGAAAGACTTCATCTCCCCAAGGCAGCTTGGAGACGGCATGCATCTCGTGCAGAGCAAGCCCCATCTCCCCTACGGGTGTAAAGAAGGTTCCCGTGCTGCGGTTATACATCTCCAGCAGGGCCATGAACAATTTCTTGTTTATAGACAAGCCGTGGCTGGTACCCCAAATTGCATGGTAGAGTCCAATCTCGCGCAGGGGAGTCTTGTATTCCCGCGCGATCCATATGGACAGGTTGATCCACGAAGGGATGGGGTGTACCCAACTCGGTAGCGATAATCGGCCAATCGGATAGGACCCCTTCCGAGCAAGCTGGTTCAGGAAAGTGTCAGCTTCAGAGAACGTGAAATTGGGACCCTGCACATTCAAAAAACTGCCCGGGGCCAACCCCATCACGTATCGGCTGACTGGTACCCTGCTCGCGTATGTTTCACTTAACAAAATGCCTAAAATTGGCTTTTGAAAGAAAACTAGAAAAAGTACCAAAAAGTACAAATTGTTCTGGGAAGTATTGCTATGGAAGTCTGATCTGAGAGCGATCACTTTGTTCCTTGGACCATACGATTATGATGAAGAAAACTGCTTGAAGAAGATGAACAATCGGAAGAACTAAGTCACCGGAAAGGTATCGAGCAACGGCACTGTTGGCACAGTCGAATGCTTTCTTGCTTTGCTTCACCCTGTTCTTGAGAAAAAGTTGAAGAAATGCTTCTGGGAATATCACTCTGGAAGTATGAGTTTTCTCAAAATCTCCTCTCCTGTCTCTTTGTTGATCTCTTGATGCATGATGTGTAAAAACAAGTCTATTTATAGATTTAACCCTTTGTGCGTAAAAAGCAACAAAATCGGGTCTCTACGCTAGTAACTGTCACCCACGATCCAAATCATCCTCTACGCACGTTGACACGTGTCCCATGTAGAGTTTGATCTCTACGCATGGTGACACGTGTCCCACTACTTCAACAAAATAGGAAAAGCACGTACACACGTTCCTCGAGAAGTATGGCATGAAAGCCACGTGGGCAAACCACATTCTTAAGTGGTCAGGAATGATCGGGCGTAAAAATGACCCAAAATACACTCCTAGCGTAAAGTAGCAAACTGGGCGTAAAATAGCCCAAAATAAACTTTCTAGCGTAAAGTGGCTAGAAAAATAGCCTTGAGCATAAAAAGTAGCCCAAATAGACTTGACGCCCACAATAGCTTTGAGCGTAAAAGCTCGAATAACTATCGTGCGTAAAAGAAGCAGTTTTATTGAGCGTAAAATAGCCCTATTTGCACACTATACGACGAGCATTGGGTTTGGTAGAAAAAATCTCCTCGGCTTCTGTGTAATCCTGCTGTCAGAAAATCATTGTGTCAGATCAAATCACTTGCATTAAATACGGCCTGACAGTCTGTCCCCGGCGTAAAATTCAATGAATAGCCGTGGCGTAAAGTAGCTCGCGTAGAGAGTAGCTTGCATAGAGAGTAGCTTGCGTAAAGTTCTCAACTTCTTTGACTTAGTCCATAAAGCACTTTTTACGCTCCTACAAGACCCCCTTCAAAGTTTTCAAATATTTTTAAAATTTGAAATACTTAGAACAGAAGCGTAAAATTCAGAATTTCAACAGTCTGCGTAAAATTCGGGATATCCAACGGTCATCCGCGTAAAAGTTGGGATATCCAACAGTCAGCGTAAAAGTCGGGAATTTGAACCGATTCAAAAATTCTATAAATAGAGCTTTTTGAAGAGAGAAAAACTTTACTTGTCTTCTATAATCTCGATATCTCTTCTTCTTTTGCCTCTTTCATTCTCTTGCTTTCAATCCGATGGCTCCCAAGAAGTCGTCCACCGCCGGCAGCAAGGGCAAGAAGCCCGTTGGTTCATCGTCGACCGACCGTACGAAAACCTCCATCCAATCATCCACGACGCCCCAACCGAGCAACCCAGCCGTGGCTCCGACAATGAAGGGTAAAGCCCTACTTAATCTCGGCTATGAGTTCGCCGGAGAAGAAGAAGAAAACCCGAACCTTCAGATTTCACGCCCACGTCATACGTGTTAGCGTAGAAACTGAAATAACAAAATACGCCCACGTTTATATGTGTCAGCGTAAAGTTAAGAACATACGCCCACGTTTATACCTGTCAGCGTAAAATTAAGAAAATACGCCCACGTCTATACGTGCCAGCGTAAAATCTAAAATACGCTCATGTCTACACATGCCAGCATAAAATTTAGAATACGCTCATGTCAACACATGCCAGCATAAAATTCATAATACGCTCACATCAACATGTGCCAGCGTAAAATTTAGAATACGCTCATGTCAACACATGCCAGCATAAAATTCATAATACGCTCACATCAACATGTACCAGCGTAAAATTTAGAATACGCTTATATCAACACATGCCAGCATAAAATTCACAATACGCTCGCATCAACATGTGCCTGCATAAAATTTAGAATACGCTCATGTCAACACATGCCAGCGTAAAATTCATAATACGCTCACATCAACATGTACCAGCGTAAAATTTTACAAGTGAAAGACTTTGTGTAAAACAAAGACCTTTTACACTTTAAAACTTTTTATCAACTTCAATAAGCGTAAAGTTTACATAGTCAAAGTCTTTAACCTTTATGTGTAAAAACTTAGACTAATTTATCTGCGTAAAAATTTCAAATTAGATTTTCACTAATTTGATTTTTCTTTTTCTTTTGGCAGTGGATTTGCAAATTCACCCTCTTGCAGAAGTATTTGGTTCATCAGTTGGTATGGTGGGCTCGAATTATTTGGAGAATCTGTCTCATGTAGAGTTTCCCCAATCGAATCCGGAGTACCCTATAGAGAGAGCACAGTTGATAGCTGCCCAAGGGGATAGAATGCTGTTATTCATGATTAATGGAGAACTGTTGACCTCGCTGGATGGCCAACAATTTACAAAACCAGCTTTCTTATTTGGGGATGCAATAGACTGCAAGTCTCAAACACACCCAAGAAGGAGTCTTGGGTGTTCAAGTCTGGAGATAGAGCAATGTATCTCCCTGACATGGATAGAGATTATCCCCTGTCCGCATTCATCCATGCCACCCATCCCCGACAGATGCTGTGGAATCTGACTCCCAGCAGTCACGAAAGACCAGAAAAGATCATTTTCAAGAGGGAGAGAGCCAATGACATGGGCTACTACACCAGTACTTCTAATGGTGGTGTTGTTCCTTTCTCTGGTCTCTTGCCAGAATTTACTCCAAGTGAAGATTCGGCTTTAATCCAACCGGTGCAGACCCAGATGTTCATCAATAAGTTCATAAGGGCTGCGATGTTGTATCCCCAAACAAACCCTAGGCTACCTGGATGGTTGACTCCATTTAACCAGAACTTTATCCAAATTAGTGTTTGGATCATGAAGAACTTCCAGACGGAGTTGAAAGACATCGGCCTGTATGAAGCAGTGGCCTCCACTAGTCAGGGTATACCACCGAACAGTAACTTGTTCATGGCCCTGATTGAGATATATTTAAGTTCAACTGGAACTTTTGCGACCCCAAAAGGTAAAATGGGTCTCGCACTCCATGAGATGCAATTCATCTCAAAGCTACCAATGGGGGAAGCCCCATATGAAGAATATGTTCCCTCCAATCGGAAACTTGCTGAAATCAGGGAGAAAAACCCTCAATTGGTTGAGGTATATGAAGAGTTAATGTGCCATTACATGATATGCACTACTATGCATGAGAGTGGATCTCATCTAGCATACATCAATAAGTGGACAACATATCTCTTTTTCCATAAGGATAAAATATCCAAAGATGATAAAGAAAGATTCCAGGAGAACAAAGCTCCAACTATCAACATTGGTTCAACAATCTCTGCTGATAAAATACGGGATATGATGATCAGCTACAATTTTTCGAACAAATATTTGTCCACCAAGACTGGGGAGTTCTCTGCCGGAACCGAAGCCTTGATCTTCCTCAGATATGGCAGCCAGAAGATCTCCAAGAGAGCCTTGCTGGCAGGCTTTCTTTTTTTGTGGTTGAGGAGATGGGTTGTACCGGGGACCGGTACAGTTGATAGAATTCACCGAAGCGTGCTATAACCAGCGGTACGTTTGGTGTTTAAAGCCAGAATCAACCTGCTATCGGCAATGGTGTGCCGAGTAAACGCAGGTTTGAGGACTTTTGGTGAGGAGCTAATCAACAACGCTCCTTATCGAAACGTATTCCCTAGGGTAGAAATGCCCTACACTTACTTGATGGGCTGGCTGTTGCATCACAACTGCAACTTATTGCCACCAGGCCCGGGAGATGATACGGAGGTCTTCCTCCAAAAGTTCAGCAAAGCTACATGGATTGCCACGACAGTGGCAGATACCCGAACAGTCTTGAATTATTCTTATGGTTGGAACTTTTTCTGCACGAGGCCACAAGTTCCAGCCGACTGCTTTGGCGTTCAATTTGAAGATGAAGTTGAAGGAAGAACTTTATTGTCAGCACCAGTCTTCAGGTGGCTACAGTGCATCAGACCCTCCCATCTGATGTACAGAAATGAAGACAGTTGTGCGTTCGAACCATATCTACCAAATAGGTTTGCTCGCCAATTTGGATATGACCAACTTCATGTTGGTAATCCCTCTACCAGTTTTCGTCACTATGGGAAACTGATTGATGGTGCAAGAGGTTGGAGATATTTTAGTACTGCCCGTACTGGTGCCAAATTCAAAGTATCAACCGCTACCAGCGCCACCGAGCTACGTATACTTCATACGTATGCTCACTTTTATGCTTCCATCCGCTCCTTCGCCCATAGCTACAATATGAGAGGTAGTCTAAGATGGCCCAAGAAAGGGAATGTTGAGAAACCAATCAGGGTACCATCAGACATCCCTGACGACACATCTGTTCCAAATCAGTATCTGGAAGTTATCCCTACGAGAATTGGGGAAAAAGCTGCAGAACCAATCATTATTGGTAAGTCCCGTAAACGGAAACAGAGTGCAGCTGTCACTCTTCCAGAGAAGACCCCGAAAAATAAGAAGAAGGTTACCACCAAAAGACCTTCTAGATCAAGAGCCCCTACCCCGGAGAGTGACACTCAGGTGGATGAGCCGCAACATGTTGCATCTTCTTCAGTTCACCCTGGAGAAGGATCTTCAGCATCTCAACCAGCAGCACCTGCGGTAGTCCTATCTCCGGGACATCTCAGCTCGTCGCTTCATTTAACTTTGCCACAAAAGGCACAAGTTGTTGAAGACGTCGCCCCAGTACGTACTATTGATCAAGAGTCCATCCCATCCAATGAACCAGCTATTAATTTTGATGATGAGGATTGGACTGGAGATTATGACGCGTACTTGGCACGTCCTACACATACTCCAGGTAAATATAATTTATACAAAATCTATACAAAACTATGATTTTTGTATATTAACTTATTTTGTTTAATTTTTGTAGGTGTTATCATTGCTCCAAAGCTTGTGGCTCCTCCTCCTCCTCAAGAAGATATCTATGAAGAAAACGAGAAATCTGAGGAGGAGGCTTCTTCTTCTTCAGAAGAAGATGCTCAAGAAGAAGTACTTCGAGAGTCCGATGTGGAGACTCAGGAAGAATGTCCTCCATCTCTGGAGGTACAACAAGAGCCAGAAATGCAGGCTCAGCTAGAAGTGTCCCCTCCTGATGAGGGCAATGATAAAGAAGAAACTACAGTAGAACTTACTGTAGATGATGAAGAGGCTGCGGAAGAAGAGTTAGACTTCAATGAAGAATCAGTTGTAGAAGGACTCACTACAACTGAAATACTTGAAGATCCCGCAAAGCCAATAGCTGAAGAAGGTGATGAAGGCATACTCAAGTCACCAACTGAAGTTGGGGAAGTTGTAATAGCATCCTCTGCTATTACTATCGATCCAGTACAAATTCCTGAAGAGGCAATGCCTGAACCGGAGTCAACTGCCACAACTATCATTCCATCCACACCAATCACCGCCACCGAAACTCTAGTAGTTTCAGCTCCAGAGACGGCTGGAGTAACAAATACTGAAGACACTGTTCCTGAAGCTCTTGGGAACCAGTTGGCTATGGTAGCAGTGACAACAATGGCTTCATCTCAGCCTGCTACCCAGGCAACATCATCTGTTCCTAGTCTTCAGAGAAGAAATTTGGTAGACATCGCCGCAACGCCGAGTTCAAGTGTAGAAATGAATCTCTTAGTTGAGATTCATACTGATACCTTTTACAAGACTCTGGCGGCTCTAATCAAAATGGTCCTGAATAAGGTCCTAAATTATGAGAGCTTGAAGGCGGCGATCGCTCTTACTATCAGAAATGTCGTCATGTTCAATGATGCGGCAAGAGCAGCGGCATTGGAGAAAATTGTGGAGGGACTTGAACAGCCCATCAAAGAATATCTAAAGCTGTCAAGTGAAACCATTGAAAGTCTTATCCAAGAAGAGTATGACGCTTTATCTGCTGAATACCTCGCTCGGGAGACTACTTTCAATGAAGCCCTCCATGAATACAGCATAAAGGTCGCCAAAGAAAAAGCTTTTTTGGCTGGAGCGAAGCCCGAGCTGGATAGCCAGAGAGAAGCCTATGAAACTTCGAATATAAGAATTCTTCAACAAAATGATAGAATTTGCGAAGTCGAGGCTGAGCTGGCTCGCTTGAAGCCAGAGAAAGAGAGCAGATAATCATGGCCCGGGACCAGCACTTAACTCAGAGCTCAATTTTGGAAGAACAGGTCTTCGGAGCTGAATCTACCATCAAAACCCTTGACGAAGCCAAGGACAAGCTTATAGTTACTTTTGCTGGACTTTCTCACATCTGTACTCCCGAAGCTCGACGCTCCGTAGCTGCTAAAACTGTATTGAGCTCTCGTGACAAGCGTCTAGCAGAGCTGCAGAAAATGCTAGGAGACTTATCTGCTCCGCCTTAGGCAAATAAAGAGCTTTTGTAATCTTCTATCTTTTTCACTCTGTAATTTTTTACAAGAAATGAATAAAAATATTTATTTGTGATCCTACCATTTATTTTGAAATTAAACAATAGGTATGAGATAGAAAACACTTATCAGAGGTAATATGGACATGACAAGTTTTTTAAAATCAATAAATTATATCTATCCAGAGGTAATATGGACATGATAGATAATGAATCTCTTTTTCTATTTAGAGTATACGACACTATCAGAGGTAATATGAACATGACAGATCGTAACAACTCAAAGAAAAATAGATTAATACCTATTCAGAGGCCAAATGGGCATCATAGATAGGAAAAGAAGTAGACTTAATATTTATTCAGAGGTTATGAGAACATGATAAATAATAAATCTCACTTTTTAATCAACTGGTAAGATAGAAGATTAAAATTCTCTTCAAGGAGACAAGTAATCAGCTTAACCAAACATTGGTAGCTGGGGAATAAAGAAGAAATTTAAACATAGTATTTCTTCAAGAATTTGCCATTGATCGGCATTATGAGCAAATCTCCATTAGGTTTAGACAACCTATAGGCACCATTGGAGAATACCAACTCGATTACATAAGGGCCTTCCCATTTTGCTTGGAATTTTCCTTTGCTCTTATGAGTCACCACCATCGGTCTTCGAACAGCTAGAACTAGCTCACCGATTTTGAATACCATCTCTTTAACTTTACGATTGAAAGTTTGAGATATGCGGGCTTGATATAGCTCAATGTGCTGTTGCGCTTGAAGACGCTTCTCGTCCAATCCTTCAAGTTCTTGGAGTCGTAAGCGATCATTATTCTCTGTAGTTAGCTCATTAGCAATGGCTATTCTAAGAGATGGAATCTGGATTTCCAGTGGAAGAACAACCTCATATCCGTAGACTAGTGAAAACGGTGTAAAACCAGTAGGAGTTCGGACTGTCGTTCGGTAAGCCCATAAACATTCTCCAAGTTTCTCATTCCAATCACGTTTATTAGAAGAGACAAACTTTTTGAGAAGTTTGATGATTGTCTTGTTGAAAGCTTCGGCCAAACCATTAGCAGATGGATTATAAGCCATAGAAGCCAGATTTTGAATTCAATTCTTATCACAGAATCGATAAAATGTCTGACTGGCAAATTGTGGTCTATTGTCATGAATTATCCGTTGGGGAATCCCGAAGCGATAAATGACATGGTGTTTGATGAAGCTAACCATATTAGATGTTTTCACTTCAGCAAGGGGAATTGATTCTGCTCATTTAGAAAAGTAATCAGTTATAGCCAGTATAAACCGATGTCCCTTGACAGAAGGAGGGTTAACCGGGCCAATAATATCCATGCCCCAAGCTTCGAAGGGCCAAGAAGCTGTTGTAGGATATAGGAACTCAGATGGTTGATGAATAAAATCAGCATAAATTTGACATGCTTTACACCGTCTGGCATAATCTACAGCATCTGCTATCATAGAAGGCCAATAATATCCCATTCTTCGAATGCGGTCTTGTAATTTTGTACCAGGTTGATGGGCACCACAGATACCATCATGAGCTTCACGAAGTGTTTGCTTAGCTTCATTCTCTGAGAGACAGCGTAGCAACAGTCCGTCATATGAACGACGATATAACATATGTAAGGAAGAATCATAGTAAAATTGAAATGATCGTCTCTTAATTGATGCAGCTTCTTTTGGATCTTCAGGTAAAATCCCATGAACCGCATAATCAATGAATGGACTTCTCCAATCCCTCTGCTGGGAACTTGATTCTGTAGTATAACTCTGTTCAATATGCAGATTATTCTTGATACAGAATAAGTCTCGATCCAACAAAGTAATGGTGTTTTGTCTTCTAATTAGAACAGCTAAGTCTGCAGCTAAGCTAGCAAGAGCATCTGCTTCCAAATTTTGAGAACGTGGTACAAATTTGATGTAGAATCCTTTAAATGAAAGGACCAATTCGATTACCACTTGATGATAAGGAATGAGGTCAGGATTTCTGACTTCATATGTCCCTCTGACTTGATTAACAATCATTTGAGAATCTCTATAAGCTTCCAGGAACCCAATGTCCAGTTGTTTTGCTACTTGGAGACCGATTAGCAGAGCGTTGTATTCAGCCACATTGTTGGAGCATGGCTCATTAAGAGAATAAGCACGGTATATGACCATTTTATCAGGAGAGACTAGGACTATGCCTACTCCAGAGACAATATTGCCTTTAGGTCCAACCCGCGATGCTCCATCGAAATATAGTTGCCAAATGTTATCCTTCAGAGTCATGTTACAATCCACGCCTTCATCTGGAATATCTTCATATAGTTTCGATATTTCAGGTACAGGGTGAGCTGCTAGAAAATCGGCTAATGCTTGGCCCTTCACTGATATTTGAGGTACATAGACCATGTCATAAGAAGTAAGCAACATCGCCCAGGTGGCTAACCTGGAGTTAAGAATGTTTGGTTTTCTCATCAATACCCGAATAGAATTTATTCTGGAGAAAACATGGATAGTCTGTCCTGACACATAATGTCTTGTCTTTTGAACAGCAAAAACCAAGGCCAAACATTCCTTTTCTACATGAGTATACCTGTGTTCAACTCCGACCATCATTCAGCTAAGATTATAAATTGCCTGTTCATGACCCATATCATTTTTCTGTGCAAGAAGAGCACCAAGTGAATGATCCAAGGCTCGAACATATAGCAAAAATGGTCTTCCTACCACTAGAGATACCAAAACAGGTGGATTTGTAAGGTATTGCTTGATGTCATTGAAGGATTTCTGACATGCTTCATTCCAGACAAATGATACCCCTTTCTTTAATAAACGGGAGAAAGGTTGACTCTCTCAGAAAGATTGGATATAAATCTTCTGATATAAGCAATACGACCTTGGAAGCCACGGAGTTCCTTTAGATTGCGTGGTGGACGCATTTCAAGGATCACTTTGATTTTGTCAGGATCAACATGAATACCCTGAAAAGTGATGACAAATCCCAAAAATTTGCCACTGGACACCCCTAAGAAAGACTTAGTAGGATTCATCTTCAATTGATGTTGGCGCATCAACTCGAATACCGTCTTTAAGTCTTGAATATGATCATCTTTTAATCGACTTTTGACAGCAATGTCATCTACGTAACATTCAATTGTCTTTCGCAGATGTTCTTGAAAGATATTGCTCATAGTCCGTTGATACGTAGCACCGGTATTTTTCAGACCAAACGGCATAACCGTATAGCAGTAAACCCCAAGGGGTGTACGGAAAGCAGTATGCTTTTTGTCTCCTGGATGCATCTTAATTTGATCGTATCCTGAAAATCCATCCATGAAAGACATGCGTTCAAAACCACATGTATTGTCTATCATGACATCGGTAATCGGAAGTAGAAATTCGTCCTTTGGACAAGCTGCATTAAGATCCCGAAAATCTATGCAAACTCGGACTTTTTTGTTCTTCTTCATAACAGGAACAATATTGGCCACCCAATCTGGATGTTATTCTTCACGAACAAAGCCACATGTGATCAGCTTTTTGACTTCTGCTTCAATTGCATCCATCATATCTGGTCGAAAATGCTGCTGCTGTTGTTTTACAGGCTTGGCATTAGGAAGAATATTGAGTTTATGAGTAGCAACTTTAGGATCTAGACCCGACATATCCTCATAACTCTATGCAAAGATATCAATATATTCTTTAATCAGTTTTATCAACTCTTCCTTTTCATCGTTGGATAGGTTTTTACTGATGAATATTGGCTTGTACGTAGTTCCGTCTCCAACATCAATCTGGACAATCTCATCCTCTGTAGGTGGCTATCGTTGTTCAAAACGAAGCTCCCATTGAGTGTCCATTTGCTGTGCCCAAGGGTCATTCTTAAATGGCTCAGATTCACCATCAGTTTGAACCATGTTGACTGAGAAGACACCTTCAGATTCATCATAATAATCTCCTCCAGAATATAAGGATTGTAAAAGACTGGAAGAACATTCTTCCATATTTTCTTTGTACATGGGGGATGTATCTGATTCGATGAATTGGATTTCTTCTGAATCTGAGGATTGTGAAGAACTAGAAGAGAATTCTTTTTGTATATCTTCCTTAAACGATTGGAACGGATCATATCCCAACCCATGACGAGTTTTCTGGTAAAACAGATCACCACATAATGGTAGTCGTCTACCTTTACCTTGATTGAGACCTTGCATAGTCTTCAAATCATATCCTATATTCTGGATAATCTTGAGAGATTGTTGACTATATTTGTCAATTCGGATTCTTCCTTTATCTTTATCTCGGAGATCATCTGTCTGAATAAAAGAGATATTTTTGGCCAGACCAAACACAATTTGGCGCTTGTTTTTCTTATTAGACGGAACCACAAAACAGGATTCTTCGTGACGTCTATAAGTTACACAAGCTTGTGATGATGAGGCTACAGGAAGAAGATAGGGAGAAGATGTTAGGAACCTTTGAGCATAAGGTCCAACATCAACATGAGGAGGAAATTTTTTTTCCTTATGATCAATGTATAAAGTTTCCTCTGTGTTTATGTTATTTTTATGTTGATGACCTTGATTAGCATCAGATAAAGTTATTCTCTCAATAAATTTGACAGCCAGGTACTCTAAAAGGAAATCTTTATTGATATTAGAAAGTACAGAATGATCAATATTTACATCATTTACAAGTTGAGTACTACGCTTCGGATTGATCATTAACGGACCGTCATCCGTCTTCTGCGTAGACTTGCCAAGGTTGATGATCAGTGGTGGTTCTGGATCATTCGTACGAGAAGTACGTCCCTTAACTTTGATCATGAGAGGTTGAACTTGGCTCTTGGCAGGAATATTCACCGATTCCTCAGACGAAGCTCGAGTTCTTCCTTTGACCTTGATCATCAGAGGTTGGTCATTGACAGGTTGGGGTTGGATTCGACCTTTGACTTTGATCTTCAAAGGTTGCTCTTCTGGAGGATCTTCATTGACAGATTGATCTTCAGCAGGTGATCGATCTTCGGCCATATCCGATATCTCCTTTATATGCTTCTATTTGTAGAGGATTGAATCCGAGAAATAGGCTTCAACACCCTTGAAAGGATTGATATCAGCAAATTCCGTCTTCACAATCCCTTGGGAATCCACGCACTTAAAGCATTGGTGGAGAGTTGAAGGCACGATATTATGCTCATGTATCCACGGTCTTCTGAGAAGGATGTTGTAAGATACATCTGAGTTGATAACATAAAATGTCGCCATAGTTCGAAGATCACCAATTTGAATCTTCAGACGAATCTTCTCCAGTGGTTTACTCTTGCCAGAGTTGAAACCAACTATTGTGGTACTAGTGTAAGTCAGATCACTAGTAGGAATCCTCAAGGGTCTTAACATACTCTGAAGAATAATGCTAATAGAAGACCCAGGATCAATGTAAATCCTGTCAATTTCTGTAGATTCAATATACCCAGTGGAGCACAAAGGCCTATCGTGCTTATTATGCTTCAACAACATATCTTCTTGTGTGAAGGTAATATTAGAAATTGCCTCCATCACACTATGACATTGTGGGCATGACACTGACATATTGTCAGGAGTCTTGAGTTGAGCTAAGCATGAATCAGCTTGTAGCAAAGCTTCACTCAAAGTTTCGCGGCTTTCTTTCGAAAGGCGAAGCAGCTCAAAGATCAAAAGTCTAGCTGGAGTATTAGCTAATTGGGCTAGAATATCGAACTTGTAGGGTTTCATCACCACCCCTTGATTTGAAGCAGATTTCAATGGGACGTCAAAGCGTACTGCTTTCTGTTTCCCCTTTTCAACCATGGATGGTTTAGCAGGAACAGAAGATGGTTGAGTTGGTATTGTTTCAACAACGTCCTCTGCTTCTTTGGAAGATCCCTCATAATCTTTGTGGTACTCTTTCCCAGATCTCGTACCAGCAAAGTCTTCTTCTTCAGACTCAGGAGAATGAAGTACCATATTGCAGGATTTAGTCTTCTTTCCCTTAGCCTTCTTCTTTCGAGGATTTTTATGAGGAACCTCAAAACCCAGTCCAAGAGTGGATTTTTGACTTTGAAGTTATAAAGGAAGTCGCATTCCTTTATCATAATTCAAACCTTCCGCCTTTTGAAAGTCATAGCCCATCTTTTTCATGAAATGGACTGATTGCTGACTATACAAGTGAGTGGGTAGCGAACTTTTAATAAATAATTCAACAGAGGAAGAAGAAGCAGAGACCTCTGTAACCACAGGAGAAGGAGAAATAGAGACTTCTGTAGCCACCGGAGGAAGAGGAATAGAAATCTTTGTAGCCACAGGAGAAGGAGTATTCGGGACAAGAGGAAAAATCCCTACTGGTGCTTTCTCATAAGCAGCAAAAACTTGTTGTGCCCTGTATAAGGGGACACTATTCATAGCTAACCACTGCTGATGAGTAAGCTTGAGCTTGGTAGGAGGAGCTAAACTTGGAGGGCATATATTCAAACCCCTCAATCTATCCTCTAAAGGAATGCCACCCCATAAATGATCTAAATCATCATGGTCTGGGATTAAAATATGAGAAATCATGTTGCAGGTTTTGACTTTTTTACCCTTCTTGGATTTCGAAGTTTTACCGTCATTCTCCATTTCAGGTACTAAATCAGGGTGTACCCACATGATTTCACCAGTTTTCAATGTAAGAGGCAAAAGTCCTTCATTTTGCTCTCTGGCAGGCGGGATATTCACAATCTTCATCGTCGCCTTTGGAATTGGGACAATCCCATCTGGGACTTGCTGTGGAGGAAAACCTCCAAATTGAAGAGAAACCATATTGGTTGTGACCGTATGCTCATCGTTAGTTAAAGCGATGGCATTGACATTTATCAGCTCCTGGATTTTCTTCTTCAAGACATAACAAGCCTTGGTAGGATGATTTATGTATCTGTGATAGATACAATACTTGGGATTGTCGGTCAGATTCACCTTATTAGGCCTCTTTGGCTCTGGAATCTGTAGTTTGCCACTCTTTACCAGACATTAGAATATCCCTGGGATATCACTGTCATCGAAAGAGTATTCTTCTTTTGGCTTGGAAGACTCTTGATTATTCAGTGTCGTTTTGGGTTTTGAAAGATTAACCATAAGGGTTTCCTTCCCTTTTCCATTACGATTGCCGGAATTATTACCATAAGAGCCTTTCTTTCCTTTGTCCTCTGAGGCAAAGATCATCCCATGTTCATGAGCCAACCTACCATTGGTCTCGGCAGAAACTGCTGCTATAATAAACGAGGTCCAATCTGTGAATTGGGAACCCGTGAAGACAACAATGGATGGTCGCAGATTTATTTTACATGTATCAATCAATGCTGAATCTGGCATACCAGAAGGCATCTTCAAAGTTGCCTGTCGAAAATGTTCAATGAACGTCCGAGTATCTTCCTTCTCATTTTGTTTGATTTTTATTAAGGATGACATGTTCATGTCCATGCCTCCTTCATAGAAGCGGGAAAGAAACATTGCTATGAATTCGTCAAAAGACGAAATACAATTGTCGGGTAGACTACGATACCAGTCGTAGGTTGAACTCGTCAAACACCCGATAAAAACTCGAGTGAGAAGAGCATCATTCTTCTGTAGATGTACAGTCATAATATCAAAGTAATTGATATACTGACTAGGAGAAGCCTTTCTATCAAATAACACCATTGATTGTGGCTTGAATTTCGAAGAAAAGGGTACATCATTCCAATGAGGAGGATAAGGTTGCTTAATCCCTAACCTCTGGAGCTGATCCTTGTGCTTCAGAACTTTAAACTGTGCTTTGAGCTCACGCACTGCTTGAATAGCTTCACTAGTTTGAGGAAGCACATTCGATTGAATAGTTGTTGGATGTACCGTAACCTCCACCGGAGGTGGCACATCTTCTGGAATGATAGGATCTGGAGATGCAGAATTTTGATTGACAGCAGGCTCTTGATTATTCAAAGGTATATCAACCCCTTGACTATCTTGAGTTTGTGCTGCTACCTGTACCGGTGTTATTACTGCCGGCTGAGCAGTTTGCTGAGTCATTATTATTTAGTGCATGCTTTGCATCATGGTAAGTATGTCCTTTAGTGATTGCTCAACGACAGAGAGACGCTGTTCTGTATTAGCAGATGACATTTCCGGTTCATCTCCAATAACATAGGATTCAACCTCTCTTGAAGATACAGAGGGATTGGTATAGAGGTATGAATCGACACTATCAGTTTCAGACTCAAAAGACTGAGTACCCCCAGCTTCTGAATCAGAAGTCTGCAACTTTTTTTGTCTTCTTGATCGAGTATTCTGATATACTCCTTCAAAGGAATCAAGAAGTCTGTTGAACTATTGTTGACCAGGAGTCTGGGACGAGTTGCGTCTTGGACGTCGTCCTCTGTTGGTATGAGATGCCATATTGACTGACGCATATAACAATTCATGTTCTTGATCATCTGTTTGCTGCTGAGGCACATTGTAGCTTAATCGATCAAAAACTGACCGTTTAGAAGCCGAATAACAACATTTGATGACAATCTGGTGATACTCACAATGATGATTTTCTTGAGGGAGTGTCACAGGAGATTGTCTGTTTTTACGCTCTTGTATTAGCAATTCGCGTAAATCAGAAGGAGTAGAGGGAGTAGTCTTCTTTATTACATTTGGGGTAGAGAAACATTTAGTCCCTTGTATATAAAGAAGATTACTGGCTGCATTAGTAGAACCAAACTGTATATTTTTATGCGCTTGGAGTTGCGTGCGTAAATCTTGAGATTTTTGAGCACAAAGAACTCCATCAGCATTACGCGTAATTTGTAGGTTTGGTACCTTGCGTAAAGCAGTGTAAGAAGGCTGTTGGTGGAGAACCGAAGTTTTACCAACAATGTTTTTACGCTGCATGCGTGCAGGTAAATTCACTTTAGATGTAAAGGCATCATTGTGAATTTTATCTGCACTGTCACAGACAGGAGATTTACCTTTACGCGTAGAGCACAAAACATGAGTATCTGCCACGTCACAGACGGGAGATTTTCCTTTACGCGTGGAGCATAAATTTTGTGTGTCTACCACGTCACAGATGGGAGACATATTTTTACGTGCGGGGCGTAAAGCTTGTGTGTCTACCACGTCACAGACGGGAGACTGATTTTTACGCGCGGGGCGTAAAGCTTGTATGTCTACCACGTCACAGCCGGGAGACTAATTTTTACGCACAGAGCGTAAAGCTTGTGCGTCTACCACGTCACAGACGGAAGACTGATTTTTACGCACAGAGCGTAAAACATGAGAGTCTGCCACGTCACAGACGGGAGACTGAGTTTTACGTGCGGAGCGTAAAACTTGATTTTTACGCTCATAGCGTAAAACTTGATTTTTACGTTCAGAGCATAAAACTTAATTTTTACGCGCAGGGCATATCACCGAAGTAGAGACTGCCTCATCACAGACGGGAGCCTCCACCACAGGAGTAGGAAGGATTCCTTTGCCTTCAGAGACAACAGGGAGATCCGAGGATTCTTTGGACTTAAGAATCCAAACATTTTGCTCCTTCCGCGATTTCTGAACATTGGAGCAGCGAGTACTACCCCCAGTTCGGAGCATTTCTTCGTAGGCAGTCTGGTCGAAGTGCACAACCAGAGTCTTCTTTGTCGATCCGACCGACACATCATCATATTGTGCAATTGCCTTCTCGTCAGAGGAGAAGGTCGTCCCCAGCAGAGTCGCCATTTTGTTTCACTTAACAAAATGCCTAAAATTGGCTTTTGAAAGAAAACTAGAAAAAGTACAAAAAAGTACAAATTGTTCTGGGAAGTATTGCTATGGAAGTCTGATCTGAGAGCGATCACTTTGTTCCTTGGACCATACGATGATGTTGAAGAAAACTACTTGAAGAAGACGAACAATCGGAAGAACTAAGTCACCGAAAAGGTATCGAGCAACGGCACTAATGGCACAGTCGTATGCTTTCTTGCTTTGCTTCACCCTGTTCTTGAGAAAAGCTTGAAGAAATACTTCTGGAAATATCACTCTGGAAGTATGAGTTTTCTCAAAATCTTCTCTCCTGTCTCTCTGTTGATCTCTTGATGCATGATATGTAAAAACAAGTCTATTTATAGATTTAACCCTTTCTGCGTAAAAAGCAACAAAATCGGGTCTCTACGCTAGTAACTGTCACCCACGATCCAAATCATCCTCTACGCACGTTGACACGTGTCCTATGTAGAGTTTGATCTCTACGCATGGTGACACGTGTCCCACTACTTCAACAAAATAGGAAAAGCACGTACACATGTTCCTCGAGAAGTATGGCATGAAAGCCACGCGGGCAAACCACGTTCTTAAGTGGTCAGGAATGATCGGGCGTAAAAATGACCCAAAATACACTCCTAGCGTAAAGTGGCAAACTGGGCGTAAAATAGCCCAAAATAAACTTCCTAGCGTAAAGTGGCTAGAAAAATAGCCTTGAGCGTAAAAAGTAACCCAAATAGACTTTACGCTCACAATAGCTTTGAGAGTAAAAGCTCGAATAACTATCGTGCGTAAAAGAAGCAGTTTTATTGAGCGTAAAATAGCCCTATTTGTACACTATACGACGAGCATTGGGTTTGGTAGAAAAAATCTCCTCGGCTTGTGTGTAATCCTGCTGTCAGAAAATCATTGTGTCAGATCAAATCACTTGCATTAAATGTGGCCTGACAGTCTGTCCCCGGCGTAAAATTCAATGAATAGCCCTGGCGTAAAGTAGCTCGCGTAGAGAGTAGCTTGCGTAGAGAGTAGCTTGCGTAAAGTTCTCAACTTCTTTGACTTAGTCCATAAAGCACTTTTTACGCTCCTACAGCGTACACTGACCGCATGTTATTATTGTAGTGAATTTTGCCCACAATCATCCCGCTCCGGGTTGGAGTCAAGGAATCCTCCATCTTCCTGGTCATGGGCAACATGTTGAACCATGACAGTGGGAAGTGACGCTCCATCAGAGGAATATGGATCGCCATCCTGTCAGAGGTAAAAATCCAGCTCTCAGATACATCCAGAACTTGGAAGTTCTTCACAGTCAGGACGTCCCCGAAGAGGAACGCAGGCTTCAAGTGTTTGCCCCCCAGCAGCCCTGAGTTCATCATCCCCAAAATAAAGAAGAAGGACTGCTTTTTAACGTCATCCAATCTCTCCAAAGGTTCATCTTTTGGAAACTGGTTCACCACATACTCGACTATGTGGTCATACCTATAGCCCACAGCAGATTGGGCGCGACCCACCAGAGGTTCTCCCGTAGCATTAACTGGCAAGTTCACTGAAAGGAGGACAAAGGAAACAAAGTCAGGAGATGACCAGAAAATATTTAAAAAGAGTTCATGCGGCTTTGTTTAGACGGGTCCTTATGCGGCTCAGTTTTAACAGAGTTTATGCGGCTCTGTTTGGACGGGTCCTTATGCGGCTCAGTTTTAACGGAGTCCATGCGGCTCTGTTTTGATGGGTCCTTATGCGACTCGGTTTTAACGGAGTTCATGCGGCTCTACTTTGATGGGTTCATATGCGGTTCTGTTCAAAGGATTTCATGCGGCCCAGTTCATCAGAAGTTCATGCGGCTTTGTTTAGCAGGGTCCAGGGGACTTCATGCGGCTCAGTTCTAAAAGAGCTCATGCGGTTCTGTTCAATGGGGCTTATGCGGCCCAGTTCAGATAAGCTTATGCGGCTCTGATCTGTTGGAGCTTATGCGGCCCAGTTCATCAGGAGCTCATGTGGTTCTGTTCAGTGGGACTTCATGCGGTTCAGTTTTTAAAGGTGCTTATACGGCTCAGTCATTCTCATGCGGCTCAAACATGGGGCATACCCCATGCGGCTCGGACATGAGAAGTTCATGCGGCCCACACAACATATGTGGTTTCATCGTACTGAACTTGGGCAGTTCAATAAAGACGAAGGACGCATTAAATGCCAAGGAGGAAAGGGTTGTGCATAAAACATGCAACAACGCCATTTTTCGTTAGGGTTTGAAGCATACGGTCTTCCACATAATCCTTACCATCAATGGCGGGGTGGACATCAGGATGAACTGTGGGCACCTCAGTCGATGAAGAAGCCGCTCTCTTACCCTTCTCCGCAACGCTAGAGGAAGCTTTGGGGGCCATTGTTGATCGATGATCGAGAGAGAAGACGACGGCAACTAGGGCAAGAAAAGTTGAAGAGAAAAGAAAGTAAAGAGTCTCTCTCCCAAAGAACCTATATTTATAGGCTGATGGGGACGTGCAGATCAAGGGACGCTTCGCATGACGCGCCGCCTAGAAAACAAAGCCGACTCTTGGATTTCTAACCCCTGCATGCGAAAAGATTAATCCTAATCATTAAGGCAAAATCTAAATATTTAAAGCTGACTCTTGGGATCCTATCCCAAAAGACGGCTTTAAACCAAAGCAAATCAAAGGCAAATAAATGAGATGCCTACGTGGCACATAATAGTCTATGCGGCCAGAACATCCATGCGGCCAGAACATCCTATGCGACCAAAAGAGTCTATGCGGCACGAGGAGCTTATGCGGACATAGCCATGCTTCTTATTCAAAGTATTTCAATTTTACAAATTGAAAACTTTGAAGGGGGTCTTGTAGAAGCATGGAAAAAGAACATGAAAGCTTCATGCGGCTCAAAAGTCCTTTAGAGCTTCATGCGGCTCAAAAGTCTCTTAGAGCTTCATGCGGTTCAAAAGTCTCTTAAGGCTTCATGCGGCTGGAAAGTACATGATAGCTCCATGCGGCTCGGAGCAAGCCACGTGGCTCTATACAGTTTAAAGTAGGCATCTACAGCTGGCCATCATTACTCTGTGCAGCTAGCTCATTAAAAGCTCTGACGCAATGCAGCAGCCCTGACACAACGGATTGACAGCTCTGACATAAAGGTGAAATGATGACTCTTGACGTGCTCCTAGAGAGACGAGGAAAATCTTTATAGCTGGCACGATCCACCCATCTCCAAAGCTCTTTATGCGGCTCAGTTGTAAGGACCTCCATGCGGCTCAGTTGTAAGGACCTCCATGCGGCTCAGTTGTAAAGACGTCCATGCGGCTCAGTTGTAAGGACCTCCATTAGGTTCAGATTAAAGGACTTCCATGCGGCTCAGATTATAGGACTTCCATGCGGCTCAGATTAAAGGACGCCCATGCGGTTCAGATAAGGCCATCCTTATGCGGCTCTGACACGAGGCCATACTCATGCGGCTCAACTATGACAGTCCTCCATGCGGCTCGCAGCAGTTGGGACACATGGCAGGGGTTGATCAAATCCCAACAATTCAGATTTATGGCAATCGACATAACAGGCAGTTGGGACACGTGGCAGGAGATTGACCAAGACTTATCCACTCGGATTTGTTGCTACCAGTAAATCATAACAATGCAGATAACTACCCAATGCAAATTTATTGCAATCATCATAACTGTCCAGATCAACTCCTAATAAATGATGCAGATTTGTTGCAATCTACATAAATAATCCGGATTGATTTTCAACAAACAGGATCAAGACGAATCTTAACAAATCCCTAACCATCCGCTTTTTAAGGGGCAATTATTGCACACCCCACTCCTATAAATAGCAAAGAGAGGTAGGGACGAGGACAAGCACAGAGGAGCAGTCGCACAGAGCACGAGCAGAGAGACTAGCAACCCCCGCACACACAAAGAGCATTTCTTCCCCGGAGCCGAAGCTGCGTTCGATCGTCCAAGGAGTAAGGCAGAGTTGCCGTCACTCTCCCGAGCCTCTACCGTCACCCCCCAGAATCAAAAATAAACAATTGTACTTTATATTGCTTTTCCTAGGTTTTGTTCCTAGGCTCTTTTTTGTACGAGCGAGTTTGTATTGTGAAGTAAACGTCCAGTCCTCCCATAGAACTGTTCTGTTCTTTTATAATCAATGGCAAACAGTATTCTTCCTCGAATGAATCGTCAGGGCACCGGGATCATGTCGACCTAGGAGGAAGAGAGATGGCTAAGCAGGATCTTGGATTATACCGTATTGGAGATTTGAGGCTTTCAGTAGGGCTAGCTACCCGTACTGGATGATTGTCGTCTATCCTAAGCCATGTCCAAGATGGCTTGAATTGCCAGTGATCCTTCATACAGATGATTCGGTGTGCTGAATGGCAATCCGATGCACAGTGTCGGTTGAGTCACAAAAAGTGTAAGCACGACATGAGTGAGTCAAGAAATATGTGTACGATTTATAACCCAAATATGGAGCCTAAGATTTGGCTGCAGCAGAAACACATGCTTTGACACGAGATATAGCGTCGTTGTTTGAGTCAATAACACAAGTTTATGAGTATGGTTTGAGTCGATTTTATGTTAGAATGAAAAAGACCGTAAGGCGAGTATGAACGGGTTACACTATGTTGCGAGGCACGACCTTGATATTGTCATACAAATGGGTCTTATGACACGGCCATGATGTTTGTACGACTGGATTTTATAGCACGATATTAAAGAATTTGATAGTATGATCACGTTGGTTGCAATACGAATAGGCCAAGAGTATAAGCATGAAATTGATCCTAAGACAAGAATAGAATGACAATCAAAAGAATAGTTGCACTTACTAAATGATCGTGATAGTTTTGTATGGATGAGTGAGGAGCTCACTCACCAGTACAGTTGTGTACTGACCACCCTACAATTTTTTTGCGCAGGTTACAGGTACTTGCTCGTCAAGACGGAGCTCGCTTGGATGTGTTGATGCATGGAGTTCCTTGGTGTTTCGAGGTGTGCGACCGTATTGAAGACTTCATCTATACGAGACATAATGTATGGATATCGCCTTCCGAAGCATCCACAAAGTTGTAAGCCTTCGGGCATGAGAGGTTGTAGTTGAGAGAAGAGAGAGAGAGAGTTGAGTGTTTGTATTCAGAGAGAATGTGAGCTTGAGTGACTTGTAATCTTCGCTTCGTGCTCTTATAATCTTATTATCAATATCAATAAAGAGTATCATTTTTGTACATGTCTTTGTGTTATTCAACTTCTCTGCTTGGACTTCTGTGTGACGACCCTATCGCAAGCTGCTGTAATTGGCCATTATGGAATCTGCCTTGCACGAACGCAACCTAGGCTCGTGCGACATCACGCCTTAGCGAGGACGATCGGTCCTTCGGAACCGGGGTATGACATAATGGTATCAGAGTACGACTTTACGTCTTTAGACTTTCGATTGAATTCTTTAACTCTGATGTTGCATTGGTTCTTGATGTTATTGGTGCGCTCTTTCTCAATGTTCTGCGGGATATTCCATACAATAAGTTTATATATTTGTAAAATCATATGAAGGAAATTTGGTTGAACAAAGACAGTTTCATATAAGGCACGGTTGGCTAAGTCGAACTGGGCATATACACCAAGAATTGCGTAGACTTGATTCAAAAAAATATTGGGTAGTTAGCGATAGAGGTGCTATCGAACGATGATATCGTCGATGCGATATAGACGGAACGTGCTTGAAATTTGAGGAATGGTTCGAACGGAGCTTCAAAGTGATCGGTCGTGATTCGAATAATTATTTCGAGGATTTATTGAGTAACTTCATCCCTGAGTGGTGTATGAGATATCCTTGAGGATGTTGGTTGACTAAGGATTAGGGTGCCGATGGGTCTATCAGCAAACGACCTGAGTAGTACAAAGCCTTAGAAATGTGTATGACAAAGGTAGTCATGATTACAGATATCTAACGCGATATTTGATTAAATGAACAAGAAGGCGACACCTAGCAGTTTGGGATTGCGTCTGTTATGAAATGTTGATGGAAAGAGTAGATAGATTAAATCAAGGAAAAGTTAAGGTATAACGAACAGATGACTCAGTCGTGAAATCGATATGAATCGTATACAAAAAGTTAGCACAATTGGAAGTTAGCGTGCATGGAAATGATTCGAATATACGAGAATAACTCTAAGGATTTGGGATAAATATTGCTCGATAATTTAATATAGACTGATGAACATACGTGATTTTTGGTTTGAACAAATTGATCATGTAACTAGTTCGAGGGATAATAATTAAATTTGATCTTAAATGTCGAGAAGATTATGGTATATCCAGTTCGAATGATAGCGTCAGTTGCATGACTCGGAGTTCGTTGCAAAGGAAGATCCTCAGGTTATATATATCATCGATGGTATTAAGGCGTATCAAAGATCAATGTGCGATAACTCGACGGTACTCATATTTAAGAAATAATGATCGAGTAAAATATTATTGTTCAGATGGATGCTATACTTGGGATTTTGATAGTAATAAATGTTGGTTTACTTGATTATATGATTATACGTGAATAAATGATAGTCAGACTAAGCGAAACAAAAATATTGACAGAGTTGATGATTATTGATGTGAGAATTATATGACTTGAGGATCTAATAGGTGATCTTACGATTGTGCGATGAGATAGATGCACGAGATTGATTATTAATAGGTTTAAAAATTGAGTGATATTACGATGGATGAATCATGATTGATGTTATGCGACTTGAGAATTGAAAATCGACAATGCGACTTATGATCGGTTGATTATGACTTTGGGATTTTGCAGTTGAGGTACACAAATTTGGACTGATAGGTCTATTGAACGGATTGAGGATTGCGAGTTGAGAGTTGTAAGTTTGCGTCGTCGAACCATGTCCTGATCGAGGATGATCGTGAAATGATTTACCCTAGGAATAGCTTTGCTGAATGACTCGGATCCCTTGGACTAAATGTTGCGAATGCGAATATGAGAAATTTATACTCGAAGTTTAGAAATCGGAGTGATGCGAGCTTGGGTAGGATAACCCTGTACTATTGACTACGAATTGACCTTAGAATTATGAGGTAAGTATTTTGATATTGTTGTTGGAAATGTTTATCCCAACACTGACTTTGACTTTAGCCTGGTGAAGATGGCCAAGCAGTTAGGCAGACGTTCCTATGCGGAGAGATAGACTTGTTACGATCGACCTTAATGAGAGTCGTCAGGGTAGATTACAGAGCTGAGGTAGCTAGTTAGAAGTGTTCTTGAAAAATCTTGAGGATTGATAGGATTGGATATTGATATTAGTGGATAGAATGACTCAATTATGTGGAGACACCACTCATGAGGCTTGGCTGGAATGCAAATATTTCGAGGACCTTAAATATTTGCACGATCCGACTCGAGTGGTAATGACGGATTCTCTATCACGAGACTTGGCTGAAATACATATATTTTGGGGACGTCTTAAATATGTGTACGATTAAACTAAGTGATACATTAAATTCAAGTAAGATTAAAGGAACGAAACAATATCAAGGATTTTGAAATCGTAGGTTTCAAAGAAAATATTGATGATAGTACGATCGTTGGATCTGAAATGAACTTGAATATTGATTGATCGGGTTCGAGGTAAACAAGTCGAATTTGCTTAGTCCAGATACTCGGGATAACTATGTTGATATCATAAGGAGTGATTGAAAGAACTATTGTGTATTAATTGTAGCGAATCAAAATTAATAAATTCGGAAGAAAGTAAAATCGATAGGCAAAATACTTGAATATAGATACGTACGAATATTGATTGAAGCATTGATGCCAGTCAGGTTTCGAAGATTGATTAAGGAGGGACAACACTGGGTTTCGACTAGGAGACGATGAATGAATGACTAGATGAAATTTTGATTCAAAAATTTGTTGAGGATATCGCTCGGGTGGTTTGCCCTAGAACTAAGTTGTCCGTATGCATGACGAATATAAGTTACCCAAGTTTGAGACATAGTTGTTCGATATGAAAAATAACTAAGGTGCATGCGTAACTTGGATTGAAGAAATGCATAGACGGAGTGAGTGCAAGAATCATTAAATGTTGAATTAAGTCATAAGTCGATGAGTGTGTACTCAGTAAGTTTCGAGAACGAAATTTTTTCTGAGTGGTGTATTATGTAATGCTCCATCTCACTCAGCTCAACCGGATGAATCAAAATGCAACGACGTTTGGACTTAGTCATGTAACGACTTGCTCAAAATCCCGTATGGTCGAGGTAATTTCTCATTCAGGTGGGTGGCTTCGGTGAACTTGCCTCAGCCTAGCCTTCATACTAATAAAAGGAAGTTTTTATTGCAATGAATAGGCTTGATAATAAAAGAGAAGAATCAATATAGCTAAGGGAATAATCCCATTGAGGCAAGTATGTGTATAGAACATGAAAAAAGTATTATAATATTGCCTAGATGTTCTCCATAATAGTTTTCAAAGTTGGCACTTGGTCTTTTGACCCTATGTATTGAGTTAGGCAAAGTTATACCACGGACTATCGACTTGATGTCGTAGCAGGCACGATCCTACGATTTCATAGCTTGTTATAGCTACACAGTCTTATGATCTCAAAGCTCGTCATATAGAGTATGACTTGGCTGGTAGCGTCGCACAGAACACAGTTGGTTCAACATTAAATAGAAAGGCTATCAAATAGTCATTCCTGAGTTGGGTTAAGATTGTGAGTTAGTTCACTTGGCAGGAAGGCTATGCAATAGCCGTTTCTAGGAGCTTAGAGATGTAATATGGAAAGTCATCGCGACCGTGGGTCGCCGAGACAGTCCTGACTTGGGATTTGTATCGAGTATGGAAAAAAGATATAAGGAACAAAGGTTTGAGCAGTATCATCAGTAGGCACATTTACATTAAGTCTAGATGTCGGCGTAGGTGCGTGGTCATGGACAACTTGTCCATAAGATATATACTTCCTCGAATGAATCATCGAGGCACCGGGATCATGTTGGCCTAAGAGGAAGAGAGATGGCTAAGCAGGATGCTGGATTGTATCGTATAGAAGATTCGGGGCTTTCAGTAGGGCTAGCTACCCGTACTGGATGATCGCCGTCTATCCTAAGCCATGTCCAAGATAGCTAGAATTGCCAATGACCCTTCGTATAGATGAGTCAGTGTGCTGAGGAGCAATCTGCATGCACGGTGTCGGTTGAGTCACTGGAAATATAAGTACGACACAATTGAGTCAAGAAATATGTACACGATTTGCAACCTAAATATGGAGCCTAAGATTTGGCTATAGCAGAGACACGTGCTTCAATACGAGATGTGGCATCGTTGTTTAAGTCAATGACACATGTTTATGAGTGTAGTTTGAGTCAGTTTTATGTCGGAACGAGAAAGACCGTAAGACGAATATGAATGGGTTACTCTGTGTTGCAAGGTACGACCTCGATGTTGTCACACAAATGGGTATTATGGAACGACCATGACGTTTGCACGACTTAGTTTTGTAGCATGATCTTAAAGAATCTGATAGTATAATCACGTTGGTTGCAACACGAATAGGCCAAGAGTCTAAGCATGAAATTGATCCTAAGACAAGAATAGAATGACAATCAAAAGAATAGTTGCACTTACTAAATGAATGTTTTGGTTTTGTATGGGGGGCGAGGAGATCACTCAACAGTACAATTGTGTATTAATAACCTAACAGTTTTTATGTGCAGGTTACATGTACTTTCTCATCGTGGCGGAGCTCGCTTGGACGCGTTGAGGCATGGAGTTCCTTGACATTTTGAGGCATGCAGACGCTTTGAAGACTTCATCTATACGGGACATAATATATGGACATCGCCTTTTGAAGAATTCACAATGTTGTAAGCCTTAATTGGGAGAAGACAGAGACCTGAGTGTTTGTATTCAGAGAGAATGTGAGCTTGAGTGACTTGTAGTCTTGGCTTCGTGCCCTTGTAATCTTATATCAATATTAATAAAGAGTATCATTTTTGTACATGTCTTTGTGTTATTCAACTTCTCTGCTTGGACTTCTCTGAGACGATCCTATCGCAACTGCTGTAATCAGCCATTATGGAACCTGCCTTATCCAAGCACAGCCTAGGCTCACGCGACATCATGCCCTAGTGAGGACGATCGATCCTTCAGAACCGGGATGTGACACACTCAGTACACTTGGTGGAATTGTTCTACAACTTGATTACTGGAAGCATGTTCTTGCGTCATGCGTTCATCAATACTGGCTCAGGAACACCAGGAGGTTGCCTCAAGGATGCCCGATGGAAGCATTCGATGTAGGCACGTACCGGCTTCCTTTCCTTCTGGGCGATGTCCATGAGAGAGGGCATTGTCATATCCATCCCTCCTTCATAAAATCACGAAAGGAAGAGTCACTTGAGGTCGTCAAAGGACGAGATGCAGTTGTTAGGAAGGCTACAGTAACATTCATATGCCATCCCCTGCAATGCCCCGATAAGATTTATGAGCAGGACGTCATTGTAAACGCTTGAGCCAAAATTTCTTTTTTCTTTTCTTATTGTGAATTTTGTTTTCATGATAATAATGGGTAAATATTATATTCGTTCACATGAGAAAGGGGGGAAGGTTTGTAAAGCCATTTTTGTTAAGGGGGTTTAGTACAAAACTTTTCAAATTCAAATTCTTGCTCATTGGTCGACCTCATAAAAGGCTAGGCTCTGTGTTTGAATTGTTCATATTTGAATATGAGGTTTCTCCAAATCCTTATGATGATCAAGAGGCCACTTTCGATCTGAATTTGAATCCGATTTCCCCTATCTACTCCCTATGATCAACTATACATCTATATATATAGATGATGAGGCAACAACCCTTTTTCCCTATAAACTCTAGTATCCCTACTTCTTCCTACTGTAAGATTAACCGAGGAAAAGGCGAGGAAACAGTCGAGTTTGGTACCCAACTTCAGCAGGTAATCTTCATACTTCAAAATTCCTGTCATTAACATGAACTAGAGTAGGATCGATAGGTATTTGATGAAATTTCTGTTGGGATACATCATAAAGCCAAACCATATGAATAATAGAAGTTTTAGAAATACATGTGCTCGTATAAATTGGGATTAAATTTCTGCATCAGCCAGTAGGGTTTTGTCCCTGCTGAGCATCTGAACACTGCAGAGCCAATGCTGCTGTTGGAGTAGCAAATGTCTTGTAGACATCATTGCCTAATATTGGCAATAGGTGCAGTAATAGTTGAGGGTCAGATGCAGGGAATAATCTAAGGCTTGACAGTGTCCCTAAACATAGTCAATAACCTGCAGCAGATAATGTGCATTAGGGAATGTCAGATGAATGGATAGATAGGTATCTCTATTAAAAATCTTAGAAACAATCATACGCGTATAGCCTGTGTGTGTACATCAGGACTTGTCTGTGTGCAGTCCAGTCCATATGTGTAAACTGGCAGAAGGAACAATATAGCAGTTGGAAAGAAACGATGAGTACGTAGATATCAGGAAGAGGGGGGCTTGGGTATCATAAGAGAGGAATTAGATGGTGCATCAGTTATATAGGGCGGCAGTGCGTATCAATACCATAGGTGGGTATCTGTTAGTACAACAGTTCAAACAGCATAAATAGAACCTAGATGCGGCAGTTGGTTATCAGTCATAAACATGGAGATAGTAATGTAACAGCAATAATAACTGTAGGTAGTAATGCGTGAACCCATGGTACATCTATATTTGAGTATAGCAGATCATGTATGTATCATGAGTAACCTGGGTACATACACGTTAAGGTAAGGCAGTTGTGTGACAAAGCTTGGGAACAGAGGTAAACTTATAGTAGCATGTATCAGTAATGGTGAGAGTCTTAGAGAGGCAAGTATAGGCTGTTGGCAATTGCATGGTATAGGGGATATATGTGTGTGTACGTGTATTTGCAGGAGGAGAATAGAAAATACCTGTAGCTGCAGCCTTGTATTAGTAACAGAGTATCAAGAAACCAATGTGTAGGAAAATAAGAAAATAGTGTATTCATGTGTATCAGATTTTAGGATGTGCAAGGAATGCATATGTGTGTGCAGTAGTAGATAAACAACGTGAGAACAGGGATACAGTGTGTATCCAGTGCACCTATGTGTGTCTATGTGAGGTTGTATGTGTGAGGAGTATATGAATTAGAAACTGATGCTTGCATAATGCATGTGGGTATCATGAAATTGGAAAGGTAGAATTGGTGTGGACTACACAGGTTGGATGGCACCTGTGCACAACAGGATATAGATGGTGTGTCAAGATACGAATATAGGTATCTTGAAGACAAAGGGAATCAAGTGGCATTAGGAATGGGTACAAGAGGGTATCAATAAGAATAAGGGAACGTGTGTACAGTGTTTGTAAATAGGTGCCTATCCTACAGGGAAAATGAGGTGTATATACTATGCATAATAGCAGTTAGGAAGCATAGATGTGTGTATGTTGTATGAGCGTGCCAGTATGTTCAGCGTAGAGAAGTCATTAGGTGGGGGGTTTGTGGTTAGTATCCTATATGATTGCAACATAAACTAGTAGGATTTAGGCCATAACAGTTAAATCCAATATAGAGCATAAACATGGGTAGTAGCAGGTGGTTTGTTTAGGAACTTAGAGTAATGGACATGGATGTGCAGTAGTTAGCAGACAATTGCAGTAGCAAGCTGCAAGCAGCTGTAGGTTGCAGATAAATGAGATGTAGCAAATTAGGGGTATATGTGTACAACACCTATTGGCCCTAGGTGTATGGGTTATAGGAGGGCTAGGAGAGATTAAAGATAAATTATTATTAGGTAGCATTCCCTACCTCTACCTACGACATCAGGGGTAAGGCAAGTATCAATACTTAGTATTCTAGAGTTGTATTCTAGTCATGCATCTCAAATAGAGGGGTCACCTATATGCCTAGGGATATGACTGGGGGAAATAAAGGTAATCAAGTATAGGATAGGTTTTGTTATATGGGGGAAAACCAAATAGAAACCTGTGGGTTAAGATATATACTAAATAAATAGTATTGTATAAGCTATTTACGGGAATATAATTACTAGAGATACATGTAAGGGTAATTGGTAGAAACTATACAAAGTAGGGTAGTGAACTCAAAAATTTAGCCTCTATAGTCTAAACCCGAGTAGTTTGACTTTTGACTAAAGAAGCCTAATAATTAGGTAGAAGGTTTAATTGATTTCAAGTTATCTATTAACATTTCATTACATATGCATTAAATAGGTTACTTGGACTCGAGTTGGGTATCGGACTCGTATCATCAGCTCAGGACGACATGCGAGTACATTCTCTAATAGTTTTCATACTTGATAACTTCTATGATTCATGTATTTAGTATTGACTTACATTGATTTTCTGTTTGATTTCGACACGATGGTTACATGATATAGTATTTTTATGGATTCATTATGAGTACATTGTTCCTATTAGACTGTCTTATCAGCACTCTTTTACATACATCACTTATATTCATCTGGCTGGTCTTACATATTGGATCCATTAGTACTAGTCGGGCGAAAAATACTTTAGTAGACGTGTGAACATTTCCAAATCAGGAACCACTCCCTCTGGTCTATTCTGAAACGATAGCGCTACAATTCACGTGCAGTGTGCCGTATTTACCCCTAATCATTTAACATGTCGAAAGTAATATTTTAAAACACTAGTTAGGTGTAGTCTTTCTATACATTACTGGTTCTTGTTTTAGTTGTTTATTACTATTCTTATTTACTTGTCAATATTACCATGCCCGTTGCTTTTACTCTATGTTCTGTTACATGATTCCATGCTTATCTGTTCATCATATTTTTTTATTAATATTTATTGTTTTATAGATTTTGTCAATTATTGGAACTGCTATTAGAAATGTACTCGTTCTATCCTAACTGGATAATATTTTTCAGACAAGGAGCTTGAAGGCAGGTGCCCTAACCATCACGGAGCACAAGAGAACCATAGAGGGGACCTGTGAAACCCGTAAAATTTTATTTTTTTTAATTTTATAATTTGTTGCTAAATTAATTATTATCATTTTAGGAAAACCTTATTTTTAGAAAAATTATTATTCCTGGATTTTTAGTGTTAGACTTGACCCATTCCGAACCCGTTTCGAACCCAAGTTCAATTTTTTTCGAAACTAGTTTTGAAGTCTTTTTGTATATATTAATATATATGAAAATCATTTTCTTATTAAAAAGAAAAAAAAGAATTCTTTTAACTTTCCTTTAAAATTTAACTATCATTTAATTTCTTTAAACTCTCTCTTTCACTCTCATTGTTACCAGCAAAGGAATTCCTTTCCTTTCCAGAACCAAACTTACCCGTTCTTTCCCCTTCCTCGCGAGCGAATGGCCAAACGGCCGCAGACTCCACCCTTCCCTCTTCCGAAACTGCTGCGACCCTCCCTTTCCCGTGACCCCCGATCTCTCCCTACATAAACCCTTTCTTCCTCCACTCTCCATCACCCTCTCACTTTTCCCAAAATTTTCCAAGCCCTAGATCTAACCCGAGTCCTTCCGGCGAACCCAGGCCCTCCGGCCAGCGCCCCTCTCGGCCGACCGAGCGGCTCCCGCCGTCGTTCCTCCCCGCGGCCAAGGCCGTTTCCGACCGCCGGCCTCCCGCCGACCCACAGCGGCTTCCCAGCCGCGTGCCCCGCCCCCTTTTTGCGCTCCTCTCCGGTTCCGAGCCGCTGTCTGCTTCCCGCGACCGGATCTGAGCGCTGTCCCGAGTTTTCCGCTGTTCGCACGGATAATTTTCCTTCTTTATTCATCTGAGAGCTCTAGCCGAGCACCCCAGGTATCTTCCGTGTCCCTGTGTCCCTCTTTTTGGTGTCGATGATGACATGGTTCCCGATCCCGCTAAAGGAATCGGATCGATTCGAGGTTTCGGATTTTCTGAACTTTCTTTCGGAATGATTTTTGTTGCTTCTGTGGTTCTCGGAATTTTCTGAGTTAAAATTGGATTCCTAGTATATGGTTCTGTGACCATTTTCTTCTTAGTATTGGTTATGTGTTTTTTCGAATCTCAATTCGGGTTTTCCGAATTTTGTTTCGGATATGTTTCGAAGCTTTTGGTTATATTTTATGGTTTATAATCCCTGGGTTGGGATTGTATTTGTGTTGGTTGGCATTTTTTCAGGATTGGGTTGTCCCAATTATAGAGGAGGTACTGCCCAAATTTTTGGGAAATATTTTAAAGTTTTGAATAAAAATTATTTCCAAAACCCGGCTTTTGTAAAACGAATTTACGACTTGAATTGTTGGTTTAAATATGGATTTTTGTATCATTTTCGGGCGACGACCATATCGGTTCATGGGCCCTAGCTAAATGCAAACGAAACCGGCCATTCCGGATGTTGAGGCATAAGCTAGAGTGTAACATGATATTTTGGACCAAGTCTGAGACTTACCGTATTTCTTATATGTTTAATTTAAATAATTATTTTAGAACGTATTTCTGGCCAATAGTATTTTGAGTGCAGGGCCTCAGCCTGCTGAATGGACCGCTTCCCGGCGTTCGGAGCTCAACAACAATTTTTAATTATTTTATGTAAAGCGTTGTAAGGGCATAAGCCCAGTCTTTATTTCTTTCTCTGTGGTTGTAATTGTGTAGTATGGTTTTGGGTTCTTTTGTTTTTTCTGGTTTCGTTAGTTGTTGATAAACGCGTAGAATAATAGAATTGAATATTTATTTTATATACAGAATGATTTTCTCACATTTAGTTAATAAAATATAAGTTTGTATTATTTAAACAAATTCACATTTTTCTCATTTAAAGAAAAATCTAGTTTTTTATATATATTACGAAAACATCAAGTTTTGCCAAATAACCTGTAAATACCATTTTTCCTATAAAACCTTAAATTGACGTTTACTTCGCAAATTATTAATCGTAAATTGTATCGAAAAACGTGTTCTGGTAAGAGTAAAATAAAATTTGACTAGGATTAATTTTAGAGATTGCAACTAGCACACATAGATTAGCTCATTTATGGTTCTAAGACAAGGTTCTCAACTGTAGGATTTCGAGGACGTATTTGATTTCCTCCTCGGTACTAACTTTCCGATCCTGTCATTCAAACCAAGGCAAGTACGGTTATGTTTATTTTTCAATTTAATTATTAATTGTAATATTGCAAGATTAAACCACATTGCTACACTGAACTCTCTCCTAGAGTATTGATTGTTATTGATTGTGGGATTGGGGGAGTAGTGTAGTATTCTATGACCAATACCTTCATATTGCATAATTGTGCGAGCCTACTCCTTTTCACACGAGGATAAGTCGTATCGTATCACTAGGATACTATTGTACAACTCAAGCCAGTCATAAGCATTACATACTCAAATCACATTGTTTTCAATTGTGGAAAATTGCTGGAAAATATTGATCAAGTATTTCAAACTGCTTAAAATTGCAAATTTCTAATTATTAGTTGAATTGTTAGATTTTCATAATTGTACTTTGCTCCTTTTCTGACTGGATTTTCCACCCCCAATAGGTTCCATTGATAATGCAGAACTATTGATTAATAGCTATTACGACCCTGAGCTCTACCCTGCTGTGCTGCTAGAGTCCCAATCGGACGATGTTGATTTTGGGGCTGAAGAGCCAACTTTCTAGATGACATTTTCCTTTTTAGTTTTGATGTTGGATTAAAAGACAGTTTTATTTTTATCAGTTGTAACAGATAAATCTTTTGTTGGACAAGTTTTAATATTTGAAATTTTAGAAGTTGTGACAAATATATATTGTATTGTTGTGAATACCAGTATTTGGATACAGCTTACTGCCGCCGTCTCACAACGGTGCAGGCTGGGCATGATCCGATTCGACCCAACAATTTAGGATCGGGTCGTGACATATTTTTAGTGGTGGCCTATGCAGGTCAGATCAACAACTTAGGTAAACATATCTAGAAACATTTAGAACACTAGAACATTAATTTGTCACAACATAGGACCGAAATATATTATAAATAAATATTTTTGTTTGTTATAGACCGGTAGGCTACCTTGCTTATGTTTTGCAATCCTAAACCTTCCAGAGTATGGCCATAGACAAGACCAATCCTGCTGGCGATGGGTTGTCATCATCCGATCACACCTTACCTCCTCAACCAAGTCCGGATTCTACACCTCGGCAGCTGGCCGATCGTCCCTATAATGTACCAGCACCCCGTGGATTTTACACTACTACTCAAGTGTTAGATCCTGTATCTTCCCAGTCTGAACAGCAAGCCCCTGCAGTAGTGCCCGATCCAGCTGCCCCACCAGTGCCCGTGGACCCCACCGACCTCGTAGGCCTGCTACGAGGAGTGCTTGAGGCACAGAGAACTCAAGCTGAAGCTCATCGAGAATAGACGACGATTATGAGAGAAGGCATCGAGAATGCCCACAATGTGGCTATGGCTGCACTGGAGAGAGGAGAAGCAGCCGAATCTGAACCAAGGCCGGCTAAAGTCGGCGATATTGAGAAATTCAAGAAGCTAGGCCCTCGACCTTTCAAAGGAACCGAGGGAATTATCTATGTTGACGAATGGTTCGACAGCATGGAGCGTCTCCTCAGCGTTGCTCGACTTCCTGATGATCTCCAAGTTGAAGCTGTGGGACTCCAAATGCTAGATGTAGCCAGCACCTTGTATCAGAATGAACCTCGACTCCAGGACAGGCAGCTTGACTGGAACACCTTCAAGAGGTTGTTCCGCAGGAAGTTCTTTTCAACATCAGAGTTGCGGGAGATGGAAAGACAGTTCCAGAATCTGAAGCAAGGGAACATGACTTTTGGAGAATATACGGCAGAGTTTGGTCAACTTAGTCGCTTTGCCAAGAACTTGATTGCTGACCCCGCTGATCGTGCTGAAAGATTCAGGTATGGACTGAGGGAAGAGATTCGCACTCCTGTGATCGCAGGCGGCGCCAAGACGTATGAGAGGATCTTGATACGAGCTCAGGATATAGAGAAGAGTCAGCCTGCTCGCTCAAAGAGGGAGTATTATGGAACTAGCAACTTCCAGAGTAACCAGAAGAGGCCCAACCACAACAATAACAACAGGCCTTCTCACCACCACCAGCAGCACCATCAGGCGAGAACCAATGACAGAGCGCCTCAGAAGCAGATTCCTGTCTGCGATTTCTGCAAGAGGCCAGGGCATCAGGCGAACATCTGCAGGAAGAGACTAGGGCACTGCCTAGTTTGTGGGTCTGCCACCCACCAAGTGAGGGACTGCCCTATGATATTCAACCGGACCGGAACAATACAGCAGAAGGCTCCCCTACCCACTCAGCAACAACAGTTTGGGCAACACCAACAGAAGACTGGACGAGCTTTTGCCCTAACAGCAGATGAGCAAGAGCCAGAACAGGAACCTACCGCTGATGTCATCACAGGTTCCATTTATGTGCATTCACATCCTGATTTAGCATTATTTGATTCGGGTGTTTCACACAGTTTTATAGCAACAAAATTCATCTCTGTACACCATCTAGTTACGGGATTTAGCAAGAAGATATGTGGAGTTATGATTGGTGGTGGACCCATACCCATCACTGAGACCTGTAACTGCCCTATAACTATATCAGGACACAATTTCTTAGCACCCTTACTTGTGATGCCCTTACCTAACTATGATGTAGTCCTAGGAATGGACTGGTTAAGTAAGCAGCATGCGCTGATAGATTGTCACAGAGGATGTGTAGTCTTCAACCCACCTGGAGAACCGAAGTTTGAAATCTCTCGAGCTCCAGAAGATATGGAGGGTATTACTTACTCCTCTATCACCGAAGAACCTGGACCTCCTCACCCTATCATAGCAGAATTCATGGACGTCTTCCCTGATAGTCTTCCAGGATAACCCCCAGATCGAGATGTAGAATTCACCATCGACCTAGTTCCCGGCTCTGCCCCTATTTCTCGGGGATGCTACAGAGTCAACCCTAAGGAGGCCAAGAAAATGAAGGACCAGATCAATGAGCTGAAGGCCCTTGGATTTATCAGAGATGGAGCTTCACCCTGGGGAGCACCTGTCTTGTTCATGCCCAAGAAAGACAGAACTGTACGGATGTGCATCGACTACCGGGCGCTGAACAATATCACCATTAAGAACAAGTGCCCTCTGCCTCGAATCGATGACATGTTTGATCAACTCAGTGGAGCTAAGGTGTTCTCGAAGATAGACCTTCGATCTGGCAACCATCAAATCAAGGTCAGGAAGGAGGATATCCCAAAGACAGCATTCAACACCAAATATGGCCAGTATGAATTTTTGGTCATGCCGTTTGGATTGACGAATGCCCCTGCAGTATTCATGAACCTTAAGAACAAGGTCTTCCATGAATATCTGGATCTATTTGTTGTTGTCTTCATCGATGACATTCTGATCTACTCGAAGACTGAAGAAGAGCATGAAGAGCACCTGAGAAAAGTTCTGGGAACCTTAAGGAAGGAGAAGCTCTATGGTAAGCTATCTAAATGTGAATTCTTCTTCGACAAGGTAGATTTTCTGGGCCATGTTGTCACAGGAGAAGGAATTTCGGTGGATCCAAAGAAGATAGCTGCTATTGAGAAGTGGAGTACACCAAGTTCAGTTGCTGAAATCAGAAGTTTCTTGGACTTAGCTGGCTACTACCGAAAATTTATAAAGGACTTCGCCAGGATTGCTGAGCCGATGACGAAGCTCACCAGGAAGAACGAAGAATTTGTGTGGACTGAAGCTTGCCAGTCAGCATTTGAGGAACTGAAGAAAATACTTACAACGGCACCGATACTTGTGCTACCTATGTAATGACCCGCTCCGCCCTAGCGGAACGTCGATTCAAACGGTAAGTGCAACGACTCAAACGAGCCGTCGACCCGAAGAGTTGGCATCGACCTGATGAAGAATCGATACAAGGCTTACATTGGCACGTCAAAGATGAATCCCGACTTAGACTTTCAAAGGCGCGCTCGGAGTATCGCTCGGCCGATGCGAACATCGCTAAGGTGGGTGGCTCCGATGAAACCGTCTTTGCTTAGCCTAGACACATAATAATACGAAAAATATTGCTAGAATCGCTAGGCGATAACATCGCGCATGCTAATAAATGACTCAACGTACCTAGCTAAGGGAATAATCCCATCTTGTATGCTTGTATAGAATATGGAAAAGAACATAGAAAATGTGAGAACTCTCGCACCGCGCTCCACGCTCGTGCTAAGGCACAAGCTTACATTTCGAGTTCCTTATGCGTTCAACAATGAAACAATGAATGGTTTACAACAATGAAATGGAAGACTATCGACATAGTCGTTCCGAGTAGAGTATAGCAACATTGAAAGACTTCGATACCGATGGATCGCCCAGGCGACTCCCGCACTGGGAGTTGCGTAATATATGAATGAATGAATCAACGAATGAATGAATGAATCAACGAATGAATGAATGAATGAATGAATATGTGAATAAATTAATGAACGAACGAACAAGTGAAAGAAAGAAAGAATGAATGAAAGATAAGAAAGGAAATAATGGTTAGCGACAGGTGTGACGGGCACGTGCAACGGGGCTCGCTACCCGCGCTGTACGGACGCCAACCTGGTCGATAACGCATTATTGCTAAGGGTTATCCTATGGCTCGGAGACAGCCGTTAAGTTAAAATGACAAATAATACGAAATGGTCGTGGACAATCCCCTCGTATACGGGAGGTAGGAGATATAAGGGATTTCCGCGGCACGATCAAAAGGAGGATCGTAGCCGGCCCGGACGAAAATCAAGGGGGCTTACGGGCTGCCTGGGTGTGGGCTTGGCCACCCAGGAGACGTAAGTGCAGGAGTATTTCAAGATACTATCAATGTGTACCAGCCGCACGCTCTAAATAGTTGCGAAATACCATGGCAGAAAGGGTCCAAAATGGCTTATGATGCCAGCGACCGGTGTATATAGATTAAGTGGACTTTGCTGGTGGCAATCCACGTGCAAGTCCTTTCATTGAAACAAAGTAGTCTAAGTTAACTAAATGAAGCGCCTTCTGAACAGGCTTGAAATGTAACACACCAAAGGATAAAGAGTACTTCGTGAAATTGAGTTAGAAAACACGCCTACGTTGCGCTAGGACCTGAGGCAGGGACACGCACTTGACATTGAAAGTTTATATGAATTATTGACTAACTTGGTTTACTTTGGACAGAGAAGGCCGGACGGTAAGTATGGGTAAGTCGTGCATATATTTCTATGCAACACATCAAAATCGGTAACACGAGATAGGTCATGAAATATGCCATGAAACTGATCCTAAGGCAAGATTAGAAAGACAATGAATGATAGACGGCGCACAAAAGTAAATAGAACGTGTTTGGTAATGATAGCATTGTGGGCGAGCTCGCCTCCCCACCAGTGCATAATAATATACTGATAACCCCACAGTTTGCTTGCAGGACGCAGGAGGCGTCGTCGGGTGCGGAGCTCCCCTCGAACGTGCTAAGACGCGGAGCCAACTCTGGAGCCTTGGAGCGTTGCAAGGAGCTGAAGCACCATATACAAGACATAATGTATCGGAACATCGCCATGAATTATTCTATCTTGTAAGCCACTTGGCATGCCTTTTATGTTTCAGAGAGAGAGAGAGCATGAGAGACATGTAAACTCGGCCTAGTACCGCTTGTAAACTTCTTGAATGTCAATAAAGAGTTTGAATTCGCTTCAATTTGTGTTCATTTACTTTCCGCTACAAACGGGGACACTCTGTGCGACTCTGTGGCCTAGCTAAAATTGGCCGTTTCCGGACATAGCCTTGCACGGGCGCAACCTAGGCCCGTGCGGCATCACGCCTTAGCGAGGACGATCGCTCCTGCAGGAGCGGGGTGTGACAGATTGGTATCAGAGCACGGCTTTACGTCCTTGGACTTCATTTCGATTCTCTCCGTTTTGAAAGCTCATTGAAACAAAAGAAGTATACGCTCTCTCTCGTTGTGCCTCGGGATGTTCCATACAATAAGTCTAATATTTTTAAAAGCTCGTACAAGTACTCGGTTGAACGGGATCGATAGGCGAAGGCCTTTGTGCCGAACCACGACGTACTTGAGTTGGAAGGAACCGATGCTAAGAGTTAGCAAACGCAAGACGTGCTTGAATAACCTTACGCTGACAATAGCGAACGAGTACATGAGACCGAAGTATAGTTCGAACGGGATGGTTATGCACGCAGCATTTTGGCTAAGTTGTGCCAAGTATCGCGCACCTAGACCTTCTGGTACGAACGAGTTTGCGAGCGAGATCGACTATCGCTCGGACAAGAATAAGTGAGACTTAGAACGTATGTTGATAGAGACGCTACTTGACCAACGTTAAAACGAACGCAGGAAATGGTTCTTAGACTTTGAGGAACGGGCGAACGTGCAATTGAATATATATCGATTGGGAATCAAATAAACTTTTGAGAAATTGTAGAATGACTTGACCCCGAGTGGTGTATGTGATAGCTTCGAAGAAGAATAAGAGTGAGTGTCGACGACTAGTCGAGTGGCTCGAACCCTGAGTGGTGTATGGACGTTATAGAAATTGTTCGAGCGAAACTAAAGGATTTACGGATAGAATGAGTATGTCGGCAAGCGATGATATCGCGTAACGCCTTAGAAGGAGTAACGCTTAGTTGGTTTTGACTTCGACAGTCTCAAACGAGATATCGTTCGGACGAATTAAGAATGCGTACTGTGAATTATGAAACAAGTTGAATGGAGAGTCGGAAAGATGAAATGAATGGAGGTCTTGGTCGAGAAAACGTAGTGGATCGTGCATGCGATTTTGAATTTAGTCGAATGGATTGAAACTTGAGTTAAGGTGAAATACTCATGGACGAGATCGAAGATAGCACGATCGGAAGATAACGTGCATAGGAAACGTTGAATTGGAGATACGAGAATGACTAAGGATTTGGAATAGATGTTGCTTCATGACGATTTAGCACGAGAAAATACGAATTGAGGAATTAAGTTGCACGACTCAGAATTCGTTGCAAAAGGAAGATCGTCAGGTTATGTATATCATCGATGGTATTGAGGCGTATCAAAGATCGATGTACGATAACTCGGGGGTACTCCGATTCGATGAATGATGATCGTGTTAGAAGTTATTGTTTTGAAGGATGCTATGTTGGAGATATGTTTGGAATGAAGAAGAGAAGTGACTTGATGGTTCTGTGATAATCACAACGACAACAATCTTGTCTTGCACGAGCGCAACTCCAGCCTCGCACATACGTCACGTCGGATTTGGGATGATTGTTCCGCGTGAGCGTTGGTATGGTGATTCATGTCCAGCGGGAATGATCGAACTCAGAATATCGTGACATGGCAATTTTGATTGCTTCAACTTGTGGTTTGAAGCGATGGTAAATTCGAGGATTGTTAGGACTTGCGATTGAAGAATAAAAAAAAAACTTGAGGATTGAGTAGATCCAATCCGCGTATCGAAAATGAGTAAGTCTAGACTCAAGGCAAGAGTTACGTCCCGATGAGGACGATTATTCCGCGGGAATGTTGACATGGTGATTCATGTCCGCCGTGGATAATCAGACTTGCATGAGATCGGGACGCGACATATTGCAAGGCTAGACGACCTTGTGATCGACTACGTAAATTGGATAGGATGGATAGGTAGATTGTATCAAACATACTTGAAGAGATAGACTACGATAATTGTTATTGCGGACGCATGATATTGACATGTCAAGGATTTGATTGAGGACAACCTATCGTAGGATGACTTTCCTAAACGAGCTCGAACTTAGAGCGGAGAATGTGTTGATGCGAATAGGGTGAACGCTGCTTGATGTTTAGAAATTTGAGCGAAACGAACTTGGGTAGAAACTCCCGTACAAACGAACAAATGGTTTAAACATAGGATTTGGGGCGAGCTTCGTGCAGCGGCCTTGCACGATAAGCCACGGACTTGACTTGTAACTATGACCCTGTGAGATGACCTAGCGGATAGGCGGACGACCCTATGCCGAGTGATTGAACTTGTGCGATTGACCTTACAGTATCGTCTGGACGAACGATAGACTTGGGGCAGCAAGACTTAGAGTAGGACGGGGAACAGGGAGTGTGCGTGAACGACGATGAGATTGGCCCCAAACAAAGCGAATGATAGGAATGGATGATGCGTAAGTAAAGTTGGTATAACGAATTGAATCATTGATAGGAAGACGTACTCGATGATAGTGCAATACTTGGTCTTGAATCGGACGGAAAGTACTTAAGACTTGGTCGACTCCGCTAAGAAGAAGAAATCGTATTGATTTCGTAGACAAGAACGCTTGAAAAACGAATCGGATCATCTCGAGGATCAAGATCAACGATAGTGAGATGCACGCGAGTTCGGTTTTAAATCGAAGTTAGTGAAATGATCGACAAATCAAAACTATCACGAGTAGCTTGTCCGACTTCGTTAATCGCTAAGCTTGGTTGAAATGTACGTATTCGAGGGACGCCTTGAATATGTGCACAGTTCCCACTCAGCGATATGATGAACTCGAATGTAGCTGCAAGTGGGTGTTGAGATGCGCATAAATGAAAGTGAGTTTGCCTCAGCTTACGACTCTCGAGTTAGATAAATTACAACGCACGTCGTACGACCATTTCAGTCCCATGACACGAAGAAATAGCAACCAAGTCGAAGAAACACGACAATTGAATAAGTACCATCAACTCTAAAATAAGCGATAAAGTCATTCGGTAGGGATTGTCTAAGATACGCACATGACATGAGTTAGGGAACGGTAGGATGACCTGCACTCAGGAAGTCTCGAGGACGAGACTTGTTTTGAGTGGTGTATTATGTAATGACCCTCTCCGTCCTAGCGGAACGCCGATTAAAACGGTAAGTGCAACGACTCAAACGAGCCGTCGACCCGAAGAGTTGGCATCGACCTGATGAAGAATCGATGCAAGGCTTACATTGGCCCGTCAAAGATGAATCCCGGCTTAGACTTTCAAAGGCGCGCTCGGAGTATCGCTCGGCCGATACGAACATCGCTAAGGTGGGTGGCTCTGATGAACCCGTCTTTGCTTAGCCTAGACACATAATAATACGGACACTATTGCTAGAATCGCTAGGCGATAACACCGCGCATGCTAATAAATAACTCAACGCACCTAGCTAAGGGAATAATCCCATCTTGTATGCTTGTATAGAATATGGAAAAGAATATGGAAAAGGTGAGAACACTCGCACCGCTCTCCACGCTCGTGCTAAGATACAAGCTTACATTTTGAGTTCCTTATGCGTTCAACAATAAAACAATGAATGGTTTGCAATAATGAAACGGAAGACTATCGACATAGTCGTTCCGAGTAGAGTATAGCAACATTGAAAGACTTCGGGACCGATGGGTCGCCCAGGCGACTCCCGTACTGGAAGTTGCATAATGTGTGAATGAATGAATCAACGAATGAATGAACATGTGAATAAATTAATGAACGAACGAATAAGTGAAAGAAAGAAAGAATGAATGAAAAATAAGAAAGGAAAGAATGGTTAGCGACATGTGTGACGGGCACGTACAACGGGGCTCGCTGCCCGTGCTGCTCGGACGCCAACCTGGTCGATAACGCATTATTGCTAAGGGTTAGCCTACGGCTCGGAGACAGCCGTTAAGTTAAAATGACAAACAATACGAAATGGTCGTGGACAATCCCCTCGTATACGGGAGATAGGAGATATAAGGGATTTCCGCGACACGATCAAAGGGAGGATCGTAGCCGGCTCGGACGAAAATCAAGGAGGCTTACGGGCTGCCTGGGTGTGGGCTTGGCCACCCAGGAGACGTAAGTGAAGGAGTATTTCAAGACACTATCAACGTGTACCAGCCGCACGCTCTTAATAGTTGCAAAATACCATGGCAGGAAGGGTCTAAAATGGCTTGTGATGCCAGCGACCGGTGCATATAGATTAAGTGGACTTTGCTGGTGGCAATCCACGTGCAAGTCCTTGCATTGAAACAAAGTAGTCTAAGTTAACTAAATGAAGGCCTTCTGAACAGGCTTAAAATGTAACATACCAAAGGATAAAGAGTACTTCGTAAAATTGAGTTAGAAAACACGCCTACGTCGCGCTAGGACCTGAGGCAGGGACACGCACTTGACATTGAAAGTTTATATAAATTGTTGACTAACTTGGTTTACTTTGGACAGAGAAGGCCGGACGGTAAGTATGGGTAAGTCGTGCATACATTTCCATGCAACACATCGAAATCGGTAACACGAGATAGTTGATGAAATATGCCATGAAACTGATCCTAAGGCAAGATTAGAAAGACAATGAATGATAGACGGCGCACAAAAGTAAATAGAACGTGTTTGGTAATGATAGCATTGTGGGCGAGCTAGCCTCCCCACCAGTGCATAACAATGTACTGTTAACCCCACAGTTTGCTTGCAGGACGCAGGAGGCATCGTCGGGTGCGTAGCTCCCCTCGAACGTGCTAAGGCGCAGAGCCAACTCTGGAGCCTTGGAGCGTTGCAAGGAGCTGAAGCACCATATACAGGACATAATATATCGGAACATCGCCATGAATCATTCCATCTTGTAAGCCACTTGGCACGCCTTTTATGTTTCAGAGAGAGAGAGAGCTTGAGAGACATGTAAACTTGGCCTAGCGCCGCTTTCAAACTTCTTGAATGTCAATAAAGAGTTTGAATTCGCTTCAATTTGTGTTTATTTACTTTCCGCTGCAAACGGGGACACTCTGTGCGACTCTGTGGCCTAGCTCAAATCGACCGTATCCGGACATAGCCTTGTACGGGCGCAACCTAGGCCCGTGCGGCATTATGCCTTAGAGAGGATGATCGCTCCTGCGGGAGCGGGGCGTGACAACCCGCAGGTACCGACAGTTTCTCAATCTACAGTGATGCTTCTGGTAAAGGTTTGGATTGTGTTCTTCAACAACACGAGAAAGTAATTGCTTACGCATCTAGGCAATTACGGACTCATGAGAAGAACTATCCCACGCATGATTTGGAGCTTGCAGCAGTTATTTTTGCACTGAATCTGTGGAAGCATTACCTCTATGGAGAGAGAGTAGAAATATTTACAGACCATAAAAGTCTTAAATATGTTTTCACTCAGAAGGAGCTGAACATGCGACAAAGGCGATGGCTGGAGCTGATGGAAGATTTTGACATCGACTTGCAGTACCATCCGGGTAAGGCTAATATGGTTGCAGATGCACTTAGTCGATACCCGATGGCAATGTTTTTGACCAAGGAGCGGCATTTGCTGGAAGACATAGAGAAGCCTGGACTGGAGATTGTACTGCCTGAAGAGGAAATGAAGAAGCTGAGAAGAGAAGCAATTGTACCAGAAGATGAATCATCAATGATGCAGTTGCAAGTGCGTTCAAGTCTGATGGACAAAGTTAAGGAGACGCAATTTCAAGACGAGACGCTTTGCAAACTCAGAGATCAAGTGCTGGCAGGAACACTTGAAGGATTCTCAATCGCTAGTGACAGAGCATTGAGGCATGGTACGAGGCTTTGCGTACCAACTGGCGAACTGAGGAATGAACTGATGCAAGAAACGCACCAGTCGCAGTATTCCATACATCCAAGAGCTAATAAAATGTATCGGGATATGCGTACTGTAGTGTGGTGGTACGGAATGAAGAAGGACGTATCTAGATTTGTGGCTAGATGCTTGATTTGTCAACAAGTGAAAGCCAGCAGACAGAGACCAGCAAGACTGTTGCAACCGCTAGATATCCCGAAGTGGAAATGGGAACACATAACGATGGACTTTGTGTCAGGATTGCCTCGATCCCAAGAAGGGAAGGATGCCATTTGGGTTATTGTGGACCGACTAACGAAGTCAGCTCACTTTATCCCTTCAAGGTTAGTCTATCCACCGAGAAGTTGGCAGCACTGTACATACAGCATATCTACCGGATTCATGGAGTTTCGGTAAGTATTGTATCTGACAGAGATACCAGATTTACCTCTCACTTCTGGAAGAGCTTGCACGATAGTTTGGGAACACAATTGAAGTTCAGCACCGCCTACCATCCCCAAACTGACGGACAATCGGAGAGAACCATCCAGACGCTAGAAGACATGCTGAGATCTTGCGTCTTAGAATTTGGAGGGTCTTAGAAAGACCATTTGTACTTGGTAGAGTTCTCCTACAACAACAGCTACCAAGCTAGCATCGGTATGACTCCGTTCGAGGCACTTTATGGACGTCGTTGCCGCACTCCACTTGCTTGGGACGACGTAGGAGAAAGAGTATTGCTTGGACCTGAGATGGTGACCGATGCAGCAGAGAAGGTAAAGATGATTAGAGACAAGCTCAGGATTGCTCAGGACAGACAGAAGCATTGGGCTGATACTAGTCGCCGACTACTGGAGTTCGAAGTAGGAGATAGTGTCTTCGTCAAGATTTCCCCTACCCGAAGAACTATCAGATTTGGCAGAGTAGGAAAGCTGAGCCCCAGGTACATCGGCCCATTCGAAGTTTTGAGCCGAGTCGGAGAAGTAGCGTACCGATTAGCTCTACCAGCTAATCTTGAAGGCGTGCACAACATCTTCCATGTTTCACAGCTCAGACGCTACATCCCGGATCCGAGCCACATCTTGGACCATTCAGAGCTGGAGATTGGATCCAGCCTCACAGTAGCAGAGAAGCCAGTGGCGATATTAGACAGAGGTGAGAAGAAAACCAGAAACTCTGTGACGCCCATAGTCAGAGTTATGTGGTGACACAATTCTCCAGACGAGTCTACCTGGGAGCGAGAAGATGAGATGCGGGAGCAGTATCCGTATCTATTTGAGACCTGAGGTAACTCCTAACCCTATCCTTTAATTTCGAGGACAAAATTTCTTAAGGAGGGAAGGTTGTGAAACCCGTAATTTTTTTTAATTGCATAATTTGTTGCTAAATTAATTATTATTATTTTAGGAAAACCGTATTTTTAGAAAAATTATTATTTCTGGATTTTTAGTGTTGGACCTGACCCGTTCCGAACCCGTTTCGAACCCAAGTTCAGTTTTTTTTCGAAACTAGTTTTAAAGTCTTTTTGTATATATCAATATATAGGAAAATAATTTTCTTATTAAAAAGAAAAAAATAAATTCTTTTAACTTTCCTTTAAAATTTTTATTAACTATCATTTAATTTCTTTAAACTCTCTCTCTCTCACTCTCATTGTTACCAGCAAAGGAATTCCTTTCCTTTCCAGAACCAAACTTACCTGTTCTTTCCCCTTCCTCGTGAGCGAACGGCCAAACGGCCGCAGACTCCACATTTTCCTCTTCCGAAACTGCTGCGACCCCCCTTTTTCGTAACCCCCGATCTCTCCCTACATAAACCCTTTCTTCCTCCACTCTCCATCACCCTCTCACTTTTCTCCAAATTTTCCAAGCCCTAGATTTAACCCGAGTCCTTCCGGCGAACCCAGGCCCTCCGGCCAGCGCCCCTCTCGGCCGACCGAGCGGCTTCCACCGCCGTTCCTCCCCGCAGCCCAGGCCGTTTCCGACCGCCGGCCTCCCGCCGACCTGCAGCCGCTTCCCGACCACGTGCCCCGCCCCCTTTTTGCACTTCTCTCCGGTTCCGAGCCGCTGTCTGCTTCCCGCGACCGGATCTGAGCGCTGTCCCGAGTTTTTCGCTGTCCGCACGGATAATTTTCCTTCTTTATTCATCTGAGAGTTCTAGCCGAGCACCCCAGGTATCTTCCGTGTCCCCGTGTCCCTCTCTTTGGTGTCGATGATGACATGGTCCTCGATCCCGCTAAGGGAATCAGATCGATTCGAGGTTTCGGATTTTCTGAACTTTCTTTCGGAATGATTTTTGTAGCTTCTGTGGTTCTCGGAATTTTTTGAGTTAAAATTGGATTCCTAGTATCTGGTTCTGTGACCATTTTCTTCTTAGTATTTGTTCTGTGTTTTTTCGAATCTCAATTCGAGTTTTCCGAATTTTGTTTTGGATATGTTCCGAAGCTTTTGGTTATATTTTATGGTTTATAATCCCTGGGTTGGGATTGTATTTGTGTTGGTTGGCATTTTCCCAGGATTGGGTTGTCCCAATTATAGAGGAGGTGCTGCCCAAATTTTTGGGAAATATTTTAAAGTTTTGAATAAAAATTATTTCCAAAACCCGGCTTTTGCAAAACGAATTTACGACTTGAATTGTTGGTTTAAATATGGATTTTTGTATCATTTTCGGGCGACGACCATATCGGTTCATGGGCCCTAGCTAAATGCAAACGAAACCGGCCATTCCGGACGTTGAGACATAAGCTAGAGTGTAACATGATATTTTGGACCAAGTCTGAGACTTACCGTATTTCTTATATTTTTAATTTAAATAATTATTTTAGAACGTATTTCTGGCCAATAGCATTTTGAGTGCAGGGCCTCGGCCTGCTGAATGGACCGCTTCCCGGCGTTCGGAGCTCAACAACAATTTTTAATTAATTTATGTAAAGCGTTGTAAGGGCATAAGCCCAGTCTTTATTTCTTTCTCCGTGGTTGTAATTGTGTAGTATGGTTTTGGATTCTTTTGTTTTTTCTGGTTTCGATAGTTGTTGATAAATGCATAGAATAATAGAATTGAATATTTATTTTATATACAAAATGATTTTCTCACATTTAGTTAATAAAATATAAGTTTGTATTATTTAAACAAATTCACATTTTTCTCATTTAAAGAAAAATCTAGTTTTCTATATATATTACGAAACATCAAGTTTTGTCAAATAACCTTTAAATACCATTTTTCCAGTAAAACCTTAAATTGACGTTTACTTCGCAAATTATAAATCGTAAATTGTATCGAAAAACGTGTTCTGGTAAGAGTAAAATAAAATTTGACTAGGATTAATTTTAGAGATTGCAACTAGCACACATAGATTGGCTCATTTATGGTTCTAAGACAAGGTTCTCAACTGTAGGATTTCGAGGACGTATTTGATTTCCTCCTCGGTACCAACTTTTCGATCCAGTCATTCAAACAAGGCAAGTACGGTTATGTTTATTTTTTAATTTAATTATTAATTATAATATTGCAAGATTAAACCACATTGCTACACGGAACTCTCTCCTAGAGTATTGATTGTTATTGATTGTGGGATTGGGGGAGTAGTGTAGTGTTCTATGACCAATACCTTCATATTGCATAATTGTGCGAGCCTACTCCTTTTCACACGAGGATAAGCCGTATCGTATCACTAGGATACTATTGTACAACCCAAGCCGGTCATAAGCATTACATACTCAAATCACATTGTATTCAATTGTGGAAAATTGCTGGAAAATATTGTTCAAGTATTTCAATCTGTTTAAAATTGCAAATTTCTAATTATTAGTTGAATTGTTAGATTTTCATAATTGTACTTTGCTCCTTTTTTGACTGTCACGACCCGCACCCGAATATACGGGTACGAATACGTAGACGACACCCAGCCTACGCCGCAGTATCGACGGTAGAACGGTGTCTAGTACCAAATAAATATACACTACGTCTAGAAGGCCTATAACTATAAATATACTCTAGTCACATCACAACAGCTAGGGATGAAAAGACAAGAAAGATAACTAAAGCACAAGAACAACTAGAAACTACTAGAAGGAATCATAAGACAGGAAATAAGAAGGAAAATAAGACAACTAAGGATAACTACCAGGCAACTCACATAGAAGAATAGTGAGATCCACCTCTGCTAACAACATCATGATGTCCAATAATGGCACAACTACTCCTAAAATATTATCAACGGTATCCTGTCAGGAAAATGAGCAAGTACAAACACTAACAGCAGTTCCATGTGAATTGACAAATTCTATAAGAGATAGTATAATGAACTACAAGACAAAGATATATGAAGACTTGGGAACCGTTCGAAAGCTGAGTTATAACCCTTAAACCAAATAAGGACCGGGGTTGTAACCCTTCTCCCGAGTAGAACTCAGTCTCCAATCAATGTACATCATAGAGGCATATAAAACATGTGAGTAACTGAAATCATAGCATGGTGAGAAGTACTGTATGTAGAACAGAACAGGATATATGATAAGATAAAGTAAATATAAAATGTGCCTTGAATTATTAGAGCGATATGTGATCGGCTTGGGATAAGTGACAGGACAGGCTATCCACTTGGCCCGGCAATCCGCGGTGACCTCAACGGAAAGTCATGCCGGCCAACCTGGATAACGAGCACAAGGCAAGAGGATCTCGCTACACCCTTCGTGAGGAAAGAGTGGCGCGAGCACATGAATAGTGACAGGGTGGCTTGGATCACATAACCCCTAATAATTTCCCATCTCCGAATAGTATAATGGACCTGGACATGACACGTCATGACACGGGATTCCCTAAGAGGATAGCTACTCCCTCTCAGGAATCGGTGTCTATACAAGTACATGGAACAAGGCAGGAAATGTACATATATACCATGAAAATCCAGGAACAACATCTCATGTCATGATCCAACATATACTAGTCTGTGAACTATCGTGACTGGGAATCAAGTAAGACACTACGACTGAATCGGATATAGCAGATATCAAGACAATGAAAACTATCAGTGAATGTACTCGCCTGCGGTCCTGAGCTGTCAAATGGGGTCGATGCTCAGAGTGATGCCACAAACCTAAAGATAAGATATATATAAACTAATTAGGGTACAACAGTGTTAGGCTTGATTCTATAGTATAAGCTATGCAATCTAGGTCAGACTCAGTCAACGAAGTCAAACTAGGTCACAAGAAGTCAAACCAAGTCAAACTAGGTTAAATTGGGTCAATGGTTGACTTACAGTTGACTTTTGGTCAACTGGTCAACTCTAGGTTAAACTAGGTCAAATGTTGACTCTACTTCGACGTTCAGTCAAAGCAGTCAACCATGGTCAAACAGGGTCAAGGCTAGTCTCTATAAACATCTACAAGATCAACACATCAATTTCAGTGATTGTGAAATCACCGGAATCGATGGAACTCAAAATACCACAAAAGGAGAAAAATTATAATAATAGGGTGAAAACCTACAGATGTTGTCGGATGGTGAAACAGCCATCACCAACGTGTCCAGAATGGTCAAATCAGCTAGGATAGCCTGTCCATAAGTCCAATTTGGACACAGGGGCAAAAAGGTAATTTTGGGCCAAAATGGTGTCCGTGTCGGACCCACTTTGCACCGAAAAATGTGCCAAAATAAAAGTGCACAAAACCTAACAAATTATATGTCCACGAATCCAGAATAACGATACGAACCCAACGGTATATCCGGAATTGGATTCCGTTGACCCGATCTCAAATTGGTCCGTTAACCAGGACATTGGAAACCGATTTGTACGGAAAAGCGTGTCGGAGCTAATGTCCTCAAAACTCAGCAAATTATATGTCAACGAGTCCAGAATGACGATACGAACTCAACGGTATATCCGGAATTGGATTCCGATGAGCCGAACTCAAAATAACCCGCTGACCCGGATATTGGTATCCGACTTGTACCGAAATGCGTGCCGGAACCAATGTCCACTAAAACCTAGCAAATTATATGTCAACGAGTCCAGAATGATGATACGAACTCAACGGTATATCCGGAGTTGGATTCCGATGAGCCGAACTCAAAATGACCCGTTGACCCAGAAAGTGGGACCCGCTTTGTATCGAAATGCATGCCAGGGCCCACGTTCTCCAAATCAAGCAAACTTTATATGAAAACATGCCAGAACGACGCCACAAGTCTACTGTTGGTGTCGGAAATTGAATCCCGAGTCCCGGGTTCAAAAATAGAATTTTACAAGTGCAACACTAAGAATTCGAACGGCCAACTTTGGCGTCGAATTCGACCGACCTAACAAGCTCAAACTGAAATGAAACCTAAAGGGGATAGGAAGAGGGTTATACCAGCTGTGCACAGGAACTGACGATGCACAAAACGGTGCTGCAACGGCGGAGTTACGAGTCGACGAAGTTGGCGTCGTAAAACTGTACACAATTAAACGGTCAACTTTGCGGCCAGATTTGATGTATCAAACGACAGAATTAATGGGCGAAATTTGACAGAGGCGAAGGGGTATATACCGATATTGCGACGGAAGAAAAGGATCGCCGATCCAACGGTCGGATTCTCTGGGAAACGTGCACGAAGTTGCTGCGACGAGGCGCCAATTCTGGACTTCGCGCGCGCGCGCGTCGACGGAATTTCGTAAAAAATGTACGAATCGCCTCGACGGCGCGTCCCGGAGGACGGTGGCCGTCCAGAGTAGTGCACCGGTGGTCGTCGGCCATGGGGGGGCCCACGACGGCGGAGGTGACCGGAGACGACGGCGCACGGCGCGGCCAGGCGCGCCGCTGCTGCCTGCGCCCTCCGCAGCTGCTGCCGCTGCTGTTGCGGCGCTGCTCGGCCGAGCCCGGCCCGGCGCGGCGCGGCCACGGCGGCGGCGGGCAGCGACGGTGGGCGTGCGAGGAGGAGAGGAAGGTGGAGGAGATGGGCGCGGTGGAGGTGAATGATAATGATGAAGGTGAAGGTGATGATGTTGTTAATGGTGGTGGTGGTGGTTGCTGTAGCTCCGGCCAGGTGGTGGAGGAGGGGAGCGGCCAGAGTGTTCGTGAGGAAGAGGGGGTCAGCTTGGTGTTGGAAGAGGAAATGAGAGAGAATAAAGAGAGTGTGAGAGAGAGATAGATATTTAGAGAGAGAGAGGGAGATATTTTAGAGAGAGAAAATGGAGAGAGGGGTGATGTCGGTTGGGAGGGGGTGAGCTGGTGATGGGGGGGTGTGTGTGTGCTTGGGTGAGGAGAGAGAGTGTGAGTGTATATACATATGTATATATACACATATACATATATACATATATAATATACAAGGAATAAAATAAGATTAAATAAGTAGAGAGATAGAGGGATATTTTAGAATAGGGGAAAAAGATAGGGAAATTGCGCGGGGTATTTGGGTAGTCATGATGGAACAACGTGAAGCTCGGGGTTGGGTTCAGTTAAGCCGGTTCGGGTCAAAATCGGACCTGGTACAATAAATGGCTTAATTATTGGAGATAAAAAAAATCATCGCTAGATAAGTAGCATGCGGGGACTCCAATGAATGGGACACGAGAGTCATGTAGGCAGTAGGCTCCATGTGGGCCGTGTCCATATTTTGGGTTGGCAGGTTTGGGTCGACAAGCTGTCAGTAATTTAAGTCAGAAAATAATTGTGACGCCGCGGGATGAATTAAAACCGGATTTTGTGTCAGGAAAGTTGTGCGAAGCAAATGAAGCACAAAATGGAGTGTCTGAGTGGGACATGAATGTCATGGGTGAAGAGCGTCTCGAGTAGATCAGGCATGACAAGTTGGTTCTGAGAAAATGACTGGTCTTGTGCTCCTAAATTAAAAGTCACGGTAACGTGAAAACGATGATCAAAGATGGAAGTGGGAATAATTATTCAACGATTAATTTGTCTAAGTTGACCCGAAGTTGCGCGATACAACAAGAGCACAAGGGAACGAGTTCGAGTGGGACACGATATATCAACATGAAGATAATCTCGTCTACTACAAACTTCAAGAAGAAAGTTTCCAGAGACTGGCATCCCTGATGCTCCAGAAATCCAAGTCACGGTAAAGAGCATTTAATGATCAAAAATTAATTATATAGAAATAAATTATTGAAAATAATTCATTAGAAAATTCGAAAAATAATTTGGGAAATTTAGGGGGCTTACATCCTACCCACCTTATAAAAATTTCGTCCTCGAAATTAAGGTTGTAGTAGGGGTAAAACAAGATAGAAAGTTCTAGGCAAAAACTTAGGCACGATCATAGAATGACAAGTTTGCACGATTAAGATAATCAATTCACAATTATTCAGGCACGATGAAAAATTTCCGTACGATAGAATCAAAATATGAACAGAATCATATGTGCATGATTTCAGAAATAGTCAAGTCATTGGGGCACGATTTTAGAGACGATTAGGAGAATCGAAGATATAAATGAAGTTCAAGTACGGGGTGATTTGTAGGACTTAGGTTGATGGAAATCAACCCGAAAGTCGTACAGGCCCGATCAACATGAAAAGCTAACCATGACCAAAACAAGGTTTAACATGGTTGAGATGAAATTTCAGACACAACAAAAATCGAAGTCAAGGTCTTATAGGCCCGATCAAAGTTTAAGGAGTATGATTAATAAAATCATGAAATACGATCCAAGTTCGAACGTGATTAAAATTAGAAATAGTCTAAGTTCACTTGGCACGATTTAGATATGACAATGAAATCAAAACTTGAATTTCGTCCGGTTACAATCGAGTCAAAACATTGATTAACAGGATTTCAGCTCGATGAAATTTGATTTAGGGTTATACATAGGCACGATCAAGATGAAAATGACGCGATTGGGCATTGTTAGGAATAATCAGATGTTTAGTACAAACATTGATCAAGGATTAACCACCTGGTCATGAGTAAAATCAAGACTCAGACGCGTTAAAAATTTGTGATGATTAACCACTTAGGAAACGATTTGGAATAGAACGAGGAAATCGAAAATCTAGTCTTGATCAGGAATGAAACCTGAGCACGAGCGACTAGAGAATCAAAATTCAAGTACGAAGGAGATCTATTTCGACACAGTCGATTTGGGTTGAAGATTTTAGCACGAATTGAGGATTAAGATTATCAAGATCATGAAAATCAAAGTTGAATAGTCATGATCTAAAATAAGGCTAAGAGAATCAAATGGAGAGAAAATCTGAGTATAGCACGATTGAGATATAGATTTGATAGAAATCAGATTATAGGTCACATAAGCACGATCAAGATCCAAGTTCAGTTGTGAAAGACGATAAATTATGAATTCAAAATCAAGGTCTTAAAAGCATAATTTAGGAAGGAACCCAAGTCAATTAGGCACGGTAGATAGTCAAACATGTTTAATTCTAACACGGCTAATTTCGTAGTCACCCTAGTTAGTCGTGATTGAAAGTCAAAAATTTAGGCACGAGTTTGAGACAAGATAAAATATATAATTATGATCGTTAAATCACGGTCAAAGAAATCCCAAGTTGTCTTAGTCATGCCAAATCATCTAGGCACGACTAATCATAAGGAATTTGGATGTAATCAGGAAATGAAATCAAGATCGAAAAGAGTTTAGACACGAGTGTCCAAAATCCAAACGTGATCAAAATCGAAAGTCAATGCACGAGGATTAATAGCATTGAAATCCAACCATGATAAAGAAATTTGTCTCAATATGATCTAAGTTGATCAACTTCGAGTAAATCAGAATTTGGGCAAGATAGAGAATAAGATCAATAAAGTTTGGGCACGAGCGTCCAATGATGGAAATCCAGTCACAAAGGAAATGAAGTTATCTAGAGTCTAGTCAGCAACCAAGACTCTTTGGCACGATAAACAAGACGACCAAAATTGATTGGTCATGGACAGAAGGGAATCAAAATCTTAACAGTATCGAAACTTAAAAACAATTTAGATATAAAAATTTCAAAATTTTTAGAGTTTTCAAGTGTAGATGACAAATGTAGATACGAGATAGTTGATTGGCGTAGTCAAGATATAGCTAAACAAGGCAAAGGAAATTACGGTAAGATGAGAAAATCATCATGCGATAGGAGAGAAAATAATGATAAACAAGAAATAATGGTAGGAATTATCTTGCTCAATTGGTAAAAGAAGTGAATCCACTTAAGATATGACCTGATAACCATACATATCTATCCAAAATTATGTTGCCAGAATTTACGCCACGCCAACAAACATAGCTACAATAAACGATAGAGTCCATAACTAGGGTATACACCCTATAATCATGTCATCTAGATTCCTTACCACGCCAACCGGTATGGCTGCAAGAGAATCTAAATGCCATAACTAGGATAGTATATCCAAAATCAGGCTCCATTGCCTTGTCAGGCTATCTAATATGACTGCGATAAATCCTAAACTCCATAAATAAAGTAGACATTTACCGTTCCCGTCGCCCTCATAAAATATGTTTATCAGAATATCTTAACTCAATCCAGAGAAACTTATCTTCAAACAAAATCAAAATCGAAGTCAACAACGAAACATCAAGATTCAAAATTTTCAACAACGAATCAAGGATAAGTAGATGGAAACTAGCGGAAACAGATCCCGAGGTAGAGTTTAGAAGAAAATTCTTCAGGAGATGTCCAAAGATACTATCTAGGTCAAGATAAAGGAAGTCATTGGAATATAATCTAAAACAATCTCAACCTAATATGAGACTGGCAAATCATATTCTCGTCTCAACCTAGAAGATATATAAGTCCAGCTTATACCTTCCCTTTGGGGTCCACAACTCATTCCAAGAAAGAATAAGTTGATAACGGACAGATGTTTCAGAAATCAGGACGGACAGAACAAATGGGAAAAGTTTCAAAAAGTTCGAAATAAGATTCCCAGGGGTCATCCATGATGCTCCACCAAGAGTTCCTAATATGTGACTGAGTACCAAATTCCTAAAATATTCCATGACTCAACCTTAATCCTAGGGCAGGCTCGCAGTAGTATAGAAAAGCTCAAGTACTACCACGACTTCGCATTAATTGCAAAGACTGACCTGCATGGGCCACCACTAAAAACGTGTCACGACCCGCACCCGGATATACGGGTACGAATACGTAGACGACGCCCAGCCTACGCCGCAGTATCGACGGTAGAACGCTGTCTAGTACCCAATAAATATACACTACGTCTAGAAGGCCTATAACTATAAATATACTCTAGTCACATCACAACAACTAGGGATAAAAAGACAAGAAAGATAACTAAAGCACAAGAACAACTAGAAACTACTAGAAGGAATCATAAGACAGGAAATAAGAAGGAAAATAAGACAACTAAGGATAACTACCAGGCAACTCACATAGAAGAATAGTGAGATCCACCTCTACTAACAACATCATGATGTCCAATAATGGCACAACTACTCCTAAAATATTATCAACGGTATCCTGTCAGAAAAATGAGCAAGTACAAACACTAACAGCAGTTCCATATGAATTGACAAATTCTATAAGAGACAGTATAATGAACTACAAGACAAAGATATATGAAGACTTGGGAACCGTTCGAAAGCTGAGTTACAACCCTTGAACTAAACAAGGACCGGGGTTGTAACCCTTCTTCCGAGCAGAACTCAGTCTCCAATCAAGGTACATCATAGAGGCATATAAAATATGTGAGTAACTGAAATCACAGCATGGTGAGAAGTACTGTATGTAGAACAGAACAGGATATATGATAAGATAAAGTAAATATAAAATGTGCCTTGAATTATTAGAGCGATATGTGATCGGCTTGGGATAAGTGACAGGACATGCTATCCACTTGGCCCGGCAATCCGCGGTGACCTCAACGGAAAGTCATGCCGGCCAACCTGGATAACGAGCACAAGGCAAGAGGATCTCGCTACACCCTTCGTGAGGGAAGAGTGGCACGAGCACATGAATAGTGACAGGGTGGCTTGGATCACATAACCCCTAATAATTCTCCATCCCCGAATAGTATAATGGACCTGGACATGACACATCATGACACGGAATTCCCTAAGAGGATAGCTACTCCCTCTCAGGAATCGATGTCTATACAAGTACATGGAACAAGGCAGAAAATGTACATATATACCAAGAAAATCTAGGAACAACATCTTATTTCATGATCCAACATATACTAGTCCGTGAACTATCGTGACTGGGAATCAAGTAAGACACTACGACTGAATCAGATATATCAGATATCAAGACAATGAAAACTATCAGTGAATATACTCGCCTGCGGTCCTGAGCTGTCAAATGGGGTCGATGCTCAGAGTGATGCCACAAACCTAAAGATAAGATATATATAAACTAATTAGGGTTCAACAGTGTTAGGCTTGATTCTATAGTATAAGCTACGCAATCTAGGTCAGACTCAGTCAACGAAGTCAAACTAGGTCACAAGAAGTCAAACCAAGTCAAACTAGGTTAAACTGGGTCAATGGTTGACTTACAGTTGACTTTTGATCAACTGGTCAACTCTAGGTTAAACTAGGTCAAATGTTGACTCTACTTCGATGTTCAGTCAAAGCAGTCAACCATGGTCAAACAGGGTCAAGGCTAGTCTTTATAAACATCTACAAGGTCAACACATCAATTTCAGTGATTTTGAAATCACCGGAATCGATGGAACTCAAAATACCACAAAAAGAGAAAGATTATAATAATAGGGTAAAAACCTACAGATGTTGTCGGATGGTGAAACAGCCATCACCAACGTATCCAGAATGGTCAAATCAGCTAGGATAGTCTGTCCATAAGTCCAATTTGGACACAGGGACAAAAAGGTAATTTTGGGCTAAAATGGTGTCCGTGTCGGACCCACTTTGCACCGAAAAACGTGCCAAAATAAAAGTGCACAAAACCTAACAAATTATATGTCCACGAATCCAGAATGACGATACGAACCCAACGGTATATCCGGAATTGGATTCCGTTGACCCGATCTCAAATTGGTCCGTTGACCAGGACATTGGAAACCGATTTGTACGGAAAAGCATGTCGAAGCTAATGTCCTCAAAACTCAGCAAATTATATGTCAACGAGTCCATAATGACGATACGAACTCAACGGTATATCCGAAATTAGATTCCGATGAGCCGAACTCAAAATGACCCGCTGACTCGGATATTGGTATCCGACTTGCACCGAAATGCGTGCCGGAACCAATGTCCACTAAAACCTAGCAAATTATATGTCAACGAGTCCAGAATGACGATACAAACTCAACGGTATATCCGGAGTTGGATTTCGATGAGCAAAACTCAAAATGACCCGTTGACCTAGAAAGTGGGACCCGCTTTACACCGAAATGCGTGCCAGGGCCCACGTTCTCCAAATCAAGCAAACTTTATTTGAAAACATGCCAGAACGACGCCACGAGTCTACTGGTGGTGTCAGAAATTGAATCCGGGGTCCCGGGTTCAAAAATATAATTTTACAAGTGCAACACTAAGAATTCGAACGGCCAACTTTGATGTCGAATTCGACCGACCTAACAAGCTCAAACTGAAATGAAACCTAAAGGGGGCAGGAAGAGGGTTATACCAGCTGTGCACCGGAACCGACGGCGTGCAAAACAGAGCAGCGACGGCGGAGTTACGAGTCGACGAAATTGGCGTCGTAAAACTGTACACAATTAAACGGTCAACTTTGCGGCCAGATTTGATGTATCAAACGACAGAATTAACGGGCAAAATTTGACAGAGGCGAAGGGGTATATACCGAGATTGCAACGGAAGAAATGGATCGCTAATCCAACGGTCGAATTCTCCGAGAAACGTGCATGAAGTTGCTGCGACGAGGCACCAATTCTGGACTTCGCGCGCACGCGCGTCGACGAAATTTCGTGAAAAATGCACGAATCGCCTCGACGGCGTGTCCCGGAGGACGGTGGCCGTCCAGAGTAGTGCACCGGTGGTCGTCGGCCATGGAGGGGCCCACGACGGTGGAGGTGACCGGAGACGGCGGTGCACGGCGCGGCCAGGCGCGCGGCTGCTGCCTGCGCCCTCCGTATCTGCTGCCGCTGCTGCTGGTGCGGCGCTGCTCGGCCGAGCCCCGCCTGGCGCAGCGCGGCCACGGCGGCGGCGGGCAGCGACGGTGGGCGCGCAAGGAGGAGAGGAAGGTGGAGGAGATGGGCGCGGTGGAGGTGAATGATAATGATGAAGGTGAAGGTGATAATGTTGTTAATGGTGGTGGTGGTGGTTGCTGTAGCTCCGGCCAGGTGGTGGAGGAGGGGAGCGGCCGGAGTGTTCGTGAGGAAGAGGGGGTCGGCTTGGTGTTGGAAGAGGAAATGAGAGAGAATAAAGAGAGTGTGAGAGAGAGATAGATATTTAGAGAGAGAGAGGGAGATATTTTAGAGAGAGAAAATAGAGAGAGGGGTGATGTCGGTTGGGAGGGGGTGAGCTGGTGATGGGGTGTGTGTGTGTGCTTGGATGAGGAGAGAGAAAGGAGAGAGAGTGTGAGTGTATATACATATGTATATATACACATATACATATATACATATATAATATACAAGGAATAAAATAAGATTAAATAAGTAGAGAGATAGAGGGATATTTTAGAATAGGGGAAAAAGATAGGGAAATTGCACGGGGTATTTGGGTAGTCATGATGGAACAACGTGAAGCTCGGGGTTGGGTTTAGTTAAGCCGGTTCGGGTCAAAATCGGACCTGGTACAATAAATGGCTTAATTATTGGAGATAAAAAAATCATCGCTAGATAAGTAGCATGCGGGGACTCCAATGAATGGGACACGAGAGTCATGTAGGCAGTAGGCTCCATGTGGGTCATGTCCATATTTTGGGTTGGCAGGTTTGGGTCGACAAGCTATCAGCAATTTAAGTCAAAAAATAATTGTGACGCCACGGGATGAATTAAAATCGGATTTTGTGTCAGAAAAGTTGTGCGAAGCAAATGAAGCACAAAATGGAGTGTCTGAGTGGGACATGAATGTCATGGGTGAAGAGCGTCTCGAGTAGATCAGGCATAACAAGTTGGTTCTGAGAAAATGACTGGTCTTGTGCTCCTAAATTAAAAGTCACGGTAACGTGAAAACGATGATCAAAGATGGAAGTGGGAATAATTATTCAACGATTAATTTGTCTAAGTTGACCCGAATTTGCGCGATACAACAAGAGCACAAGGAAACGAGTTCGAGTGGGACACGATATATCAACATGAAGATAATCTCGTCTACTACAAACTTCAAGAAGAAAGTTTCCAGAGACTGGCATCCCTGATGCTCCAGAAATCCAAGTTACGGTAAAGAGCATTTAATGATCAAAAATTAATTATATAGAAATGAATTATTGAAAATAATTCATTAGAAAATTCGAAAAATAATTCGGGAAATTCAGGGGGCTTACACTGACTGGATTCTCCACCCCCAATAGGTTCCATTGATGATGCAGAGCTATTGATTAATAGCTATTACAACCCTGAGCTCTATCCTGCTGTGCTGCCAGAGTCCTAATCGGACAATGTTGATTTCGAGGCTGAAGAGACAACTTTCTAGATGGCATTTTCCTTTTTAGTTTTGATGTTGGATTAAAAGACATTTATTTTTATCAGTTGTAAGATAAATCTTTTGTTGGACAAGTTTTAATATTTGAAATTTTAGAAGTTGTAACAAATATATATTGTGTTGTTGTGATTACCTGTATTTGGATACAGCTTACTGCCGCCGTCTCACAACGGTGCAGGGTCGGCATAATCCGATTCGACCCAACAATTTAGGATCGGGTCGTGATAGGACCCAACAGAAATATAAGCTTGCTAAATTGTAGAAGTAGTCTAGTTTAGCTAAATAGGCATTTGGCTGGATTTGCCTCCAGATTTAGTTTTCTATTTGACATTTGGACCATCTAGTTAACTTTTAGAATTCATTTATTTCTTTGAATTAAAGATTATCATTTCTTCATTATCGTGCGATTATCTGCTTAGAGTTGTGATTGAGTATTTGTTGGCTATACATTATGCCCTCCCAAGTGGAGTGAATATTGCGTAGGTTGTTCATCATACTGATATTATACAATATTCTACCGCCGACACTGCGGCATAGGCTGGACGTGCACACGACTTATCCCCAAATTCCGGGTACAGTTTGTGACATTCGTCCTTTAGCAAGTTCCCCATCATGGAGGCGAAGTATGTCAAAAATCAACGGGGATACTCCTTTCCATCGAATGGGGTCAACGACTATGGTTTATACTTGGGAGGGTAAACCACATTGTTCTATTTAGGAGCATATTGTTGTCGAATTTCGAGTTTTTGGAGTGTCTCCCATCTATCCTTGGCATCAAAGCGAGCCTGTAACTCCTTAAGAGCTTCATGTATGTAATCTGATACTGGCGGAGGTAGATGACCGTGGTAGAGTACGGTTCTCAGTTTTAGGTGGAACTTGAGAGGGTGTGTTAGATTCTCCGTTAGTCCCCGGATCCTGATTGGTTGGAGAGGGGGCTTTTGGTGGCAATCTATCCTTGAGTTCCAAGACCATCTGGGTCAATACTTGCATGGAATCACTCATCGTCTGGAGACCTGCTTCGAGAATCTCTATACGTTGTCGATGATTTGACCCATTACTACTTCCCGCATTGGCACCGACACCAAATGAGAGGAAGTGGAAGGTGTAGTGGAACTCTCGCTCTTCGGTTCAGACCCTTGAGCTTCACTATCCTAGGGGAAGACGGGCAGATTGGTGTCATCCTCAGAATCTAGGGGATAGCTACCCCTAGTTCATTGATAATACACACTCCTAGATGCATCAGTATCAGTTCCATGAGAAACCTTATCTGGTTGGAATGAAGGATTATCATGGAATACCAGGGATTTACTACCCCCAGCTCGTACTGCCGATAAAATAGCAATCTTACCTGAGGAGGACTTTGTTTTTGAATAGTGTGTTGAAATACCCCTAATGCTGGACACGACTAGCTTGCTACCTTGGGGCCGATACATTGGTCGAGATCAGAGGATTATTGGATCTGGAACTCTTCTTCAGGGAAGTCAAATTCTATATAGCATATCACGAGGCAATAAGAAGTTCTTTTGCGTCCTCTATCAGCACACTCTTTTCGAGACATTATCGGATAGGTGCTGCTGGTTGCAGTAGTTGGAATACATACTGCCTTTTGGTGGAGGGACTACTGTTTTGCTACAGTTGCAGTTGATAAAGATGTTAGCACAAGCATGTCTTGAAATAGGCATATTGTGAGTAACGATCGTCTCCCCTATTTTGCGTTTGTGACTAATCACGTCTCGCAAATCGTACAGAGTGATTCACATTTACACCCACTTCGTGCACATGACTAATCCGAGCGCTTGGGTGTGTATGTGAGGGTGGTGCTTCATGACCCAGTTCAAGTACATGACATGCGCCCAGGTCATTAGTAGAAAATTTATGAGTCAAACCTACCTCATGCACACAGCCCACATGGACGCATGGGTTTGATAAAACATTGTTTGCTTCCATACTTGGTTTTTGTGCATTTGATGCACCAAAGTATTTGGAAGTCTTTGAGGACTGACCCAGAGCTGGCGCAGAAGTGCATGGGTTGGCTCTATACAGCTTGCTATCAGCTGTTTGAGTAACAGTCAGCGATGCAGACCTCTGGCCGACTGTCATAGTAGCAGTTTGGGTGCATGCAATATGCGCTGCCTTAGATTTCTTAGTAATAGCACTCACTGGTGCGTAGTACACAGAATCTATGTTTTGGTCCCATCCTTGCGCCTGTAGATTTGGGTCCACGTAGCAAGAAAGCATGTCAAGACACTAGCTTTGCCACATACAGAAAAGTTCTTGTACCTCTGAATAGAGGTATTCTTCTTCAACTGCGCCTTGGTTCCTGGGTGCGTGGTTTGGGACTAGCAATCAACATTGTGCTTCCCAGTATCACATATTGGCTTGGAGGTGACTTTAGCCCCTTTTTCGGACCTAAAGAGTTGAGCTTGATGTGCCACATAGGCGGCTTGTGCTGGCACATTGTGTGGGTCTTCAGAAGCAAGCGGTGCCTTATCAATAGACAGTTGGTGAGCCATATGGGCCTTAGGCACCTACGCCTTGCGTATCTTCTTAGGATTTGCCAGCCTGGGAGAGGAGCATGCGCCATCTCCGGAGAGTATATCTTCAAAAACTTGTTGGTCAAAACGTATGCCAACATCTTTTAAGAAGACCCGAACAAGTTGTCGTCAGATTGCATCACCACCTTCTCGTTAGAGGAGAAGGATGTCCCTAGCAGAGTCACTAGTTTTTTTTGCCATGAACAAAAAGTTATACTAACTTTGTATTGCAAACAGGAAATAGTAGAAAGAAATACTAAACAGGAAATCTAAGTACTAAGTTTTTTATTATGGAGAAGTGTGATGATGGAGATCGAATACTGTAGTAGTTCACTTACTCCGTTGACGATATAACGATTAGAGCAAATTATATGTCTTCTGCTCTACGGCAAGGTGGACAACAATTCGACTATCTAAAGTCTACTCTGACTCTCTGGATGTCTCTGTGTGTATACTCCTGGGGCGGAGAGATAAAATAAAGGAAGGCTCCTTCTATTTATAGATTTATAGAGAAATCCACCCACGCGCACATATACGATGCGTACATGAGTTTTCCTGGCGCACAAGAATGTCGTGTGTATGAATTTGTAGCAAACTTCTGTTGCAACTGTGCTGTGGGCTACGGAGGAGCTGATACGTGGCATCTCTGAACAGAATGTGGTTGCAACTGTGCGCATGTGGCACAACAGACTGCCACATGGTCATGGTTAGGATTTGGACAATTGTTGAGATCTTGGGCTATTAGGGCCTGTGACTGAGTCCATGACACGTGGCACGTGGATATTGCTCAAAGATCTCGATCTGGTGGAACAGAATAGATTTCTATGCAATAGAAGAGTGTATACTGGGCGTATTGAATTTTAGGCATACGGGGTGTCTCTATGCATGAATGATCTTTGGCATGTAGAATGCTTTAGCATAGGGGAGTTGTTCTATCGTTGCTTGGCCACGTGGCACTGCACAGCTGTCATTGATAGAAGTTTAATCATTATGTGACGTATGTTGTCAGCTCGCTGTTCGAAGCATCTTGTCTTTCAGCGAGGGTGGCTCAGCTATGCCGGTATTACCCTGCATCATCAACTGGGCGTACAGGTTTGCGAGGAGAGTAGCTCATTGGTTCCCGTGTTACTGGTATTTGTACAGGATTCGAGGCGCACGCTGTATCACACTCGAGTTGATGGCTGGCATCTGACAGACTTGTCAGTGGAGATGCACATCTTGTTGAAGGGTCGCCTAGGCGTATGACTCCATAGGCGTAGTTGTAATTTTTGGCACCATTTGATTTTCGGTGCATGGTGCTTTGGGCGTAGGTCTATTTAGCGTTTGTTATGTTCTGTATAGGGTTTATCAGGCACGTGGCTCATGCATATTTCAATGCTTCTAAAGAGCAAAGTACGAACGAGCCTATGTTACCTCCACCCTCACTTCGTATATATAGGATAGGAAACCCAATTTTAGGTCATAATAGGATTTTCTAAATAGAAAATCATAAAATAAGAATCATGTTACACTAAAATAGCCCAATACAAGTTAAGAATGTCTAATTTTTGAAGTAGCGTGTAGGCAATTCTAGAGGGGTGTGAATAGAGTTTGTGTCTATAATGACCAATTAAAAATAACTCTATGCTAAGTCCAGAAAACAACTACTAAGAGAATATATAATCAGAGAGTAATAATGCGAAAAGTAAAAGAGTTTAGAAGAGCAAAAGCAAACACATCAACATATCCTGGTTTCCCTCGTGGAGGACTAGTCTAGGCCCAAGAACTCTTGTTCGGAGTTAAAATCCACTATTTGTGAAATAGGGTACACACGTGCCTTTAGTCCGAAGAACACGCCAACTTCTTACAAACACGAGCCTTTGAAGCTCTCGACTACTTTAACTTCGCAGATGCAAACTTAGAATTTTCCAAGTGACTTTTTTTAACTCTTACGCAGAACTTCTAGCTGAGTCGCTCTGAGCACCTTGGGGATAGGAAGTTTTGTGGCTAGGGGATTTGGAAGAGTAAGGATTAGAGTATATAAGGCTTGGAATATTGAAAGCTTGAGAGTAAGAGATGATTTAAAATAAGAGAAATCAAGCTCTATTTATACTAGTCAGGGGAGACAGAGTTCGGCCAGAGTTCTGTCACAAATATTCAAAAATTTGAACGTTGGATAGCTCGTAGCAAGGTGTTCCTAAAAATCAGGTTGCTGATTTTAAGGAGGCCGAGTTCGGCCCGTGTTCTGCCTTAGGCAGAGTTCGGCCTGAGTTCGGTCTGCCTAAGACCATAGGCCTTATATGGGTGAGAGTGGTTTGGTTCGGTTCAGGAATTGGTTTGTTTGTATGGTGGAGCTTGGAGAAATATGTCTAGGGTTGAGATGACATAGTGCGACCCAATATACACATTTTCTAGATTTAATAAATTGAAAAATTACAGACTGAGAACAAATACATTTACAATGTAACAGCTTGTAGACGACGTCTGTCTTACACTTGATGCATTGTATTGGATCATAGATGATGTTCTGTCTAGAACTTTATGTGTCGTATTGGATCATATCAGATATTAGTTGTTAATTATCTAAATCAGGTTGACTGTGATCCAGTTTGGGTCAACAATCTCCCCCATTTTGATAATTGATAAAATAATATTTGTATGTCTCAATATTCATACCTGGACACATGTTGAAGGAGAGAAGATCTTTTGTAAGCATGAAGTGGCTCCCCCGCAAATGAATATTTTCGTCCAAGTACATAAGATTTATCCAAGCACAGCAGATTGATACAATTCATCTTATCTCAATACAATATCATGTAAAATATCACATAGTATGCTATTTTCTTCCCCTTTGTCATTTAGCAAAATAGTGCATAGCTCTCCTATAAAGGGATATTAAAATAGACAAAGTGAAAGAGCAAACACACAACACAACCATCACCAAATTTAATAGAAAAAACTAGCAGTTTTGATAAATTAGCATGAGAAAACTTGTAGTCATACATATGAAATAAAACTAAAAGAAAAATAAAACTAGAGTGCATGAAATAAAACTATATAGTGCATCAGCAACATCATAAAGTAGTAGAATATAGCCATCATGGAGCGCGACGACGGGAAGGATTGGCAGAATCTGATGGCTTGCTGGCAGAGCGACGAGGATCGATAAAAGCAGCATCAGGATCCAGATACCTTATGGCCCAAGGGTTCAATCCGGTAGCCTTCGCGGGAAGGGTCCCAACCCGTAGAAAAATGCATAGTGGGATGCCTTGCCATATGGTATTAGATGTCATGAAGAGTGTTGCTAATGGTGGTCATCTGAAGAGTGGTCCGATAATCCAGCTGAGTGTAGCGATCGTCTTCCAACTGGAAGCGGTCGTACAACATGTCTCTGATAGAATCCATGGTGGCAGGTGGTTCAGGTTGAGGGGCATCAGAATCAGATGATGCTTCCTCAACAGGAGGAGGACGTTAAGGTGCACGAACAGTCCTACGAGCCTTGGAGAGGTATGCAGGAGCTTCTAAAAACTGACATTCTTCTAGTGGAATGTTAAAGGCAGAAAAGATCATTGGAAGGTACATAGCATACATAAGTGCTTTAGGCTTCTTCCTAGCACGAATCATCCATTCCATCATCGTGCGCGAAAAGTTGAATGGGATGGTGAAATGTAGATAATAAAGTGTCGTAATCTCTAGGTAAGTGACTTCATTAGTAGATCCGACTTTTGGCAAAATAGAAGAGAATATGATATGATGAAGTTCATAAAAGTATTGATTGAGATATTTGGCACAAAATTTATGAGGACGAAGGTTGGGTTCACACATCATGTCCTCAAAGTCTTCTAGGGTGATATCGCCAACAAATTTGAAGTCACAAGCATCAACAAGGCGTTCCCAAGTATTGGGTTCAGGGAGTTACAAATACTCCGCCTAGTCGAAGTCATCGAACTAAATGTCGATACCGGCTACCCTTGAATAAATTTTATGGTCATCATAAGTGAGATTGCAATAAAACATTTGGATGGCATTAAGATAAATTCTTGAAGAAGTAGATACTAGTTCATCAAGACAAAGGTCTCTAAAATTTGGTTCAAAATCATGAAAGATGGTAAAATTAATGGGATGACCCGGCTCCATACTACATTAACAAAAATCTGAATACCATTCGTTAGAAGCTTCTAACGAAACAAATATGTGCTCATTGTAGGTGTCGGCATTGGGAGGAGGAGGTGGAATAAATAAAGGGTGAGGGGGGTTGACATTAGGAGGAGGAGAAGGAGGATTGGAGGAAGAGGCTTCACTTCTACTCCTTTTTCCTCTAGAAAATAGTCTAGGTGCCATGGAAATAATAAGGGGAGTAGAGAGGAGAAGCTACAAGAGATATACCTCAAAGAAAAGTGATGAAGATGAAAAAGAATCCCCCAAAAGCTTCAAATCTTGAGTTTGGAGGAGCGAGCACCAAAGTTGAGAGATCTAGGGTTAGGGTTTTGAGAAAAGTGGATGGAGAGAGGTGGAAGATGAAGAGAGAGGTTTAAAATTCATGGTTTTATAAAGTAAGGCCGACTGTAATAGCAAAAGAGTGGGGGTTGATCAAGCAGATCGGATGACCAAGAATGGCTGAAGGTTCTGGAACCCACCAGACCGAGTTCGGCCCTAGTTCTGCCTTAGGCATAGTTCGGTCGAGTTCTGTCCACGTGGATCCAGAGCTCCAAACAGTATAAAGATGGGCACAAAAAGTAGAAAATATGGTCTAAAATTGAAAATAGTGGATTTTATTGGCCACAAAATAAGTAGAACATGCGACAGATTTGTGAATCATTATTCAGTATATATGAATCGTCTCAGATTAGCTGTAGGGGTCGGATACCAGCTAGCGGTAGTCCGAAGACACTAGGCACCGTGTCGCTTAGACTTTTACGCCTTATTGTCAGAAGGACCCTTTCGACATGTACCCAAAACAATGCAACATATACTAATTTAATTTAAGAAGTATTTGTGCAGGTAAGACTTATTGTATGACATTTTCATCCAAGATTCCCAATTCTCAATGAAGAAAGTTGAAACGCTCTTCGGCAAGTGGTTTAGTGAAAAAGTCTGCTAGCTGATGATCAGTGTCAATGAATTCTAGATTAATAGTTCCTTGTGACTAATGATCTCTTAAAAAGTGGAGTTGTATTTCTATATGCTTAGTGCGTGAGTGACATATTGGGTTCTCATTCAAGTTAATAGCACTAGTATTGTCACAGAAGATAGGAATGTACTTAAAAGATAAATTATAGTCTGCTAGGGTTTGCTTCATCCATAAAATCTGAGCGCAACAACGTCCTGCAGCTATGTATTTAGCTTCTGTTATATATAGTGTGACAGAGTTTTATTTCTTGCTAAACTAAGAGACTAAAGCTTTGCCTAATAAATGACACGTGCCGCTGGTACTTTTACGGTCGACTTTGCATCCAGCAAAATCAGCATCCAAATAACCGATTAGGTCAAAGGATGTGGTTTTGGGATACCACATGCCCATTGTAACAGTGCCTTTAAGGTATCGAAAGATACGCTTAACTATGCTCATGTGTGATTCCTTAGGGTTGGCTTGATAACGAGCACATAGGCGGACACTAAACATAATATCAAGGCGACTAACAGTTAAATAGAGTAAGCTACCAACCATATCTCGATACTTACATTGGTCGACTGGTTTGTCGCTTTCATCAGGTTCTAATTTCGTTGTTGTAGCCATTGGAGTATTGATTGGTTTGATATTGTCAAGATCAAATTTTTTCATCATGTCCTTTGTATACTTTGATTGACAGATAAAATTTCTTGTGAGTTTTGTTTGACTTGCAATCCAAGGAAGTAGTTAAGCTCCCCCATCATGCTCATCTTAAACTCATTCTGCATACATTTGGCAAATTCTTGGCATAATACCTCATTTGTAGACCCAAAGATAATGTTATCTACATAAATTTGTACTAATAGAATTATGTCATCAAAAGATTTTATAAAAAGTATCGTGTCAATCTTTTCTTTTGAAAAGCTTTTTTCAATTAAGATGGTGCTTAGGCGTTCATACCAAGCGCGAGGGGCTTGTTTGAGGCCATAGAGAGCTTTCTTAAGCTTGAAAATATGATCAGAAAATTTATAGTTTTTAAAACCAGGTGGTTGTTTTATGAAAACTTCTTCTTTAATAAAACCATTGAAAAAAGCACTTTTGACATCCATTTGAATGAGTTTGAAGTTTTGGAAATTTGTAAAGGCACAAAGCATGCAGATTGATTCAAGCTGTACAACAGTAGTATACGTCTCATCATAGTCGATACCTTCCTCTTGGTTGTATCCTTGAGCTACGAGACGTACTTTATTACGTGTGACTGAACCGTCTTCATTAACTTTGTTACAAAAGATCCATCGAGTACTAATGATCGAATGGTCAGCAGGTTTAGGAACAAGTTCCTAAACCTAATTTCTTTCGAATTGGTTGACTTCTTCTTGCATTGCAGATATCCAAAATTTATCAGAAAAAGCTTTTAATATATTTTTAGGTACTATCTGGGACACAAAAGCAGTGCTAGCTATAGAATATCTAACAAATGAACGAGTACTGTCACTCCCCGTTTCCAGGATACGTATTTTTAATACATGTACTACTTTAATATATTTATTTAAATATTTATCATGTATTGTTTTGTATTTAAATCTCTTTAAATCCATGTTAATTAATTTCCTGTAATTAATTTTCTGTATTTTACTTTCTGCTTTTATTCTCTGCTTTAGCTTACTTTAGGTTTGGCCTAGGTTGGTTTATTTTCGGGTTATGGTGGTTCATCATGAACCGAACCCACCATCACCATTTAAAGCCCCAATCCTTTCTCTCTCTCTTCATTACTTCTCCTTCTCATTTACTCTTCTTCTTCTTCATAACTCCCTCTACCTACCAACTCCTAGGTAAGTACATCTTGCTTCCACATAAGAGCCCATTTTTATTGTTCCATTAGCTTCTCTTCATGTTTCTAAGACACATTAGAACTTGTCATTTTCCATTTTGAGGCTTTAATTTTTGTAGATCTAAAAATTAGTTATTTTTAGATTTTGGTGGTTTTGATCTATCAAACTTCTTTGCTTTCAAGTTTTGATGGTTCCATGTTGTAAAGAATTTTATTCTACCCAATTTTGACCTTTGAAAAGTTGGATTTGGACTTATTTTGACCAAGTTATGGACTTTTGAAGCTTTGGATTCAAACCATGGAGTTCTTGCTGATTTGGAGAAGACAGTGAGCAGTGTACGCGAGCTTTTTAGCTTACGCCACTGAGCTGTGCACGCTCTTTAGCACATCGCAGTCTGCCTTATACGCTGCCTTTTGGAGGTGTATGACTTGCATACGCTGCCTTGATGAGGAGTCGTATGGAGTACATACGCTGCCTTGATGAGGAGTCGTATGGAGTATATATGCTGCCTTGATGAGGAGTCGTATGGAGTACATATGCTGCCTTGAATAGGAGTCGTATGGAGTACATACGCTGCCTTGAAGAGGAGTCGTATGGAGTACATACGCTGCCTTGAAGAGGAGTCGTATGGAGTCCATACGTTAGGCTGACTTGAGCGTAGCCAGACTTGAGCGTAGCCTGACTTAAGCATAGGCTGACTTGAGCGTAGGCTGACTTGAGCGTAGGCTGACTTGAGCGTAGCCTGACTTGAGCGTAGCTTGACTTGAGCGTAGCTTGACTTGAGCGTAGCTTGACTTGACCCTACTTATCCTGGATCTTCTATAGCCCTGTATATTGATATTTTATTAGATATTTAACGTCTATTTTATATCCTTACGCCTTTTGGCATAAAATTTGAGCGTAGTCATGATATGTTAATATTTTTGTCAAATATAGATTGTTACGTGGGATGTACCATGTGTCGTGAATTGAGTTATAGATACCCCAATTGACTGGAATTAAACCCTGAGAGTTGTAGACTCGACCCCACTGAATACTAGTTGACTTTCATGCCTTGTCACCATTGATAATGATTGTGACCTTGACTAATAATTGATCATGTGTTCCTAGTTGGAACTAAGAGACTGGCTAGTCGTCTTTTTGAATTGAATGAATGAGACACATTCATATTAATTATGAACTATTGAAATCGACTGGCTAATCCCGAATATTGGCATACAGGCACATGCAGGCTTCAATTCATTTATTATTTATTTATCTTACCAAAGAAGCATGTGTACTTTATGGTCAAGGTATGATTACTCCGTGGTTAGTTTTGATTGTTGCATTACGCTATGTAAGACCTACAACCTGACCGCACTGGTATCATTGTAGAGTTGTGCATATCGTACCCCGTACGAAAGTACTCATTCTGAATGACCATGATCTACGGCATGGTACTTCACTCAACGTAGAGACGATTAAGTTAAATAAAATAATGATTGTATGGAGAGAATGGATTCCCGAGTTCTTACATGGCAGCCCTCTTGGGACTAGTAGTGCCCGACAGGCCGGTTGGTCCCCACAGATACTGCAAATCTGCCACACGGGCAGGGAGCGGTATCTGGTTATATTATCTATGGAATATTGTATATATATGACGGGCGTCCCGCTGGGACTCGTCTAATTCATGATTGGCACAATTGATTGACTGGGTAAACTAGCCTTGCTTGTGCATTGTAAGAACTGAGAAATCCTTTATTGCATAATTCCAGGATAACTTGGGACTCACAATAGCAAGCCGTAGTAGTTGCCTGGCCGTTTAAATTGATTTGTTTGTGTACTGTTCCTACTCTGTTACTTAACTGAGATGATCAGAATGTCAGGACATGACGGGCCAACTTCTGTCCTTGTTTGGTTGGGAGGTTGGTTCGAAGTATCGTGATGTTGTGTGAGTCCTAGTAGATAGCAGAGATCTATTATCATATTCTCTTATTACTGGCTCTATTCCTCATATCGTGCTCCTTTGCGGTACTTGCTATTAGAGGTCTAACCTCTCTGGTTTTACATGGCCAGATTTAGAGCCGGTCCCTGAGGATCCAGCTTACTTCTACCTCCAAGATGGTCAACACTAGAAGGATGATCGCAGGAGAACTCGAGTGGGTTTCTTACTTCCCCGCCCGTTTTGTTATCTACTTTATACTTTGCCGTTTGGCACTGACATGTTAGTCGGATTGTCTTGTACCTACTTTTGCATAATTGTAACTAAGTCAGGCTGCAGCTGCTAACAATTGTGTATACTTACTACATCATCTGGCTGTATTTTGTAAAGCCAGATATCAAGAACATTTTGACTGAGCGTTTGGGACGCCTTACTGCTTATTCTCACATGTTCTCTATTTCTGTTTCTTGTTTGAATGATTGAGACAATAGAAGTAAAGTGACCATAGGAAGACTTTCATGTAGTATGCACCCCCTCATCTTGTAGACAGTATTGATCGTATTATACGGTATTCATCTACCCGTAATACGTAGCTGGCCGAGTCATTCTTCCGCTCTCCAGTATTCTGGTTCTGGGACGTGACAAGGTTTTAGTGGTGGCCCATGCAGGTCTAATTTCAGACTTGTGGGGTGTTTTGATTTATAGGATGTCTCAATCACACATGTTTCCCCTTGATCTCATGATTCGTTGTTCTCAACTCTAGCTTGACATTCCAGTATCCTTTGACTTCATTGATCTTCCTGTCCGGTCGTTTGATTGTTCTCTTGTCCCTTTTTTTAGGGGCACCTCGTCCGCACCTGTCAGAGCTGGACAGCAACAACATGGACAGCAACATGGACAACCTGACCATATTGGTCAGCAACAAGGGCCGGTACTAACTCAAGAGACTACCCAGGAAGAAGTGATAGTGGAAGCAGCAGCTGGATCGCAGTATCCGGATGTTCCACCACCACCTACAGTTCCACCTACCCCTGCGGGAATGGACACACCGGCTCTTCTGGAGATCTTGAGAGGAATGATGGCTACTCAACAACATCAGATGTTAGCCCAACAGCGCATGCACGCTCAGTTGCAAGAGCAGAACGTACTACTCAACCAAGGGTTGTAGACAGCTTTGGAAAGAGGGGCAAGGCCGGATTCTGGAGCATCAACTAGATTTTGTAAGTTCAACCCCCACCGTTTGAAGGAATGGAGGATGCTATTTCAGCAGATGCATGGCTTAAGGATATTGAGGCTATCCTGACAGCAGCTAAGGTGCCGGCAGAAGAACGTGTGGATCAGGTGAAGTTGTTACTTCAGGATCTCGTACGTGATTGGTGGGAATCAGAGGAAGTAGGTATCAGACGTCCCGTTGCTTGGGACGATTTCACAGCAAGATTCAAGATGAAGTACTATGGAGTTGTGGCGCAGTTTGAGCTACAACAGAAGTTTATCAACCTCAAGCAGGCCGGCAAGACGGTAGATGCTTATGCAGCGGAATTCTGCAGATTGAGTAGGTTTGCCCCAGAGATGGTAGCGACGGAGCGCCAGAGGGCTATGAGGTTTCAGCAAGGGTTTCATCTTGAGCTCTTGCAATTGATAGAGGGGCACAATTACCAGACTTTTGATGAGATATTGACGGCAACCCGAAGGCATGAGATCACCATTCAGAGGATCACGGCAAGGACTGGGGGTCAGAAGAGAACTCACAGTCAGATTGAAGGAGGAGGGGGAGCAGCGCCCCGAACAACAGCACCATCCCTTGGCATTCGCATTCACGATGTGGCAATACGAGGGCCAGCACCACCACCCAGGCAGCAGCAGCAACAGAAGAAGAACCAGCAACCCCCAGCGGGCTGTACTTATTGTGGGAAGATGGGGCATACTAGAGATGTGTGTCGGGCATTAAACGGACTGTGTTTGATATGTGGAAATCCAGATCATCGGGTTACCACATGTCCCATGAATTCGAGATCAGGAGGACCAGTGTAGCAGTTTCCTGCTCTGCCAGCACCAGGGTAGGCCAGTATCGAGGACCAGCAGTGGCAGTGAGACCATTGGCCCAGCGTCCGTTAATGCCGCAGGCTCAGATGTTTCGGCAGCAGGGACCGCCGATGCAGCAACACCAGCATAGACCACCCCAGCATCATCAAGGCAGGGGCCAGCAGCAGCACCAGGCTAGGCCACAACATAGGAACCAGCAAGGAGGTCGAGGACATGCATTCACACTGTCCTTGGAGGAGGCATTAACATCGAGAGATGTTGTGGCAGGTAACATTCTCGTCGGCTCATATCCCGCAATAGCATTGTTTGATTCAGGAGCATCACACTCATTTATATCTGCACAATTTGTGACACGGCTAGGAATGGAGTTCGAGGCATTGCCAGGGAGGTTGAATATACTCACTGGCAATGGGCTCGTAGGAGTTAGTAGAGTTATTCTAGCGTATAGTATTGTAGTTTGCGGGCATTCCTTATCTGCCCAGTTGATAGAATTTCCTGTTAGAAATTTCGACGTTATCTTAGGCATGGACTGGCTGAAAGACAGTCATGCGACAATAGATTGTCGTAGAGGGAGTGTATCTTTTGATATTCCAGGCATGAAGAGATTCACCTTAGTCAGATCAGAGGCAACTCAGCAAGAGCAGGGAGTAATAACGGCAATGGAAGAAGTTCAAGTTCCGAAGGTAGTTGAAGAATTTCTAGACGTATTTTCCAAGAACTCCTAGGTCTACCACCGGTTAGAGATATTGATTTCAGCATAGAATTGGCACCTGGAACTAAACCAATATCAGATCGGGTTTACAGAATGGCGGATTCGGAGCAGGCCAAGGTGTATCAGCACATAGAGGAATTGAAGGAGAAGAAGTTTATCCAAGCTAGCATATCACTATGGGCAGCACTAGTAGTACTTGTGGGAAAGAAGGATGGATCATCCAGATTATGCATCGATTACAGGAAGCTTAATGCGGTGACAGTAAAGAACAAGTACCCACTACCCAGGATCGACGACTTGTTTCACCAGTTGAGCAGGGCTAGAGTTTTTTCCAAGATAGATCTTCGTTCAGGGTACCATCAAGTGAGGGTTCGAAAGGAAGACATTCCCAAGACAACATTCAGGTCGAAGTATGGACATTATGAATTCTTAGTAATGCCATTTGGTTTGACCAATGCTCCAGCTATATTCATGGATTTGATGAACCGCATCTTTATGCCATATTTAGATCAGTTTGTCGTGGTATTTCTTGACGACATTCTCGTATACTCGGCTAGTGAAGAGGAGCATGAAGACCACTGTTTTCCATAAAGAAATTCTCTTTATTTGTTGTATTTCTGGGAAAATTACAACTGTAGGAATCCGATCTAGAAGACGATCGCTTTATCCCTTGGACTATGCGAAGAAGAAAAGCTCTCAAAATTTTGACAGTAGATATCAATGTATCTGTACAATGAATGAGAAAAAGAACTCTATTTATAGAGTCAAAACTAATAACTGAAAAGATAACTACCTCACCACTGGTGCACTTGAAAAGTCACGCAGACTCTAAATACACGCAGGATTAGTGAGTAGTTACTGGACGTGGCCCGTAACTGTTGGACACATGGCATCAGTGCATGGGTCGTGTGCAAGTTACTGGGCATGCGAGAGAGAGATCGGTGTCATGGCTGCCACATACTCCAGTTGAAATGAAATCCACGCTGACTTGCTGAAGGCAAAAATCCATGCAGATTCGTTGACGCAGACTCGTTGAAGGCAAAATCCACGCAAGCTTTGAAGAAGAATACTTCAGAATTCACGCAGGCTTTGAGAAGAATAACTCAAAAAGTCACGCAATGTTTTGAGGAAGGAGAAGGTTCAGAATCCACGCAAACCGCCAGCTGTCTTGATTTGGCACGCTTCGTCTGACACAAAATCTCTGACATTGATTATATTGTCAGCCGCATTAAATGAAGATAAGACCCAAAGTCACGCCAACTTGGTGAAGAGTGAGTCTTGCTAAGGAAGATTTCGAAAATTACGCAAAAGACGGCGATGATCTCTCGAGTTCTGTGCATACGTGGCATACGAGGAGACGTTTCTCGACTGTTGTGTTGTCAGTCATTATGATTCTGACGTATGGCTGAGCTGTCTCTGCGTGACTTCTAAAGGAGATGGCCAGGAAGAACTTAGCGTATCTTTTGTGCTGCTTCTTGGATCACTCTGCGTGACTTGTTCTGATCAACTCAGCGTGACTTCATTTTTGAGGCCTACAAAACCCCCTTCAAAGTTTTCAAAAAATGATAAAATATTTTCGAAATACTTTGAAATAGAGATGATGAAATGAGTTAAAGTCACGTTGAGATGACTTAAATAATTTTTCGAAAGTCGAAAAGACTTTGAAGTTCTTCGAAAACACCCGAATGAACCTATTAAATATCATAATGACTCTTCGTTCTCCGAGACTGATTGCGTCCAATTTATGGTGGAATATGAACTGTCGACGAGATCTGTTATATAAACAGGAAGAGATTCTCAGTTTTGACATTCATCTTTCGAAAATATGACCCCAAAGGAAGCAGCCGAAGAGGAAGCACGCAAGTTGGGCTTTTGTTCCCATGGTGACCCCACTTTTGGGGGCAAAGAACCCGAACCTGTCATCATCGAGCTCAAGGACGACTCCACGCAGTTAGCCAAGAATCTCTTGAGCTACTTTGGATTGGATGGCTCGTCCTCTTCTGATGGGCGGAGCCTTATGGAGAAGCGTGAAATGCTCGAGACTCTGTTGCATCGCTTGGGAGTTAAGAGCGTAGAGGAGTTAGGCATCAAACTTAGCCGCTCTGGAAAATAGAGCGTAACTTTCTACGCTTTTGTTGCACTTTTTGTCTTTTTGTAAGGCCATCAGTGCCTGTTTAAAGAATGAAGTACAACTTTTGTGTTTGATCTGCGTGCCTTTTAATGAAGAATATTAATTAGCACACTTTGACTGTTTCCAATGTTGCACTGTCTCCCGAAGCACACGTGACACTCATTCCACAATTTACGAGCGCTATTTATGCGGATCTTTTCCAAGAATAGACCTGCACTTGACCCTTTAAATAGATGGATGAACTCCACGCAAACTCATCTTCTCATTCTTCTTCCTCTCTTCTGAGAATGAATTTTCTGTGAGAAGAAAATAGGAAAGCCATGTTGTCTGATGTCAAATCTCTGTGCACGCTACCAGACATGGGTCTGTCAATCCTTAGCAGCAAACTTAGCGGTAAGTTCAATATACACGCATCGAATTTTTTGTTTGCTAAAGACAAATTCATCTTCCTGAAATGAACAGAATACATCTGTCTTTGCTTGGCCAATTTCTGTTGGCTGATTTTTCTTTATTGTTTCTTGCAGAATTTTGGCTGAAAACATTCTTCAGAACTGGCATTGGTGATGTGGATGCTGTAGAGAATGTTCTTCTGACACCCACATCAGGGAGCTCATACGCCTTTGACGCGTAAATTAGACAACTCAGAACTCTTCGTGAGATAGAAGGGTCTTCCTTAGATGGTAGGAAGAGCCTTTATACACGAGAGTTGGATGGTGGAGTCGACTCTACTACCGAGAAATTGGGTAGTAGAGTTCCTCTGACGGCAGAACTAGGAATCGTATCCCAATGCTGGATACATTCCTACCTGCTTGAGGTGCCGCCGTTCCTCCACGAGCTGTATTGGCAGCAATACGCCGTTGGGTTGCCATACTCTGTGGTTCTCCTCTCGTCTGAGAGAGAAGATCAGAGTTTGATTCCTGCTGATCTGGTCGTAACTGAGACCTAGACAGTCAGGAATTGCCACCAACAACGAACCTGACGGAGAAGGTCCGACGGAGAAGATCCAAAGAAGAAGATAGATCTCTATTAGTTTATCGTTGTGGTGTAGAATGAAAATCCAAGATTTATAATAGATTTCCATTATGATTTGTAAGAAAGTCTAAGAAAATGTAATAGACTTTTTATGGTGAAATGGGAATGGAAATGACAATTCTTCTATGCTCAATGATTTGTATTTGTGGATGAATTGTGGACATGATAGATAATAAAATCATCTTTTCTATTTTAGAGTATATGATATTATCAGAGGTATTATGGACATGATAATATATAGGAACTCGAAAGAAAATAGATTGATTTCTATGCAGAGGTCAAAACATGACAAATGAGTAAGTAGATTCGGAATTGATTCAGAGGTTATGAAAACATGGTAAATAACGAATCCCCACTTAATAAATTGATAGAAGATTATGAACGGATGAACCGTTAGGAAATAATGAACAGATAAACTGTCGAGTGAATTTAATAAATGAACGGATGAACCGTCAAGTATTAATGAACATGTGAAACGTCGGATGAATGTGAGAAATGAATGGATGAACTGAATATCGGGAAAGAATACGTCCCTTCGATCCTTGTAACCATATGCCTATAAATAGAGCATATATTTGAATAGAAGGATCGCATTTTATCCGCAATGTCTTCTGAAGAGAATATAAAGAAGGCTGAAGTCGCCCCTGAAGCTACTGAAGGTGTTAAAGAACATCCACCTCCGCAGAAGAAGGAAATGGGCGAAAGCTCGTCTACTCCCAAGCCGTCGAAAGATATCCTGGACTTTCTGGTCGAACCAGGAGAAACCGAAGAAGAAGAAGCAATGAGGCTGGCTGCCTGTCAATTCTTGGTGCAGTCAGGAAAAGATGTACTCAATTCTTTTGCTAATTATGTATGTGGTCCTCGTCCCAAATATGAAAGGGATTAAAGTGATCTTCCATGATGATGTACTCTTTTTCTTGAAGAATTTGTCTCAAATAAACTCCGTTTAAGGAAACTTTGTTTACGATATATCCTTCCCACTTTATATTTTTTTGCCTTTATTCATTGATCTTTTGACTCAGAAATCAAAAAGACTAAATATCATTTTCATAAATATGATATTGAGATAGAAAATTTAGAGGTAATATGGACATGATTTTCTGGATATCAAATTTGTTGAGAAAACGATACAAAGTAGAATACCTATCTCCACTGGGGATAATAGATATCAGAATGATTCTTCGGAAAGAACAATGAAACAGCTGGAGAATGATGGGAGGACAATCTTGATAGAAATATTAGACGTAGTACTTCTTCAAGAATTTGCCGTTGATGGGCATCATAGTAGCTTTACCATCTAGAGTAGTGAGTTGATAAGCCCCATTAGAAAAGATCTTATTGACAATGAATGGACCTTCCCATTTTGCATCAAACTTGCCCTTACTCATGTGTGTCATAGTCATCGGGCGTCTGACAGTAAGCACAAGTTCTCCTTTCTGAAATGTTCGAATTCTGACTTTCTTGTTAAAAGCCCTTGAAATTCTAGCTTGATAGAATTCAATATTCTGTTGAGCAGATAACCGCTTTTCATCCAGAGCCTCCAATTCTTGAAGTCGAAGACGATCATTATTTTCAGCAGTGAGTTCATTAGCGATTGCTATCCTTAAAGAAGGAATTTGAATCTCTAATGGGAGAACAGCCTCAGATCCGTACACCAGAGAGAAAGGTGTACACTTATAGCATTACGGACTGTAGTGCGATAAGCCCACAAGCATTTCTCGAGCTTGTCACTCCAATTACGTTTGTTAGTGGAGACAAACTTCTTTAGGAGTTTGATGATAGTCTTGTTGAAAGCTTCTACCAATCCGTTAGCTGCTGGATTATATGCGGTAGAAGCAACATTATTGATTCGGTGATCGTCACAGAATCGAGTAAATTTCTGGCTGACGAACTGTGGTCCGTTATCATGAACAATGCGTCGAGGAACACCAAATCTGTAGATGAAGTGGTGCTTAATAAAGCTGATGACATTAGACGTCTTAACTTCAGATAAAGGAATGGCTTTGGCCCATTTGGAGAAGTAATCAGTTATTGCGAGAATGAACCGATGACCTTTAGATGACGGTGGATTGATCGGGCCGACAATGTCCATGCCCCAAGCTTCGAAGGGCCATGATGCTGCCGTCGGATGTAGAAATTCCGAAGGTTGATGTATAAAATCCGCATGGATTTGGCAAGCTTTGCATTTCCTTGTATATTCAATGGCATCTGATACCATAGTTGGCCAATAATAACCCATCCGCCGAATACGGTCTTGAAGTTTTGGCCCAGGTTGATGCGCTCCACAAATTCCATCATGTGCTTCACGAATAACTTATTGGGCTTCATCACCGACAATGCACCGAAGGAGTAAACCATCATAAGCTCGACGATATAAGGTCTTTGTTGCATGATTGTAATAGAATCTGAGTGATCGTCGTCTGATAGATGCTGCCTCACTCGGATCATCCGGAAGAATATCATATAATACGAGATATAAGAAAGGAAGTCTCCAATCTTTATTCGTATTCTGATTCTCGGTCGAGTTACTGAAGATGAATTCCATGCTGGAATCGGATGAAGATGATATCGATTTACGACTGAATCCAAATCCTCTTGTTGTGTTGACGTCATGAGATGTTGATTCTTCAATGTCAACTGGAAGTCCTAGAGTCAGGTTATTTTCAAGATGAAATAACTCTCGATTACGAACAACAATCATTTTTTGCCATCTAATTGGGATAGCCAGCACCGCTGCAAGATTAGCAAGGGCATCAACTTCTGTGTTACATGCTCGCCTAACATGTTCAATGAAGAATTCCTTAAATGATGAGGCCATAGATATGGCCGCTCTATGATAAAGAACCAGATCTTGATGGCGAACCTCATAAGTACCCCTGATCTGATTGACAATAAGTTTAGAGTCTCCATACGCCTCCAAATGTTGAATATTCAGATGTTTAGCGAGTTGAAGACCAATAAGCAATGCGTTGTACTCAGGTACATTGTTCGAACACGGCTGATCGATAGAATAAGCTCTTTGGATGGCAAGACCTTCTGGCGATACAAGAACAATTCCAACTCCAGCGACAATATCGCCATTAGGACCAATTCTTGATGCTCCATCAAAGAATAGACGCCAAGTAGGATCTTCTTCAGCAATTTGATTTGAATCTAGGACTTCATCTGGGATTTCATCATAGAGTTTTGAATTTTCTGGAATTGAGTGAGCAGCCAGAAAATCAGCTAAAGCTTGTCCTTTGACTGATTTCTGAGGAATATAGTGCATGTCATACTGAGCAAGTAGGATTCCCCAGTTAGCCAATCGAGAATTCAAAACACTGGGTTTCTTCATCATGATCCGTATAGGATTGATCTTGGAGATGACATGAATAGTCTGGCCAATGATATAATGACGTGTCTTTTGGACAGCAAACATCAAGGCTAGACATTCTTTTTCAACCGGTGAATATCGAGGTTCAGCTCCGGTCATAGTGCGACTGAGATAATAAATGGCTTGTTCATGGCCATTTTGATTCTTTTGAGCGAGTAATGCACCCAATGAATGACTCATTGCTCGAGTATAGAGGAGGAACGGTATTCCTGAGACGGGAGGTACCAATACTGGAGGGCTCATCAGATATTGTTTTATATCATCGAATGCTTTCTGACATTCATCATTCCAGACAAAAGAGACACCTTTCTTCATAAGTTTGTTGAATGGTCTGCAGCGTCCTGATAAATTAGAGATAAATATCCTGATATAAGCGATTCTTCCTTGAAATCCTCGTAGCTCTTTTAAGGTACGTAGAGGACGTATCTCTTGGATGGCTTTGATCTTCTCGGGATCCACGTGTATACCTTTAGAGGTAATAACGAAGCCGAGAAATTTACCACTAGAGACGCCTAAGAAGGACTTAGTAGGGTTCATCTTTAATTGATGCTTACGCATTAGATCAAATATAGTCTTCAAATCTTGGATATGATCCTCCTTTTGTCGACTTTTGACTGCAATATCATCAACATAGCATTCGACTATTTTTCGCAAATGTTCACGGAATATAGTGCTCATAGCTCGTTGATAAGTCGCTCCTGCATTCTTGAGACCGAATAGCATAACCGTATAACAGTATGTACCAATCGGCGTTCTGAAAGAAGTGTGCTTCTCGTCTTCTGGGAACATTTTGATCTGATTGTACCCAGAATACCCGTCCATGAATGACATTCGTTCAAATCCACAAATATTATCAACCATGACATCAGTGATTGGTAGAGGGAATTCGTCTTTAGGACATGCCGCATTGAGATCGCGGAAGTCTATGCATACTCTGATCTTGACAGTCTTTTAAGAACAGGAACAATATTAGCCACCCAATCGGGATATTGTTTCTCTCTAATAAACCCAGAGGTAATGAGTTTATTGACTTCAGCTTCAATTGCATCCATGATGTCTGGACGAAATCGTCGCTGTTGTTGTTTGACCGGTTTAGCATTCGGCAAGATATTGAGCTTGTGAGTTGCAATTTGAGGATCAAGCCCTGGCATATCTTCATAACTCCAAGCAAAGACATCGATGTATTCACGAATGAGTTTGATCATGTCTTTCTTATCAGTTTCTGAAAGACTTTCACTGATGAATATTGGTTTGGGAGATCCCTCTTCACCAACATCTATTTGAACAAGTTTATCTTCAGTCGGAGGTTCTTTTTGCTCGAAACGGAACTCCCATTGATTATCTAATCTTTGGGCCCACTGTTCTGATTCAGGTGAGATTTCAAACTCTTCCTCGTCTTCATCACTTTCTTCATAATGGTCAATGGAAACCATGTTGGAAGACAGAAGGTTGCAATAGAAGTCACCGATATTCGTATCGGAATCCCAAGAAGTGGTACTAGAAGAATCAGATCTCTTATCTTCGTCAGACTCAGGATCTTCATGGATAATATTGATGAAAGAAGTAGGAGCAGTATAACCCAATCCGCATTTCGTCCTTCCATATTTCAAAGGAGGAATCTGGACAGGTATTTTTCTTCCTTTTCTATCATTGAGGCCAGTCCTGAAGTCATAGCCCATATTTTTGATGATGTCTCTAGATTGCTGACTATAACGACGTAGTTGTAATCTTCCAGTATCATCATTTTTGTCATCAACTTCAAGATCGAAAGGATTTTGAGGTCCTTTGTAGAAGAATATTGGAATGTCTCCTGGCTTTCTGCTGGGAACTAGAAAGTATGAAGATTGTACAGGTTCTAGAGATACATCTGTATGAACAGTCTGTACAACTCCTATGGTTATTGTGTTCAAGTCATCTAACAGATGTAAAATAACTATGAACATAATTACACACATCAACGTACTGCAAAGGTGGAGACTTTTTATTAAATGTAAAAGCAGCAATATTTACATTAGGAGAAGGCTGAGCCTTAGAGATTTTAGCCAAGTCAATGACTAAAGGGGGAGAAGAAGAAGAAGCTTTGTTTCGATTAAGATCGATAACAAATGGCTCAGAAGAGGTGAGCTCCCTTGAAGTTTGAGTAGGAAGAGTAGTCTGCCCTCCAACTGGAATTAGCAGAGTATCTTGTGAAGGTACAGGAACTGTAGTACGCCCACTGACAGGAATGATCAGTGTATTTTGAGTAGATGACTGAGGTAACGGAGAGATCCGTCCACTCACTGGAATGATGAAAGAATCTTCTCCAGAGGGTTTAGGAGATTGTTGCTGAGTAGTTCGACTTTTAACAGGGATTATTAAAGTCTCACTTTGTGCATCTTCTTTTTCCATAGCTTGTATGATCCTTGTATACTCTTCTTTGTACATTCGGGAATCGTTGAAATAAGCTTCAACCCCATGGAAGGGATTTATATCAGCAACTTCTTTTTGTACTCTTCCATTGCTATCAATGTATTTAAAACATTGATGAAGAGTAGAGGGCACCACATTATTTTCATGAAAAAAGGGCCTCCCCAGAAGAAGATTATAGGATCCCGCGATCTCGATCACATAGAAAGTGACTTTAGATCTGAAATCGCCTATCTGAAGCTTCAGATGAATCTTTCCCAAAGGCTCACTTCGGCTTTGATTGAATCCCAAGATAGTAGTAACCGTCTTGGAGAGCTTGTGAAGAGGGATTTTTAGTTCATCCAACAAACTCTTTGGCATTATGCTTATAGCAGACCCTGGGTCAATGAGGATACGATCTATCTTCATCGTATCAATATAACCAGTGTAGTAGAGAGGTCGGTCATGTCGATTATCCTCCAGTAATATGTCGTCTTGTGTAAAGGTGATATTTGGGATAATCTCTAGTACACTGTTGCAATGTAAGCAAGTGGCAGGTTTCGCATCTGGCTTCTTCAATTGTGCAAGACAAGAGTCAGCTTGTAGAAGTGCTTCACTTAACGTCTCCCGAGTCTCTTTAGAAAGACGTAGAAGTTCAAAAAGGGACATTCTAGCTGGAGTATTAGCAAGCTGAGCCAAAATGTCGAAGTTGTAAGGCTTCTGAAGTCCAAGAGGAGAAGACTTCTTGATTGGCTTATCAAACCGAGCCTGTTGTTTGCCTTTCTCCAGAGCCGTAGGCTTGGGAGGAACAGGTTCAGTAGATGATTCTTCTTCAGGAGGAACGTTAGGAACATCTTTAGCATCTGAAGGGATATCAGTAGGATCTTCAGGATTTTTAGAATAATCCTTTAGGTAAGGTTTCCCCGTTCGAGTAGCACTAACAAGTGCTTCTTCTTTGCCTTTTGGCTCTGTGTCAGAGGTAGACCCAAGAGAAGTTATATGACATGACTTGATCTTTCCAGCCTTCTTGGATTTTTGAGAAGAAATCTTTTGAGGAGAAGGCGATTCAAAATCTGCCACTAGATCAGGATGGATCCACATGATTTCCCCTATTACCAAAGTGATTGGTACTAATCCTTCAGACTGTGGAGGAGGAAGATTCACTATGTCAAGAGTTGCCTTGGGAATAGGAACAATCCCACTTTCAAGGAGTTGAGGAGGGAAATTTCTAAATTGCATAGAGACGACGTTGGAGGTGACGGTCTTCTCTTTTGGAGTAAGAGAGATAGCTCCAGATTTAATCATTTCTTGGATCTTTCCTTTCAATACATAACATGTACGAATTGTGTGACCCAGCATTCTGTGATATGGACAGTATTTAGGATGATCTGTCTTACCAGCTTCATCAGGTTTCTTGATCTCTGGTAATTGTATTTTATTACCTTTCAGCAGACATTCAAAGATACCAAGGACATCGTCGTCATCGAAAGAGTATTCTTCTTTGGGGCGAGGTGTTCTTGATTGTTGAGTTGTAGAGGCAGGAGTTTGAACATTTGATGCATCTTTGCTCTGAAGATTAACTTCAAGAGTTTCTTTTCCTTTGCGAGCATTATTTTTATTGTTAGCACCTTGTCCTGTTTCTTTAGGAGTCATCTGCACTCCTAAACCTTTGAAGGTTTCAGCACTGATTTCTGCAGCTTTGGCACTGACTATGAAGGAAGGCCAATCTTGAAATTGAGTGGACCCTGTCCATATACTGATGATTGGCAACAAGTTTGATTTGCACGTGTCAATGGTGGCAGCATCAGGAGTTCCAAGAGGCATCTTCAGAGCTTCTCTTCGAAACCGTTCAATGTATTCCTCTGTAGATTCATTATTTTTCTGCTTGATTCTAATAAGAGCAGACATAGTCATGTCATTAAGCCCTTCATAGAACCTTTCAAGAAACATCTGTTTGAAACCAGCAAATGAGGTAATACTCCCATCTGGGAGACTTCTATACCATTCATAAGCCGTTCCCTTGAGACATCCAATAAATACCCGAGTAAGGAGGGCATCACTTGGTTGTAGTTGATCAGTCATCACTTCAAAGTGATTGATAAACTGACTTAGAGAAGTGGTTCCATCATAGAATGAGATAGTAGGAAGCTTGTATTTAGGAGGATATGATACTTGCTTCCATTCTATCGGATAAGGCTGCTTGATGCCTAACCTTTGTAAACCATCCTTCTGTTTGAATGCCTCGAATTGAGTTTTGAGATTCTTCAATTCTTCAGAGACAACTCCCGAAGATTGTGGAGTTGTGGCTTGTAGAGAATAGTTGGGAGGAGGAACAGCATTGTAAGCACTACCCCAAGCTCCAGAGAGACTAGGATTTGGTTGAGCTGGTCCAGGAGTATTGGATTGTACTGCTGGAGGAACTTGTACTGGACTTATATCAGTATCAACTGGTATGGCATCTGATACAGTCTGTCGATTTTGCAACTGAGCTGTCATGAGTTCATACATCGACTTCATTGTGTCAGTCATAGACTTCATTTGCTGTTCCAAAGAAGTAATTCTTTGATCTTGAGGAGTCAAGGAAGAAGAAGGTTTATCAGTATTCCCATCAACCATGTAAGTCGTGACTGTATGAGGGATTATTGATGAACTAGTAGATGTTGTATGCTCTGAATCATTGCTTCGTGTATCAAAGTCAACTACAGGAGAATTACCCCCAATAGGAAGAGGTGGGAAGTTAGATTCTCCAAGAAATTCAGAATCAATTTCAGGGATCAAATTTCTTTGACTAGAAGCCAGGACTCTTGCTCTGGTGTTTCTATATACTCCATCTGAACTATCAACTCTACCCCCGGTGTCCCGAGAAGTCATGTTGACAGAGGCAAACAAAGGCTCATCTTCATCAGGCATAGGTTCATACTGAATCCTATTGAAGACAGACTGTCGTTTATTTTGACATCTGCATTGCATTGTGACTCTTGGCTGGAAGTCACATTCATGATCACCATGGTCTTGAACTGTTGATTCACATCTGCACTGAATTATGACTCTTGGATAGAAGTCACATTCAGCATGTTCCTTTGATATAGAATTACTCCTTCTCTTCTGTTGAAAATATTCCCGTAAATCTGTTTGTGAATATTGAGGAGTATACTTCCTGTTCTTGGGTCTTGATGGCTCTTGATTATACAAAGAGTGATTAATGTGAGCCACATAATTTCTTGCATACTCTGCATCTGGATCTTTTATCTTCATATCCAATTGGTATGATTTCTTAACACCAGAAGTGCTGAGTTTTGTTCTTAAATCAGTAGAAGGTAACACATTAATTTTGGAAACATGGAGTTTTCCTTCCATTGATCTGGATATTTGTAGAGAAGGAAGAGTTAAACCACTCCCTTGATTAGGAGTTGGTAACAGACCCTCTTTAACGGACAGATTCTGTGCCCAATTTGAAGAAATCAAAGAAGAAGACATTAAGGAATGTTTCTTCTTAGACTCATTCAAGTTTTGAGACATAGAATGTCCAGAAGGAAGAGTAGTCAAAAGACCATCTCCTTTCCTTTGACTAACAAAAGTATCAGTCAAAGCTGTTCCTGAAGTAAAAACTACAGGAGCAGAAGAAACAACTAAAGAGTTATTCCATTTCGAAGGGACTTTGTGTGGAAGACCACCCCCAGTTCTAGTAGAACTCGGTGAAGAAGAAGAGATAACTAAGGAGTTATTCTTCTCTGATGAAATACACGCTGAAACAGACTTGGTTAAAGAACCAGAGCTGTTAGCGTGACTTTTGATTTTAGAATTACACGCTGGAACAGATTCAGCTAAGGAGCCAGTACTGCCAGCGTGACTTTTGAATGTGGGATTGCACACTGGAATAGATTTGGCTAAGGAGCCAGTACTATCAGCGTGACTTTTAGAGTTGAATTTGTACACTGGAACAGATTCGGCTAAGGAGCCAGTACTGTCAGCGTGACTTTTAGAGTTGAATTTGCACACTGGAACAGATTCGGCTAAGGAGCCAGTACTGTCAGCGTGACTTTTAGAATTGAATTTGCATACTGGAACAGATTCGGCTAAGGAGCCAGTACTGTCAGCGTGACTTTTAGTTACTGTCATCTTCGAGCGCACAAGAGTGTACGTACTTGCAGTGGAGTTCTTGCCAGTGTTAGGAGTAGACACTGTGGCAGAGACTTCACCATTGACTACCAACTGATTCTTAGGGACATAGACAGAGTGTCCCTTCGACTTGGCAGTGATGATGGAGGCTGGAGTGGGCTTGCCACCCTTAGCCCGCTGCATTTCTTCATAGGCGAGTTGATCGAATTTGATCGTCATCACCTTCTTCGTCGAGCCGATTGACGAAGTGTCGCATTGAGTTGTTACCATCTCATAAGAGGAGATGGTTTTTCCCCAGCAGAGTCGCCAATTTGTTTTCCATAAAGAAATTCTCTTTATTTGTTGTATTTCTGGGAAAATTATAACTGTAGGAATCCGATCTAGAAGACGATCGCATTATCCCTTGGACTATGTGAAGAAGAAAAGCTCTCAAAATTTTGACAGTAGATATCAATGTATCTGTACAATGAATGAGAAAAAGAACTCTATTTATAGAGTCAAAAATAATAACTGAAAAGATAACTACCTCACCACTGGTGCACTTGAAAAGTCTCGCAGACTCTAAATACACGCAGGGTTAGTGAGTAGTTACTGGACGTGGCCCGTAACTGTTGGACACATGGCATCAGTGCATGGGTCGTGTGCAAGTTACTGGGCACGCGAGAGAGAGATCGGTGGCATGGCTGCCACGTACTCCAGTTGAAATGAAATCCACGCTGACTTGCTGAAGGCAAAAATCTACGCAGATTCGTTGACGCAGACTCGTTGAAGGCGAAATCCACGCAAGCTTTAAAGAAGAATACTTCAGAATTCACGCAGGCTTTGAGAAGAATAACTCAAAAAGTTACGCAATATTTTGAGGAAGGAGAAGGTTCAGAATCTACGCAAACCGCCAGCTGTCTTGATTTGGCACGCTTCGTCTGACACAAAATCTCTGACATTGATTATATTGTCAGCCGCATTAAATGTAGATAAGACCCAAAGTCATGCCAACTTGGTAAAGAGTGAGTCTTGCTAAGGAAGATTTCAAAAATCACGCAAAAGACGGCAATGATCTCTCGAGTTCTGTGCATACGTGGCATACGAGGAGACGTTTCTCGACTGTTGTATTGTCAGTCATTATGATTCTGACGTATGGCTGAGCTGTCTCTGCGTGACTTCTAAAGGAGATGGCCAGGCAAAACTTAGCGTATCTTTTGTGCTGCTTCTTGGATCACTCTGCGTGACTTGTTTTGATCAACTCAGCGTGACTTCATTTTTGAGGCCTACAACCACCTCAGGAAAGTGTTACAGGTACTGAGAGAGAACCAGTTGTATGCCAAGCTCAGCAAGTGTGAGTTTTGGATGGACCACATTTCATTTCTGGGTCACATCATATCAGGAGCTGGAGTAGCTGTGGATCCCAAGAAGGTAGAAGCAGTAGAGAGTTGGCTAGTACCCAAGACCGTAGCTGATGTACGGAGTTTCTTGGGATTGGCAGGATATTACAGAAGGTTTATATCAGGTTTTGCAAGACTTTCAGCACCCATGACCCGCTTGACACGAAAGGATGTACCATTCGTCTGGTCGGCAGAATGCCAGGCATCATTTGAGAATCTGAAGCAGAAGTTGATATCAGCACCTATCCTTACATTGCCAGTTGGGCCCGGAGGTTTTACTGTATATTGTGATGCGTCAGGTAAAGGACTTGGATGTGTCCTTATGCAACATGGGAAGGTGATAGCGTATGCATCTAGGTAACTTTGGGACCACGAGAAAAATTATCCAACTCATGATTTGGAGTTGGCGGCAGTAGTATTTGCTTTGAAGCTATGGAGCCATTACTTATATGGTGACCGAGTGGACATGTACACAGACCACAAAAGTCTGAAGTACATCTTTACTCAGAAGGAGCTGAACATGAGGCAGAGAAGATGGTTAGAGCTGATCAAGGATTATGACGTGGAGCTTCAGTATCATCCAGTCAAGGCTAATGTGGTAGCAGACGCTCTCAGCAGAAGAGGCGGCACATTTATGTTGACAACGCAGAGGCATATCTTAGAAGACCTTCAGGAGATGGGTATCGAGGTTATACTTCCTAGTGATATAGGAGTTCTGGCGAGTCTACAAGTTCAATCCGACTTGGTAGGCAGGATCAAGGCAGCCCAGGCACAGGATCCAAGGATTCAGAAGCTTAGGGCAGAATGTGAGTCAGGGCTCAGAAAAGAGATGCAAATCCACAAAGATGGTGCGCTTAGGTTTGGATCACATCTATGTATACCTAGTGGAGATATCAGACAGGAAGTTATGACAGAAGCTCACAGTTCTCAGTATTCTATACATCCTGGAGGGACCAAGATATACCAAGATATCAAGCAGCACTTCTGGTGGAACGGGATGAAGAGGAAGATAGCTAGGTTTGTTTCTCGTTGCTTGATATGTCAGCAAGTAAAGGCAGAACAGCAGAGGCCAGCTGGATTATTACAACCGCTTCCTATCCCGGAATGGAAGTGGAAACACATCACAATGGACTTTATGACCGGTTTACCGAGATCACCAAGTGGTAAAGATGTTATTTGGGTGATAGTAGATCGGCTTACAAAGGTAGCACACTTTCTTCCTTTCAGAGTAGGACAATCTATAGAAAAGTTGGCAGAGTTGTACATACAGCAGATAGTCAGGCAGCATGGAGTCCCTGTCAGTATTGTGTCAGACAGAGATACCTGTTTCACATCACATTTTTGGAAGAGCTTACATCGTAGTTTGGGCACCAAGTTAAAATTTAGTACGGCTTACCATCCACAGACGGACGGCCAATCAGAAAGGATAATTCAGACTTTGGAAGATATGTTACGAGCTTGTACCCTAGATTTTGGAGGATCTTGGAAAAGCTACCTGCACTTAGTTGAGTTTTCATATAACAACAGTTATCAAGCCAGTATCCAGATAGCGCCATTTGAGGTACTATATGGTAAGAAGTGTAGGTCGCCACTAGCATGGGATGATATCGGGGACAGGAAGATGTTAGGCCCGAAAATGATTGTTCAGACAGTTGAATTGGTTAAAGGAATTAGAGAGCGACTTCGAGTTGCGCAGGATCGACATCGTCATTTGGCGGACCAGCATCGTAGGCCGCTAGAGTTTTCTATTGGAGACCACGTATTCTTACGGATCTCACCTACTCGTGGGGTCATTAGATTTGGCGTTCGCGGGAAGTTGAGTCCGCGGTACGTAGGACCATTCGTTATCCTTGATAGGGTAGGCGATGTTGCTTATCGTTTATCCCTTCTACCTTCGTTACGAGAGGTGTATGACGTGTTTCATGTATCTCAATTGCGAAGGTATGTATCGGACCCCAGCCATATCCTTGATCATTCTGAGTTGGTTGTTGGTACCAACTTGTCTTACGAGGAGCAGCCGGTGTCCATTTTGGACCGGAGAGAAAAGATACTCAAGAACCAAACAATTAGTCTTATCCGGGTTGCTTGGGGTCATCACTCATTAGGAGAGTCAGCGTGGGAACGTGAGGATGATATCCTATCACGGTATCCACATCTGTTTGACTCACAAGGTATATTTCTTCCCGTGTACCTTGATTGTCTTAACTCCGTATGCTAGTCGCCCTATGAGTAGAAATTACTTGATATCGTAGATTGTTAAATATAGATATGTTACTTGCTATGGACATTGTAAAATGATTGCTTGCTTAAATTGCTTGTACTAGTTTGGCCTTGATATTCCTATCCTGCTTGGATTTGAAATTTCGAGGACGAAATTTTTCTAAGGAGGGTAGAGATGTCACTCCCCGTTCCCAGGATACGTATTTTTAATACATGTACTTCTTTAATATATTTATTTAAATATTTATCATGTATTATTTTGTATTTAAATCCCTTTAAATCTATGTTAATTAATTTTCTGCAATTAATTTTCTGTATTTTACTTTCTGCTTTTATTCTCTGCTTTAGCTTACTTTAGGTTTGGCCTAGGTTGGTTTATTTTTGGGTTATGGTGGTTCATCATGAACCGAACCCACCATCACCATTTAAAGCCCCAATCCCTTCTCTCTCTCTTCATTACTTCTCCTTCTCATTTACTCTTCTTCTTCTTCATAACTCCCTCTACCTACCAACTCCTAGGCAAGTACATCTTGTTTCCACATGAGAGCCCATTTTTATTGTTCCATTAGCTTCTTCTCATGTTTCTAAGACACATTAGAACTTGTCATTTTCCATTTTGAGGCTTTAATTTTTGTAGATCTAGAAATTAGTTATTTTTGGATTTTGGTGGTTTTGATCTATCAAACTTCTTTGCTTTCAAGTTTTGATGGTTCCATGTTGTAGAGAATTTTATTCTACCCAATTTTGACCTTTGAAAAGTTGGATTTGGACTTATTTTGACCAAGTTATGGACTTTTGAAGCTTTGGGTTCAAACCATGGAGTTCTTGCTGATTTGGAGAAGACAGTGAGCAGTGTACGCGAGCTTTTTAGCTTGCGCCACTGAGCTGCACGCGCTCTTTAGCGCATCGCAGTCTGCCTCATATGCTGTCTTTTGGAGGCGTATGACTTGCATACGCTGCCTTGATGAGGAGTCGTATGGAGTACATACGCTGCCTTGATGAGGAGTCGTATGGAGTACATACGCTGCCTTGATGAGAAGTCGTATGGAGTATATATGCTGCCTTGAAGAGGAGTCGTATGGAGTACATACGCTGCCTTGAAGAGGAGTCGTATGGAGTACATACGCTGCCTTGAAGAGGAGTCGTATGGAGTCCATACGCTAGGCTGACTTGAGCGTAGCCAGACTTGAGCGTAGCCTGACTTGAGCGTCGGCTGACTTGAGCGTAGCCTGACTTGAGCGTAGGCTGACTTGAGCGTAGCCTGACTTGAGCGTAGCCTTGTCACCATTGATAATGATTATGACCTTGACTAATAATTGATCATGCGTTCCTAGTTGGAACTAAGAGACTGGCTAGTCGTCTTTTTGAATTGAATGAATGAGACACATTCATATTAATTATGAACTATTGAAATCGACTGGCTAATCCCGAATATTGGCATACAAGCACATGCAGGCTTCAATTCATTTATTATTTATTTATCTTACCAAAGAAGCATGTGTACTTTATGGTCAAGGCATGATTACTCCGTGGTTAGTTTTGATTGTTGCATTACGCTATGTAAGACCTACAACCTGACCGCACTGGTATCATTATAGAGTTGTGCATATCGTACACCGTACGAAAGTACTCATTCTGAATGACCATGATCCACGACATGGTACTTCACTCAACGTAGAGATGATTAAGTTAAATAAAATAATGATTATATGGGGAGAATGGATTCCCGAGTTCTTACATGGCAGCCCTCTTGGGACTAGTAGTGCCCGACAGGCCGGTTGGTCCCCACAGATACTTCAAATCTGCCACACGGGCAGGGAGCGGTATCTGGTTATATTATCTACGGAATATTGTATATATATGACGGGCGTCCCGCTGGGACTCGTCTAATTCATGATTGGCGCAATTGATTGACTGGGTAAACTAGCCTTGCTTGTGCATAGTAAGAACTGAGAAATCCTTTATTACATAATTCCAGGATAACTTGGGACTCACAATAGCAAGCTGTAGTAGTTGCCTGGCCGTTTAAATTGATTTGTTTGTGTACTGTACCTACTCTGTTACTTAACTGAGATGATCAGAATGTCAGGACATGACGGGCCAACTTCTATCCTTGTTTGGTTGGGAGGTTGGTTCAAAGTGTCGTGATGTTGTGTGAGTCCTAGTAGATAACAGAGATCTATTATCATATTCTCTTATTACTGGCTCCATTCCTCATATCGTGCTCCTTTGCGGTACTTGCTATTAGAGGTCTAACCTCTCTGGTTTTGCATGGCCAGATTTAGAGCCGGTCCCTGAGGATCCAGCTTACTTCTACCTCCAAGATGGTCAACACTAGAGGGATGATCGCAGGAGGACTCGAGTGGGTTTCTTACTTCCCCGCCCATTTTTTTGTCTACTTTATACTTTGCCGTTTGGCACCGACATGTTAGTCGGATTGTCTTGTACCTACTTTTGCATAATTGTAACTAAGTCAGGCTGCAGCTGCTAACAATTGTGTATACTTACTACATCATCTGGCTGTATTTTGTAAAGCCAGATATCAAGAACATTTTGACTGAGCGTTTGGGACGCCTTACTGCTTATTCTCACATGTTCTCTATTTCTGTTTCTTGTTTGAATGATTGAGACAATAGAAGTAAAGTGACCATAGGGAGACTTTCATGTAGTATGCACCCCCTCGTCTCGTAGACAGTATTGATCGTATTATACGGTATTCATCTACCCATAATACGTAGCTGGCCGAGTTACTCCCCCGCTCTCCAGTATTCTGGTTCTGGGGCGTGACAAGTACTTACTCCTCTTGATACCTCATCTATTACCAAGTTTTCTGGATGTTCTGGTGTGAAACGGAACTTCTTTGGTAAGCTGTCCAGAGAACTAGTTCCAGATGTTGTATCCTTAGGGGTAGGAGTTATAGATTTGATATGTATGTTATCGTCGTCATCAGGAACAGCTATTGTACTATTATTCTCATCAAAAGTAATATTAGCAGATTCTTCAACAATCATGGAGCGTTTGTTGAACACTCTGTATCCTTAACTCTTGGAAGCATATCCAAGAAAAATACCTTCGTTAGCTTTGGCATAAAATTTGCCTAAGTTGTCTTTGGTATTCAGGATAAAGCAGCGATAACCGAACACTCTAAAATAAGAAATAATTGGGGTTCTACCAAACCAAAGTTCATAGAAAGTTTTCTTCGAAATATGTTGAATTAAAACCCTATTCAATACATGACATGTCGTACTTACTACTTCTGCCTAAAAATATTTTGGAAGTAAAAATCGATTCAACATGACTCTGGCCATATCACCAAGAGTTCTATTCTTCCGTTCTACAACACCTTTTTTTTGAGGAGTTCTAGGACAAGAAAATTCATGATTAAAACCATTTAAATCATAAAACTTTTTGAAATCAAAGTTTTCGAATTTGCCACCATGATCACTTCAGATTCGAGTAATTATGAAGCCTTTTTTGTTTTGTACCTTTTTAGCAAAACTTTCAAAAACAGAAATAGTATCACTTTTGTTTGAAAGAAAGAAAACCCAAGTAAATTAAAAAAAGTCATCAACAATCACAAAGGCGTAGAGTTTTCCACCAAGACTGGCTACTCTACTAGGACCATCCAGATCCATTTGAAGAAGTTGTAAGGGTCTAGTAGTACTTACAGAGTTGATGGATTCAAAAAAAGATTTTGTCGTCTTATTTTTCTCACATTCGGCATATACCGTATCCTTCTTGAATGTGATATCCGGTACTCCTCTTACTAGCTTCTTGGTTGAAAGTCTTGATATGGTATCCATGTTTGCATGTCCAAGACGCATATGCTATAGTAACCTTTCATCCTTGTGAGGGTAGAGGCATCTTTCTGCATTGTTAGTATCTTTCGAGAGAGAGAATATATATATTTTATCTTTCATTATCCCTTCAAAAGCGATGTCTCCAGATGATCTATCATATATAGAGCATTTATTTTTTCCCAAAGTTAATATCATATCCATTGTCAGCAAGATGACTAATGCTGAACAAGTTATGTTTTAACTTTGTTACTAAACAGACATCTTTAATGACATGAGAGGGAGAATTATCAATAGTACTGTTACCTATAATATAACCGTTCAGATTATTGCTGAAGGATACATATCCTTCCCTTTTCATCGATAGTGCTGCAAAAAGATTTGTATTTCCAGTCATATATCGCGAGCACCCACTATCGAGAATCTATTTGCTTTTAGAAGATGAAGGAAGATCCACCTACACCACGAGTAGATGTGACCTTTGGTACCCAAATTCTTGAGGGTCCTGAAATATTAGTCTTCGGTACCCATACATATATGTTTAAATCAACTAATCTTCTGATTCTACATTATAGTGAAGTGTGTCCATATTTACCACAGTAGTGACATGTGCATTGCATATTTGTCTAGAGTAGGATGATAATGATGTCTATGTGTGGGTGATTGTCATGTTGCATGAGAATATATGTACATAAAAGCATGTTTGTGTACAGTATGTATATGTATGTTTTTCTTATGTCTTGTACTCTTATATTGAGCAGTATTGTGTCTCGTGTATGTGCTGTGACCGTAAGACTGAGTTTGAGGTTGAATAACCAGTTTGCCCAGCCTGATCTCTAATCTTTTAGAGGTAGTATACATTTCATCATATTTGGCAGTCAAAGCACTAATTCTTACAGCATCAATATTGTATTTCTTTTTCTCTTTTGTAAGTTCTTTATTAAGTATGGTAAGATCATGTGTTTGTTTCTCAATATATGATTCAACATCGTGTAAGCTTAATTTAAGCTTGGATAGCTCCTCAGTGTTATCTGTGGGTGATGTGTCTTTAACATTATCAAGTAAGCATGATAGTCTATGAATCTCAGCTTCATGAGTCTTAATCTTATCCTTTGCATGTTTGTATTTACTAAGTAACTTCTTGTGATCTTCAAGTAAATCACTAAAAGTATCTCCAAATTCATCAAAAGTAAGTCATCAAGTGAATAATTTGTTACCTTGTCGGAAGTTGCTATTAGGCAGATGTTTGCAGTATCTTGGGGAGTGCCATCTTCTTCTTCTTCTGAGTCACTAGCTTTGCTTTCATGCCAGATGCTTGTGTTGACATACTTTCGAGAGGATGGCTTCTTGTATGACTTTTCATATCGGCTCCCTTTCTTTGCTGTAGGGCAGTCTTTCTTGACGTGCCCCATCTTCTTACAACTATAGCAGATAGGCTCTTCATTGTCATCTTGTTGTTCCTTCTTCCTTCAGTTGAATCGTAGGAACATCTTGAAATTGTGAACCATGAGCGCTTGATCAACACCTTCGGAGTCATCATCGTCTGTTTCATCTGGGGCAGTCTTTTGGCGATGAACTCTTAGAGCAATTTCTTTTTCCTTCGGAGCAGATTATTCAAAGTCCTTGAGGTCGAGCTCATACGTCATTAGTTTGTCCATCAGAGTCTCCAGAGACATGGTAGTGAGATCGTTGCCTTCGATGATTGTCGTGGCTTTGGGGTTCCAGTTCTTTGTTAGTCCCCTTAGCACCTTGCGTATCTTTTCATGGTTGGAGTAGTTCTTTCCAAGGAAAGATAGAGGGTTGATGATGTCGAGAAATCTGGTGAACATCTGTGTGATTGTATCATTGGACCTCATCTTGAATGCTTCATACTCCTGTGTTAGCCGACTGATTTTTGATTCCTTGACTTGAGTGGTTCCTTCATGAGTCACTTCTAGAAGCTTCCATACTTCATGTGAAGTGGTACACGTAGATACCCTATTGAATTCAGTCCTGTCTATAGCACAAAAGAGAGCATTAATAGCCCTAGCATCTATACTAGCCTATTTCTTTTCTGGATTAGTGTATTTGTCATAAGGTTTCTCTATGAGGTTCCTATTAACTACAATTCTAGCAGGCTTCTTATAACCATATGTAACTATGGTCCATAAGTCAAAGTCTAGAGATTTCAGATAGAAACTCATTTGTATCTTCCAGTAAGTATAGTTGGTTCCATCTAATAGGGGTAGCCTATGAGTGGACCATCTGTAATGCCCCGCTCCGCACGGTGCATTACGCTGAGACGTTGACTCAGCGAGTCGCGTTGACCGAATGAAATGTATCGATGCGAATCGATACGAGAGTTACGTTGTCCCGAGCAACGCATCAAACTGAGTCGATGCGAAGAGTTGCCTTGTCTCGAAAGAATGCATCGAGTGAATCGATGCGAAGCGCCGTGTTGTCCCGAAGAATGAGTGCGTTGAATCGGCTCGAAGATTCTAAGAAATCGAATCGACCAAGGCACAAGTCCGAATCGATGCAAGTATTGATTTTAGTTGTTTTGTGTGCAAGTTATACGTTGACGCAAAAATATTAGAGGTTGATCTTTTGCCATATTTAGTAAGCGGTCTGCGAAACCAAATCACCGCCTTGCGACGGACTGGGACTTGGGCACGGTAAGCCAAATCGGACGTATAATTCAATGAAGCACGAAGTGCTCGAATGGCTAAGTTAGGAGAATGGCCGTATAACAAAGTTATGAAATCGAGCCGCATCGGCTCGGCGAAACGACAAAGGCGTATCGACTCAAGGTGGGAGGATTGACTCTTCTTTTTACTCCTTCATACGATAAGTAAAATATATCATCGTATGCTAAAAGTTAATCTATCGACGCCACGGGCGTGGTCCGATCGGAGATAAATCGTAGTGTGAGTCGAACACTAAGTTAGAACAATTGAAATAAAACGTGCATCATATGCATGAGTCGCTATGGAACATCGGATATTGCAAAGTCGAGCGCCTCGGTGCACAAGCCGCAAGAACATGGGATAACTGTATTCGGTGAGTGCCTTAGTGCACGAACTATATCGTGCCTTCGTGTACGAGTTAGAAAGGCTAGAACATTGAAAGACAATAGGCGAGCTCCCTAGCGCGCAATCCTCGGATATTGAACACTAAGACATAAAACATCAAAATACGGTCGAAATGTGCCTACGTGCACGAGATCATACAAGATGACTTCGTTGCGAAAGAATACAGTTGTGGCATGAATGTGATAGAACTGTCGGACGTGGCATGATGCCTCGAAAGGTGTTCGAGACCTTCGGGTCATTCGGTTGAGGAACATTGAGTAGAGGCATAATGCCATCGAACATTGAAACGAAGTACGAAACGTAAGAACATAGAAAGTTAACGGAAGAAACGCGAGATGATAAAGTTAGAGTCTCGAACTCAAGACTATGCTTGGTTGTTTGAATAATAAGGGCGTTGCATGGTCGAATGGGATGGGCTTGAGAATAAATGTGATAATAACTCGTGCACGAGTGTTTCCTCCAAATGGTTAAATGCCGGAGCACCCCGGAACCGCTTGGCCTAGGTGGGAAATAAATAATCTTTGTAGGCGCACATCCTTAGGACAAGTAGCACTCGCTTATAGATGGGGAAAAGCCACAAATGATGGTATACAGCGGGAACGTTTCGGTTGTTGGGACCACAACCCACCCGTTAAACGCCGGGCAGCCCGACCAAATTTGAGAAAAGAAGAAAAGAAAAGAAAGTAAGGAACTCCTTTAGTCCATTTCGGCGCGGATACGCCAACGACCTTCATATAGCTAAGGAACGATGGATTGAAAGTATAGGCACATACGTGTCCCGTACACATAGATCCTGATTAGAGATGTACTTATAACATGACAGGGAAGGAATGGGGCGCAGTCATCTTGCGTCGGTGCAAGGGCGAGTGCGTCGACTTGGTAAGAAGTCGCACCACGAAACAAACACGAGATTGCTTGCCTGCTTACCTATTTCAATTTGAATAACATGCTTGCCATGCTAACATGCTTTACGCTTTTGGATATGCCATAAAATTGACCCTAAGGAGAACATAGCAAGATCATAAGCTAAGTTGCATGATTCAACATAAATACTACAATGTCTGTTTGGAAAGAAGATCTTTGCATCAGTACATGCGAGGACGAACGTACTGATCCTCCACCAGCTTCATGCAGGGTGCAGAGAATGGATGGCTCGCAGCGAAGCGTTGCTTGAACGCGTTGAGGCTTGGAATACCGAAGCGTATTAAAGCGTGCGATCGCATTGACGCTCGGACTATACAGCATGATTGATGCGACCGAGATATAGAAGGCATGATGTATGGAACGGTGAAATCCTTTGTGGGCAAGAGAGAACCTGAGTGTTACAGCCAATCTGGCATATATTGTTAGGCTATCGAAAGCCTTTGTAATCTCAGTTTCGGATATCAATAAAGAAAATTGTTTCGTATACTCTGTTTTCCTTTCGTTGTTAATATCGAATCAAAAGATAACCATTTGAGAACTTGTCATCTTGCCTTGCACAAGTGCAACTCCAGGCTTATGCGGCATCACGCCCCCTACGAGGACGATGATTCGGGTGATTCCGGATCGAGGCGTGACAAATTGGTATCAGAGCTCTAGGCTCAATTTCCTCTGGACGCTCGCTTCATTACAATTCCAAAGAGTTGCCTACCACCAATCGAAATCACTCTTGACTCTACTCGATGTCACACTGGATGTTCTATACAATAAGTCTAATACAAATTGTGTAATTTTGCCGCATGTGTTTTGGAAATTACATGATGTTTGCCAAGAAAGTCGCGAAGGATATATTGTATTGAATGCAACGAGCCGTAAAAATGTTAGTTGCTGCAAGTGCAACAAATTATGAAATACGATTTGAAATGTTGTTACAATGTAACTTGTTGAATGAGAAATAAAATGATACACGAAGTGCAACGAGTTAATTATGAATATGCGTTAAAATGAAAGTGATAAGCCAATATCGAATGTGTTAAACGGATTTGAGCATTGACTTTAAAATTCGGGAATAAATCGCTGCACGATGTCCAACGTATGTTGGAAGTAAAATTATTGCACGTGGTACAACGCATATCAAATTAATCGTTACACGGAGTGCAAAGGAGATTGGAAATAAATCATTGCACGAGATGCAACGTAAAGAAACTGAAACCATAAATCGATAGAACGAATCGTTCAGTTGCACACCAAACTTATGTTGGCAAACGAGAACATTGACCGAGTTGTGTTGAATGTGATTTAATCAAAGTTACGGTTGTGATCAAGCACGATCACTGCGAAAATTATGAGTCGGAAGAGATTGTTGGTTTATACTAAGTATAATGCGAAGGAAATGACTTGATTTTGGAGTGGTATATGCCATACCACGTATGCGATGAATGACTCGATTTCGAGAGGTATATAGTATACCACTTGTGCGATGAATTGCATCGACACGTTGTGAGAATTGCAGAAGGTTTGTCCGCAACGGACGGAAGAGTACCGAGACTCGATTGAGGATTTGTACGACGGTATGTTGATGCAAGTGTTCTTCGAAAATCGGTTGGGACGATAAGGTGAGTACTTGTATCAATGAATGATACGTCGGACGAAAATGATAAGTCGGTCGGACGATCGAGACTAGCGAAACGGTTATGCCTTGACACAATAATCGGATCGACGGGAAAGGAAAAAATCGAACTTACAAATGAGTCGCACGACTTGCGATCTCGATTGAAATGTTGGGCGAGGCGAATAGAATCGCATGACTTGCGATTTCAATAAAAATGTTGGGTGAGGCGAATCGAATCGCACGACTTGCGATTTCGATAAAAATGTTGGGCGATACGAATTATAATAGAATCGCATGACTTGCGATCTCGATAAAAATTATAGAATACGCGAGTCGAAATCGGATCGCACGATTTGCGACTTCGGTGAGAAAGTTGGTTGACGCAGGTAAATAGTGCCTAAGAGATAGTTGGTTACGTTACTGCGAAACTCATTTGAGTACGACTGAAAAACACGCAAAACTTAGAGGGCGAGATCGTATGACTTGAGGGTTCGATGTTGGATAATCGGTAACTCAGTTACGCGATCAAAGTATAGCGGGATGCAAGCGAATCGAAAAACGAGTTAATGCGTATGGAAAAGTTTGTTACAAACTTGGACGTATGCAATGCAAGTTTACGATGTTGAAACGGATTCAAAGTTGACCCTTACGCTATCGAAATTGATACGACGTATCGAGATCGATACGTAAGGAAACGTAAGCACGATGTGGGAATAGAAAATGGAGTGCGCCTCGCACTATCAAAGTTTTGTAAATAATAATACGAGAATGAAACGAACTGGTTGATCATGAACCTTATGATTAATCAAGACGAGACTATAAGTCATCGACAATTGTTCGATGCGTATAGCATCTCGTGTGTCGACCCGCGAATAAGATAGACTCGAACTCTATACGAGTAGATGTTTCATAAATTGCAAAATCATCACGGTAGTGCATGACTTGACTCGGAGGATAGTTGCGCATCAGTTGTGCCGATAGAAACGATTTTGTCCGAAATTGGGTAGTCGCGTAGAATCGTCGGAATGTGATTTGGCTCCGAAATAAGATATAGTATGGTTCGTAGTAAACTGGCCTTCGTTAATAGTCCACAATTATCGAGCGTAGCTTCGGGGTAGCTGACCCAAGAAGACTTGAACACCAAATCAAATCAAATGTTGCAGACCGTAAGATAACCCATGCGATGTCGCATATAAAGTTGCATCGAGAAAGATAATGTGGTGCATGTTGACGATAAGTCTAGGCGATCGAGAATTGTTGGAACAACTTTCAATTGAGAATATATAGTTAGATCTTTGAGTATTCGTCGGATGAATGCTTGAATGGTTATGTTGGTCGACGATCAAACTAGAAATTCACCAACGAACTTGGTGATTTGGATAGGCGATTGCGAGAATCGTGCTATGCACGAGAGAGAACGATAAGGGAATGACTTATGAGTCATGTCGTTAGATTTGGATTCACCTTGTAATTGAGCTTGTATGAATCAAACTTATATTCGATGTCGCGAGACGGGTAAGTTGGAAATTTGGCTAGTGAACTCCTACTCATTAGGAATCGAACGTAAGGCGTATCATAAAGACCTTCGTGCAAGGCGATCGTTGTCTTGAGCACCATCGCCTTGATGTAAACTTTTTGTGTCGGATAGATTGTGGCCTTTGAGCAATTTCAATTTAAAGTTGCGTCGGAAGAATCTAAGCACGGGGTCTATGTAAGTAACCTAGCGGACGAAGTCCTGAATGTTGATGCCTTTGTAAGTCAACAAAAGAGAATCATGTCGAGATAAGATACGAAGTGAAACATCAGAAATCGTTGGATAGTGACGCCGAACGCAAGGCATTGCGGAGACTCGTTGTGATCGGATGCGCGACGGCTTGACGCGACGCGTAGAATTGATAGTCCCGATGAAACTTACAAAATGAGAAATACAATTTTTTTAAATTGCATCATGTGCCTTGACTTTTGTTGGAGGATCGCGTATGTATCAATATGCATATGCAATAGAATTGCGAGAACTTATGCTAGAGCCCAAGTCCGATCGAGAGTACGAGATGGCAAGCATAGGATTGAAATTTACCTGTCAGCTTTGTTCCAATTTGCTACCACTAGAATTGGTCAAAATACATATATCTTTGGGACACCTTGAATATAGGTACGGATCCAAATCGAGTTGTATACAAATTCAAATCGATCTGCAGAAAAGACATTGAAATGTTAGTAAAAAACTTGCGAGATAGTGTGAAAATAAACAGCATTGGTGGGACAAGATCGTGAAACAATCTATAAAATACTTAGTCGGAGTGTTGGTTTTGGTTCGAGGACGAACCTTGTTTTGAGTGGTATATTTTGTAATGCCCCGCTCCGCATGGTACATTACGCTGAGACGTTGACTCAGCGAATTGTGTTGACCGAATAAAATGTATCGATGCGAATCGATACGAGAGTTACTTTGTCCCGAGCAATGCATCGAACTGAGTCGATGCGAAGAGTTGCCTTGTCCCGAAAGAATGCATCGAATGAATCGATACGAAGTGCCGCGTTGCCTCGAAGGATGAGTGCGTTGAATCGGCTCGAAGATTCTAAGAAATCGAATCGACCAAGGTGCAAGTCCGAATCGATGCAAGTATTGATTTTAGTTGTTTTCGTGTGCAGGTTATACGTTGACGCGATAATATTAGAGGTCGATCTTTTGCCATATTTAGTAAGGGGTCTGCGAAACCAAATCACCGTCTTACGACGGAATGGGACTTAGGCACGGTAAGCCAAATCGGACGTATAATTCAATGAAGCACGAAGTGCTCGAATGGCTAAGTCAGGAGAGTGGACGTGCAACAAAGTTATAAAATCGAGCCGCATCGGCTCGGCAAAACGATAAAGGTGTATCGACTCAAGGTGGGAGGATTGACTCTTCTTTTTACTCCTTCATGCGATAAGTAAAATATATCATCGTATGCTAAAAGTTAACCTATCGACGCCACGGGCGTGGTCCGGTCGGAGGTAAATCGTAGTGTGAGTTGAACACTAAGTTAGAACAATCAAAATAAAACATGCATCATATGCACGAGTCGCTATGGAACATTAGATATTGCAAAGGCGAGCGCCTCGGTGCGCAAGCCGTAAGAACATGGGATAACTGTATTCGGCGAGTGCCTTAGTGCACGAACCATAACGTGCCTTCGCGCATGAGTTAGAAAGGCTAGAACATTGAAAGACAATAGGCGAGCGCCCTAGCACGCAAGCCCCAGACATTGAACACTAAGGCATAGAACTTCAAAATATGGTCGAAACATGCCTACGTGCACGAGATCATATAAGATGGCTTCATTGCGAAAGAATACAGTTGTGGCATGAATGTGACGAAACTGTCGGACGTGGCATGACGCCTCGAAAGGTGTTCGAGACCTTCGGGTCGTTCGGTTGAGAAACATTGAGTTGAGGTATAATGCCATTGAACATTGAAATGAAGTACGAAACGTAAGAACATAGAAAGTTAACGGAAGAAACGCGAGATGATAAAGTCTGAGTCTCGGACTCAAGACTATGCTTGGTTGTTTGAATAATAAGAGGGTTGCATGGTCGAATGGGATGGACTTGAGATTAAATGTGATAATAACTCATGTACGAGTGTTTCCTCCAAACAGCTAAATGCCGGAGCACCCCGAAACTGCTTGGCCTAGGAGGGAAATGAATAATCTTTGTAGGCGCACATCCTTAGGACGAGTAGCACTAGCTTATAGATGGGGAAAAGCCGCAAATGATGGTATGCAGCGGAAACGTTTCGGTTGTTGGGACCGCAACCCACCCATTAAACGCCGGGTAGTCCGACCAAATTTGAGAAAAGAAAGTAAGGAACTTCTTTAGTCCATTCCGGCGCGGATACGCCAACGACCTTCATATAGCTAAGAAATGATGGGTTAAAAGTGTAGGCACATACGTGTCCCGCACACATAGATCCTGCTTTGAGATGCACTTATAACATGACAGGAAAGAAATGGGGCGCATTAACCTTGCGTTGGTGCAAGGGCGAGTGCGTCAACTTGGTAAGAAGTTGTACCACGAAACAAACACGAGATTGCTTGCCTGCTTGCCTATTTCAATTCGAATAACATGCTTTCCATGCTAACATGCTTTACGCTTTCGAATATGCCATAAAATTGACCCGAAGGAGAACATGGCAAGATCATAAGCTAAGTTGCATGATTCAACATAAATACTATAATATCGGTTTGGAAAGAAGATCTTTGCATCAGTACATGCGAGGACGAACGTACTGATCCCCCACCAGCTTCATGCAGGGTACAGGGAATGGATGGCTTGCAGCGAAGCGTTGCTTGAACGCGTTGAGGCTTGGAATGCCGAAGCGTATTAAAGCATGCGATCGCATTGACGTTCGGACTATGTAACAGGATTGATGCAGCCGAGATATAGAAGGCATGATGTATGGAATGATAAAATCCTTTCAAGACAAGAGAGAACCTGAGTGTTGTAGCCAATCTGGCATATATTGTTAGGCTATCAAAAGCCTTTGTAATCTCAGTTTCGGATATCAATAAAGAGAATTGTTTCGTATACTCTATTTTTCTTTCGTTGTTAATATCGAATCAAAAGATAACCATTTGAGAACTTGTCATCTTGCCTTGCACGAGCGCAACTCCATGCTCGTGCGACATTACGCCCACTGCGAGGACTATGATTCGGGTGATTCCAGGTCGGGGCGTGACACCGTCCTTCACTGTGGTTGGTGAAAATGGGTTGTGTGGTTGTCATAGATCAGCTATAGGGTGTTAATCCTTTATTAAAAGACCAGTGCTCTGATACCAATTGAAGTAGCGTGTAGGCAACTCTAGAGGAGGGTGAATAGAGTTTGTGTCTATAATGACCAATTAATAATAACTCTATGCTATCCAAAAAATAACTACTAAGAGAATATATAATCAGAGAGTAATAATGCAGAAAGTAAAAGAGTTTAGAAGAGCAAACGCAAATACAACAATATATCCTAGTTTCTCTCGTGGAGGACTAGTCCAGGCCCGAGAACTCTTGCTCGGAGTTGAAATCCACTATTTGTGAAATAGGGTATACACATGCCTTTAGTCTGAAGAGCACACCAACTTCTTACTAACACGAGCCTTTGAAGCGCTCGACTACTTTAACTTCGCAGATGCGAAACTTAGAATTTTCTAAGTGACTTCTTTTTAACTCTTGCACAGAACTTCTAGCTGAATCGCACTGAGCACCTTGGGGCTAGAAAGTTTTATGGCTAGAGGATTTAGAAGAGTAAGGCTTAGAGTATATAAGGCTTAGAATATGGAAAGCTTGAGAGTAAGAGATGATTTGAAATGAAAGAAATCAAGCTCTATTTATACTAGTCAGGAGAGGCAGAGTTCGGCCAGAGTTCTATCCCAAATATTCAAAAATTTGAACGTTGGACAGCTCGTAGCAAGGTGTTCCTAAAAATCAGGTTGTTGATTTTAAGGAGGCCGAGTTCAGCCCGAGTTCTGCCTTAGGTAGAGTTCAGCCCAAGTTTGGTCTGCCTCAGACCATATATGGGTGAGGGTAGTTTGGTTTCATTCAGGAATTGGTTTGTTTGTATAGTAGAGCTTGGAGAAATATGTCTAGGGGTTGAGATGACACAGTACGACTCAACCTACACATTTTTTAGACTTAATAAATTAAAAAATTACAGACTAAGAAAAAATACATTTGCAATGTAACAGCTTGTAGACGATGTCTATCTTGAACTTGATGTTTTGTATTAGATCATAGATGATATTCTGTCTTGAACTTTATGTGTTGTTTTGGATCATATCAGATATCAGTTGTTAATTATCTAAATCAGGTTGACTGTGATCCAGTTTGGGTCAACAATTCTAATCAAATCAAATATTTAATCAGATTTGGACTCCACAAATATATTGTTACCAAATTCAATCTGGATTCCAATAAGCACTACTACTCCAGTAGCATTACTCCCCTTTGGAACATCGGTGGCAGTAGCAGCTACACTTCTCTTATCATTAGTTCTCTGCAATGACCCAAGTCGTACCATGACGACACAGACACTCCAGAATACACTAAAAGATGCTAAAATAAATATTGCATCACATGTAGCGTTCATGTCCAAACAAATAAATAATTTATTGGTAGTATAGCTTGAGGTATCCTACCTGGCTCTCCTTCTTCTTCTTGACTATTGGAGAAGAAGAGAGTGGTAGTTTCTTCTTGTTGCAGCAAATGCCCATGGCATTAGAAAGTAAGGAGGAGAAAAGATGGAGAAGGAAGAAAGTACATAAACCCTTCTGCTTTTGATAATTCTAATTTTTTGAAGGGCGAGATCAGAAATATTGCCATTAGGCTCTCTGCTGGTTGGGTCAGATGTTTTTAGGATTAGACCGGGACCCAAATGAGTATATTTTGGATAATTCATATTTTATTTTATTGGGCTAAATTTTAATTTTAATATCCAACTATTCAAGAGTTTCAACTTGGTACCATAAATTTTATTATTATACAACTTAATACATCAGCTATAATTGTACAACTTAATATCCTAACATTGTTAAGAGAAAATTTTAAATAACAAAAATATTCCTCATAATTTGTAATCACTTCAAATACCTCCAGAGGTAAGGATGGGGGTACTTTGGTTAATTTTTTTGTTGAAATAAAAAAAACTAATTTCTGACCACCGAGGGTATTGACTTGAAAATATTCAATAGTTGAGAGTAGTGATTAGTATGATATTAAAGTTTAGAATATTAAATTGAAAAACTTTATATATATTTTTTTTGAAAATATTTGTAACACCCAGTTTTTCAAATGAGGGTAATTTTAAAATTTTGTATTTTAATTTATTTAATTATGATATTTAAATAATAATATGATTTTTGGTAATTTTTAATCATTTTAAAACTATTTAAATTATGACTTGTGATTTTGGTGTATTGCTAGTAAAACCGTAGAGACTGTCTGCACTAGAGCCTAGCCATGTGATTAGGATATTTAATTAATACATTTTAGCCTAGAGGGTATTTAGGTCATTTTAGGATTTATTTGAATTTATTATGATTTATGGGAATTTTTGTGAATTTAATATTAATTAAATATTGCTATGTGTTATGTTAGTCTTGACTAGTTTGAGAGTTGTAGACTAGCCTAGAACCTAACCCTAGCTATGGTAACCCTAGCCTAACTAGAGTTAACCAATTTTAGTCATTAGAGATTGGTTTTAGAATGAGGGGATTAGGTTTAGTGAAATTAAGTCATGACTTATGATTTAATGCAATGACTTGTGATTTAATGACTTGTGAATTGAACCATAGGCCCAGGACTTAAGCCCAAACTCCAACAAGCCCACCCATGGTAGCCAACCTAGGGTTCCACACCCTATTTAATGCCTCTTCCATTTGTTCTTGCCTCTTTTATTGTTTTTCTTCTCAAGCTTGGAGAAAGAGGTATAGCCATCTTCCCCAATCCATAATTTTTCCATTTTAACTCCTTTTTGGTTCAAACCACTTGCATTAGATTCTAATTGTCTCCCTCTTGCTGTTCATGGAGGATAATCCCAGCCTTGGGGCAATTTGGAGAGTTTGGCTAATAAGGAGAAACCCCCTTTTTAGAGCTTTTCATTGGAAATTGAACATATAGGTAAATCCCTATTTCCTCTACCAAATTTCGTTTTCTTTGCATGGATAGGAAGCCCTAGGTGTCCCCTAGACGTAGGTATTGGTTTTGTGTCGAATCGTGTTCGTTTGGTGTCCGTTTCGGATACGTATCATGGTATATGTGCATGTATTTGTGAAAATGCCACAAAGGATTTATTTTTTGTATTTTTGAATTCTAATTTCATGGATCTCTAGATCTAGGTATGTGTAGCAATGTTTGTGAAGATTGAGATTAATTTCGTGTCTTTTTCGTGTCGGGATTGGACACGCACACGCGCGCAGCAGGCTGCGCACAGTGCCCTGCTGTTCGGGCACTGTAGCGGACACGACACGTCACGTGACACCACGAAAATTTGTGGAGTCGTGTGGGCTATCACTGACACTATGCTCCTGAAATTTGGGAGCATATGGTTCACTACACGCGGAGAAATCGCACGCGCACGGATTTGACACTGTGTGCACACACGCAGAAATTGCGTCTGATACGCACGATTAACTCGGACACGACACATCCCCGACCCGATTCAGGGTGATGACACCCTAGCCCTAGTCTTGGCGAACCTAGGTACACGAGAACGTGTCCTGGTTTGGCTCGTACCGTGTGCACGAAGACACGGCACGCGTGCACGATGATTGTGTACACAGATTGTGTCTGTGTACGTGTTTGTTGATTTGGACACGTTCGTGTCCTGTTTTCGGACACGATACAGCATGGTTGACACGTACACAAGTGTACTTCATGTTGGCACATTTGATTTGCATTTAATTAGATTTTTCCACATGATTCTTGGGTTCAAAATGGTTTTTCTGATACATTGGTTCATTGTTTTGTTTCTGAAGTTGATTCCTGATTTTGAATGTCCTTGCCATGTTTAATTCATTATTAGTTCACTGATACATTAATCTGAGATAATTAGTTGGGGTTAAATTCAAGATGTAATGTCAATTCATTTTCACAAATGTAACTATCATTGATTCCCTCATTGAACTGTGATGTTATCTCAGTTTCAATCTGAGAATGTGTGTGTGGGTTTATATATTAGTTTATGATAAGTTGTGTTTTAAGTTTCAAGTTGCTTTTAAACTGAATCTCAAGTCTGAGATTTCCCCATACAATGTTAACTGAGATTGCATTCAAATACAAAACCTGAGGTTAGGCTCTAGTTCCTTTTCCTTATTTATGAACTGAATTTGAATGTTAAATTCCATGGTTGAATCCTTATACATGTGTATTAGTTCCAGCTATATTGGATTCTTATGATAGATTAGGTTCTTGCACTTGTATGGATTTTTGAATTTATGGGTTTTGGGCTATACAATGTGGACTGAATACACAGTCTTAAGAACCCAGATTTCTGAACTTTCATTTTTCCCTTCTAAACTGTTTTAAATGTAATTTGTCATGATTAAACCATTACTTATGTGAACTGTCATTTGCTATATTTTTCCTGAGAACTAAAAACCATTACTGCTCTCTAATGTACACACCATGTTCTTGACACACAACTGAGAATGGATGTATCAGGGAACCTGAGATGGGTTGGAAAATGAGAAATTGGTTTTGATTAGTTGATACTTGATTTTGGGTGATTAGGAGAACTGAATTATTTTCTCCATTGAACTGTCTCCTATTAAACTGAATGTTGCACACACATTACTAATTTTTCCTGTCACTCATATTTCACTAATACCTGAAAACTAAAATCTGGAACTGTCATCCACACTCAAACACTTTTCCACACCCTCTATCCATCCTGTCACTCACACAACTACAAAACCTGAGAATTATTCCAAGGTTTAAACTGAATGATTTGTTTTGAATGTAAAAAAACAAAATCTGGGATTCCTATATTTAACTGAGTATGAATCCCCATTTCCTGGAACTAATTTCATGTACTGCATTCCTATAACCTGTTAGAGATTAGGTTGGCATGGAATTAGTTTTCAGGGAAATGGGATTCATTGGTTGGATAGACTTTACTGTCAATTTGATTCATGATAACTGTCAATTTTTGAAATTTCCTTTCCCTTTCTAAGCTGAATTCCCTCTGGTAGTTCACTGTCACAACACACCCACATAAGGAAATTTGAGAATAGATTAGGAAATTGGTTTTTCATTCATTTTGCACTGAATACATGTGTTTGGATTTTACATGCCTGATTGATATTCAAGTAAAACCTGAAATCTAGAACCATATTTTGTTCACTGTTTTCTTCCTGTTATTAATTGCAAAAATTTGAGACACCTATCTAAACTCTATACACACACACACACCGGGAATTGGTTTCCCTTCTTAAACTGATATTACTTCCTTCCTTTTTGTAATAACCTGTATGTACACACACAGTCCTCCTCTACAAACACACACACTCAATTCCAGGATTCCTGGAAACATGAGTTTACACTCACACATGAGTATGTTCACTGCACACACATGCACAAACTGACACCCTACAACTGAAACCTATTGACACTGCAAACTGAAAACAGTTTTGGTGCACTGTTCCCATCTACACTCTTCCTGAGATACACGTTTAAACCCCTCATGTACACACACAAATCTGAAAACTGGAAAAATGGGAATGGCTTGACACTATGCAACTGATTTTGACTCCAAAAATCTGAGAACCTACAAGCCACAGATATCATATATGTACACACACTGTTTTGAATACCACACACACTCACCTACGTATTATCCCTTCCTATCTTGCATGTATGTATGTAGAGTATAAATGTATACAAATTGAATTTGAAATCAGGACTGTGATGTGTCTTTTTGGGTTTTAGTTTGAATTTGGGTTTTCCTAGGAGATTGAATGAAATATTACCTGAGAACACTTGCATCCACCCTTGACTCACTACACACCCCTCTTTCTCCCATTCTATATATGCATACATATGTAAGTTCACATATATAGTTTCCTTATATAATTTTTATGTATATATATGATTAGTGAATGTGATATTTATATGTACTTAAATATATGGGTGATACATATATTATCATGTATCCTATATACATAATGCGTGTATTATATTATTTTAAATATATATATGTTAATATGTGTATATGTAGATATGTGTTTGCTATAGGTAATATAGCCTATGGGCCTATAGCCTAGGGCTCATTACCTATGAGTGTGGCTTGAATGCCAGTTACATGTGTAGTTGACTTGTATAGCCTAGAAATGGTGTGTACTTGCTAGACTAGGCTTGGTTAGGCCTAGTGAGACTTATTAGACCTATTTGGCTTAGACTTGACCTAGTTTGACTAGTCTAGTTGACTAGAGTTGACCGAGAGTTGACTTTGGTCTAGTTGACCTAGACAGCATGCAGATGCATTGTAGATTACATTTATCATCCCCTGTATACATCTTGACTTGTGTTGCTCTAACTAGGAGTCAAGTACCTCATCTCGGACAGTACATTTACTTCAGACATTCAGATACCAGGCGAGTACATTCTCTGATCTTTTCATACTTACCTGGATTATATTCTTGCTCTAGATTACTCTACTTGATGCTGACACGTATCTTCACGAATTAGTACTATATGGATCCTTTCCTGAGATGTTATTCCTCTACGGGTGCATCGAGTATTTTATGTTTATGTACTTTATCATATGCATCAGGTACTACTTGTACTCGTACTAGTTCATGTTTTTACATGTTCTCATGTGCTTTATCACGTGCCTCATGTACTACTCATTATATGAGTTCACGTATCCTTAGCTGTATTTATGTGCTTATAACATAACTTGAATGGATCCTTGTGTATTGATTGGGACGGGGTGAGTAGAATTGGTTATGTGATCATTATCCCCAGTAGCTGTATAAATGTGCCTCCTTATTTGTATTCATGTGCCCCTAAGACGTTTACATAACCATATTGTACTCTAAATCACGTAGTCACTTACAGTCTCTATTATCATGTATTTACTTTCAGTTACAAAATATCTCCTGTTTACTTGTACTTCTATTCAGCACTTTCTGTATTTTACTCTATTGCATGATTTATACTCCTAACCTGCTATGAACTGTTTGAGAGATATGTGCTCGTTCCCGTCCTGATTGGACCTGTTGAAAATTTTACAGAGGACGAGGAGGAGGCCTGCTTAGACACTTATTATGGGACAGCCTTAGAGGACACTTGCGATCCGGACTTCCAGTCGGATCCCTTAGCAGTAGAGACAGTTGCTCCATAGTTAATTTATCTTATTTCATAGTATTGGAGTTGAGTTGTATATACATTCGGGATCTGTATTATGTCTGGATGTTGTGGAGTTTATTATAGACACTTAGCTCTCTCTCTTTATCTGTATTTCTTGTGGATTTGGATCTTGCATCTTATTATCTATCTATCTTCCTTTCATGTTCTACCTTAGCTGTGATTGAGTTATATTCTGTTACTTCACCCCCATTCGGGGAGTATAACTGTTTCACCTTCAACCGTTAGATGTTGTGACCTAGGACAACGTTCTACCGCCGACACTGCGGCGTAGGCTGGACGTACCTACGTCTCGTGCCCTTATTCTAGGGTACGGATCATGACACATTTTTAGTGGTGGCCCATGCCGGTCGAGTTTATGTAGTGGTATTCAAACTAGAGTATCACTACAGCCTGCAGTAGGATTAGGATATTTTGGAGGTACTCAATCACATTAGAAAAAAAAACTCTTAATCAGATTCCTTTTGTCTAAAATTGTTGCTTACTGACTTCCCTTGAATATAAACTGTCCTCCCTTAAATTTTCGCTTCATTCTCAGAAATTGCTTCTTGTTTTGATCTGTTTTCATGATGGTTATGAAGACACGATCTCATCGTTTTGGTTCGGGGGATACTATCGAGAGGCTGGCCACCTTTCGTCCGGTTCATCAGGGCCTCGAGATCGCAGCTCCTGTTGTGCCGACTCAGGTTGGCATTTCTGCTACATTGGAGGTGCACCTCTATCTGTACAGAGACTTTCTCCCGTCATTTCTGATTTCTCTCCGCAGCAGCGGTTCATGCAGCATCAGTAACAGGCCAGAGGAAACCAGCAGGGCGAGCTATCGTCAGGACTGTCGAGGATACACAGACCATTGGAGATCTTACTGCAAGTTCCGTTCTTCTCAATTCCATTCCCGAAATTGTCTTTTATAACTACCTTGAAGTCCGATTCCATCTGTTCCTTGCTGATTGATTAAATTTGTCATGTTGTTATTTTGTTATGTTGGTTTTTCTTCAAAAAAAAGAATCATATGGGCTAGGTCACCTAAATCATGGGATCTAGAATCTTCGGTAGTCGTGTTAGTTGGCATAGTGAGGACACGTAGTCAGATTTTGGATGTATTTCTCGGGTATGAGAATTTAAGGTTTTCGCCGTCGCATGCGGCAATGCGAAAATTTTAAATACCATGAACCTAGAGGTACGTACCTTAGTCAAGGACTCTGTGATTATCGTAGCCTTGCTCACTAGCATGATGAAGACTCTGGACAACATGATTTTGGACAGACGCATATGATTAACAGATTGTATCTTGAGAAGGATTTAAACATCATACCCTTTTGATTGTTATAAATGACTTAGGAGTAGGGACATTTTAGTTTTGTAGAACTTATTCATAAATAGTTCCTTCGTAGTATAATGATATGACGACTTGTAGGATGTCTGTACCCTAGAGATAGTAGTTAGCATTGGTATTAGAATAGTAACCTAATGTAGGTGATTCTCCTGTTATCTATAATACCAACCAGTTTACACATATATAATGTTAGTATGCCATACAACCTTGATGATTATTTATTGTTTTCCTTTATCCTTCCAGTGAGGCACCCAGTGACCAGAGCCTGTCCTTGAGTATAGTTGTAGTTCACCTAAGACTGAGAGGCCTATATACATATAGATTGCAGATGATATGCCTAGGATATATGTGATGGGTTGTTGTTCTTGAGCTTATGTATACGTTGTATTTGGGATTGGTGTGCTTAGCTTGTGGGTAATTAGTTATGGGTGACTTGATAGGATTTGGAAGGTTGAGAGCTAGCCTATTATAGAGTCTCTCTTTTGCTAAATTCTGATTGCCCACACTAGGTAGCTAGCATAGGTAAAATCCTAAGAAGTTGACCAGCTGATAATCAAGTACTGGGATATTGAGAAAATTGACTAGTGATTGACCCTTGGCTATGTTTGACCTAGAAGGGGGTACGATCATCTTAATTTCGAGGACGAAATTTTTATAAGGTGGGTAGGATTGTAACACCCAGTTTTCCAAATGAGGATAATTTTGAAATTTTGTATTTTAATTTATTTAATTATGATATTTAAATAATAATATGATTTTTGGTAATTTTTAATCATTTTAAAACTATTTAAATTATGACTTGTGATTTTGGTGTATTGCTAGTAAAACCGTAGAGACTGTCTGCCCTAGAGCCTAGCCATGTGATTAGGATGTTTAATTAGTACACTTTAGCCTAGAGGGTATTTTGGTCATTTTAGGATTTATTTGAATTTATTATGATTTATGGGAATTTCTGTGAATTTAATATTAATTAAATATTGCTATGTGTTATGTTAGTCTTGACTAGTTTGAGACTTGTAGACTAGCCTAGAACCTAACCCTAGCTATGGTAACCCTAGCCTAACTAGAGTTAACCCATTTTAGTCATTAGAGATTGGTTTTAGAATGAGGGGATTAGGTTTAGTGAAATTAAGTCAAGACTTATGATTTAATGCAATGACTTGTGATTTAATGACTTGTGAATTGAACCATAGGCCCAGGACTTAAGCCCAAACTCCAACAAGCCCACCTATGGCAACCAACCTAGGGTTCCACACCCTATTTAATGCCTCTTCCATTTATTCTTGCCTCTTTTATTGTTTTTCTTCTCAAGCTTGGAGAAAGAGGTATAGCTATCTTTCCCAATCCATAACTTTCCTATTTTAACTCCTTTTTGGTTCAAACCACTTGCATTAGATTCTAATTGTCTCCCTCTTGCTGTTCATGGAGGATAATCCCAGCCTTGGGGCAATTTGGAGAGTTTGGCTAACAAGGAGAAACCTGCTTTTTGGAGCTTTTTATTGGAAATTGAACATATAGGTAAATCCCTATTCCCTCCACCAAATTTCATTTTCTTTGAATGGATAGGAAGCCCTAGGTGTCCCCTAGCCGTAGGTATTGGTTTTGTGTCGAATCGTGTTCGTTTGGTGTCCGTATCGGACACGTATCATGGTATATGTGCATGTATTTGTGAAAATACCACAAAGGATTTATTTTTCGTATTTTTGAATTCTAATTTCATGGATCTCTAGATCTAGGTATGTGTAGCAATGTTTGTGAAGACTGAGATTAATTTTGTGTCTTTTTCGTGTCGGGATTGGACACGCACACGCGCGCAGCAGGTTGCGCACAGTGCCCTGCTGTTCGGGCACTGTAGCGGACACGACACGGCACGTAACACCACAAAAATTTGTGGAGTCGTACGGGCTATCACTGACACTATGCTTCCGAAATTTGGGAGCATATGGTTCATTACACGCGGAGAAATCGCACGCGCACGGATTTGACACTGTGTGACACGCACGGAAATCGCGTCTGATACGTACGATTAACTCGGACACGATACGTCCCCGACCCGATTCAGGGTGATGACACCCTAGCCCTAGTCTTGGCAAACCTAGGTACACGAGAACGTGTCCTGGTTTGGCTCGTACCGTGTGCACGAAGACACGGCACGCGTGCACGATGATTGTGTACACAGATTGTGTCTGTGTACGTGTTTGTTGATTTGGACATGTTCGTGTCCTGTTTTCGGATACGATACATCATGGTTGACACGTACACAAGTGTACTTCATGTTGGCACATTTGATTTGCATTTAATTAGATTTTTCCACATGATTCTTGGGTTCGAAATAGTTTTTCTGATACATTGGTTCATTGTTTTGTTTCTGAAGTTGATTCCTGATTTTGAATGTCCTTGCCATGTTTAATTCATTATTAGTTCACTGATACATTAATCTGAGATAATTAGTTGGGGTTAAATTCAAGATGTACTGTCAATTCGTTTTCACAAATGTAACTATCATTGATTCCCTTATTGAACTGTGATGTTATCTCTGTTTCAATCTGAGAATGTGTGTGTGGGTTTATATATTAGTTTATGATAAGTTGTGTTTTAAGTTTCAAGTTGCTTTTAAACTGAATCTCAAGTCTGAGATTTCCCCATACAATGTTAACTGAGATTGCATTCAAATACAAAACCTGAGGTTAGGCTCTAGTTCCTTTTCCTTATTTATGAACTGGATTTGAATGTGAAATTCCATGGTTGAATCCTTATACATGTGTATTAGTTCCAGCTATATTAGATTCTTATGATAGATTAGGTTCTTGCACTTGTATGGATTTTTGAATTTATGGGTTTTGGGCTATACAATGTGGACTGAATACACAGTCTTAAGAACCCAGATTTCTGAACTTTCATTTTTCCCTTCTAAACTATTTTGAATATAATTTGTCATGATTAAACCATTACTTATGTGAACTGTCGTTTGCTATATTTTTCCTGAGAACTAAAAACCATTACTGCTCTCTAATGTACACACCATGTTCTTGACACACAACTGAGAATGGATGTATCAGGGAACCTGAGATGGGTTGGAAAATGAGAAATTGGTTTTGATTAGTTGATACTTGATTTTGGGTGATTAGGAGAACTGAATTCTTTTCTCCATTGAACTGTCTCCAATTAAACTGAATGTTGCACACACATTACTGATTTTTCCTGTCACTCATATTTCACTAATACCTGAAAACTGAAATCTGGAACTGTCATCCACACTCAAACACTTTTCCACACCCTCTATCCATCCTGTCACTCACACAACTGCAAAACCTGAGAATTATTCCAAGGTTTAAATTGAATGATTTATTTTGAATGTAAAAAAACAAAATCTGGGATTCCTATATTTAACTGAGTATGAATCCCCATTTCCTGGAACTAATTTCATGTACTGCATTCCTATAACCGGTTAGAGATTAGGTTGGCATGGAATTGGTTTTCAGGGAAATGGGATTCATTGGTTGGATAGACTTTACTGTCAATTTGATTCATGATAACTGTCAATTCCTGAAATTTCCTTTCCCTTTCTAAGCTGAATTCCCTCTGGTAGTTCACTGTCACAACACACCCACATGATGAAATTTGAGAATAGATTAGGAAATTGGTTTTTGATTCATTTTGCACTGAATACCTGTGTTTGGATTTTACATGCCTGATTGATATTCAAGTAAAACCTGAAATCTGGAACCATATTTTGTTCACTGTTTTCTTCCTGTTATTAATTGCAAAAATCTGAGACACCTATCTAAACTCTATAAACACACACACAGGGAATTGGTTTCCCTTCTTAAACTGATATTACTTCCTCCCTTTTTTTAACTAAATTCTTCCCCTTTTACTGAATGTTAACTGAATTTGTAATAACCTGTATGTACGTACACAGTCCTCCTCTACAAACACATACACTCAATTCCAGGATTCCTGGGAACATGAGTTTACACTCACACATGAGTATGTTCACTGCACACACATGCACAAACTGACACCCTACAACTGAAACCTATTGACACTGCAAACTGAAAACAGTTTTGATGCACTGTTCCCATCTACACTCTTCCTGAGATACACCCTTAAACCCCTCATGCACACACACAAATCTGAAAACTGGAAAAATGGGAATGGCTTGACACTATGCAACTGATTTTGACTCCAAAAATCTGAGAACCTACAAGCCACAGATATCATGTATGTACACGCACTGTTTTGAATACCACACACACTCACCTACGTATTATCCCTTTCTATCTTGCATGTATGTATGTAGAGTATAAATGTATACAAATTGAATTTGAAATCAGGACTGTGATGTGTCTTTTTGGGTTTTAGTTTGAATTTGGGTTTTCCTAGGAGATTGAATGAAATGTTACCTGAGAACACTTGCATCCACCCTTGACTCACTACACACCCCTCTTTCTTCCATTCTATATATGCATACATATGTATGTTCACATATATAGTTTCCCTATATAATTTTTATGTATATATATGATTAGTGAATGTGATATTTATATGTACTTAAATATATGGGTGATACATATATTATCATGTATCCTATATACATAATGCGTGTATTATATTATTTTAAATATATATGTTAATATGTGTATATGTAGATATGTGTTTGCTATAGGTAATATAGCCTATGGGCCTATAGCCTAGGGCTCATTACCTATGAGTGTGGCTTGAATGCCAGTTACATGTGTAGTTGACTTGTATAGCCTAGAAATGGTGTGTGCTTGCTTCACTAGGCTTGGTTAGGCCTAGTGAGACTTATTAGACCTGTTTGGCTTAGACTTGACCTAGTTTGACTAGTCTAGTTGACTAGAGTTGACCGAGAGTTAAATTTGGTCTAGTTGACCTAGACAGCATGCAGATGCATTGTAGATTACATTTATCATCCCCTGCATACATCTGGACTTGTGTTGCTCTAACTAGGAGTCAGGTACCTTATCTCGGACAGTACATTTACTTCAGACATTCAGATACTAGGCGAGTACATTCTCTGATCTTTTCATACTTACCTGGATTATATTCTTGCTCTAGATTACTCTACTTGATGCTGACACGTATCTTCACGAATTAGTACTATATGGATCCTTTCCTGAGATGTTATCCATCTACGGGTGCATCGGGTATTTTATGTTCATGTACTTTATCATGTGCATCAGGTACTCCTTGTACTCGTACTAGTTCATGTTTTTACATGTTCTCATGTGCTTTATCACGTGCCTCATGTACTACTCATTACATGAGTTCACGTATCCTTAGCTATATTCATGTGCTTATAACGTAACTTGAATGGATCCTTGTGTATTGATTGGGACGGGATGAGTAGAATTGGTTATGTGATCATTATCCCCAGTAGCTGTATAAATGTGCCTCCTTATTTGTATTCATGTGCCCCTAAGCCGTTTACATAACCATATTGTACTCTAAATCACGTAGTCACTTACAGTCTCTATTATCATGTATTTACTTTCAGTTACAAAATATCTCCTGTTTACTTGTACTTCTATTCTGCACTTCCTGTATTTTACTCTATTGCATGATTTATACTCCTAACCTGCTATGAACTGTTTGAGAGATATGTGCTCGTTCCCGTCCTGATTGGACCTGTTGAAAATTTTACAGAGGACGAGGAGGAGGACTGCTTAGACACTTATTATGGGACAGTCTTAGAGGACACTTGCGATCCGGACTTCTAGTCGGATCCCTTAGCAGTAGAGACAGTTGCTCCATAGTTAGTTTATCTTATTTCATAGTATTGGAGTTGAGTTGTATATACATTCGGGATCTGTATTATGTCTGGATGTTGTGGAGTTTATTATAGACACTTAGCTCTCTCTCTCTTTATCTGTATTTCTTGTGGATTTAGATCTTGCATCTTATTATCTATCTATCTTCCTTTTATGTTCTACCTTAGCTGTGATTGAGTTATATTCTGTTATTCACCCCCATTCGGGGAGTATAACTGTTTCACCTTCAACCGTTAGATGTTGTGACCTAGGACAGCGTTCTACCGCCGACACTGCGGCGTAGGCTGGACGTACCCACGTCTCGTGCCCTTATTCTAGGGTGCGGGTCGTGACAATATTCAATAGTTGAGAGTAGTGATTAGTTTGATATTAAAGTTTAGAATATTAAATTGAAAAACTTTATATATATATATATATATATATATATATATATATATATATATATATATATATATATAGACACACACATACACACCAGAACTTTGTTCTTCCTAGAGCAATGTGAATAACAGAAAGAGCTTCAGTCGGAGAAGAAGTTGAGAGAGATTTTACGTAGAATTTTCTGTAAAGAAGAAATGATGAGAGGACCACAATTTATAGGATATTCTGAGTACTCTCTAATGGACATGAGAATAATAGACAATTAAATTTGACGAAAAAATAATGAACAATTAACACAGATGTTATAAAATAAAAAGAATGGAAAAAAGTGATTCATTGAACCTGGACAGAAATAAATGTGTGCAACGTCTAAAATATTGAAAGAGGAATTTAATGAGCTGTAAAAATGTTTTAGGGTCTCAAGCCGAACCCTAAGAAGGAATCGAATCAGCATTTGGCACCGACAGATGTGGGCACGTACCCGCTCCTTTTACGTTTGCTGAACCGAGCCGGGCTGGACAACGGCGACAACGTGCGCATGTGGCCTATAGTGCTACCCACACAATGTTTCAGTAAAGCAAAATGAAGTAAAGGATTAAAAGAACTATTCAAACTAATGCTACAACCGATGTGGGACTAAAAGGTAGAAGAAAATTAAGCTTTTGCTCATTGTGTGTGGACACAAACACACACACAACAATCCCTTCAAAAGGTCAAGTTCCGAAATAATGAAAGAAAAGGAGTAGAGAATTTTTGGTCAGTTATATACTATGCAAAGATGAGATGGACTACAGTCTTGAATCTCACTTAGTTATGGGCTTAACCCGATCCCCTTCGATTATTCTAGGATCAATGTCCTAGACAAAACTCTTAGTCAAGAGATAACAGACTCGTCGTCAAGACATCTGTCAAGTTCTTTTATGACTTTATAGTCAAGAACTATATTTTCTTTTTGGGCTCTTTCAATGTCTTGAAATAAATACATCCCCCTCGATGATTCTAGGTTTAATGTCCTAGACAAAACTCTTAGTCAAGAGTAAACAGACTCTTCGTCAAGAGATCTGTAAAGTTCTTTTATGACTTTATAGTCAAAAACTATATTTTTGCTTTTTAAGCACTTTTAATGTCTTAAAACGTAGCTGCAGGTACCAGTTCGTCATAGAATTCACAATATCATACTTTTAGCATAATTTTAAAACAAATGACAGGTACAGAAATATATAGATCATGTAAAGTATAAAATGTCTGAGCCATACAACTTCCATATAAGACGTGATTGAAGATAACATTTCAGAGTATATAATACTCTTAGCTATGGTAGATATGTTACATAAACGTCAAGAGATGAAAACTCATGATAGAGTTAAAATATTTCCATAAATGGATTAGATGTCATATGAGTCAGTTACACAGTTTGTATTAAAATGACCTTCTATGACATTAGAGTATCTAATATGATACAATTTTATAGTCTAAAATATCCTTAAAAAATATTCTGAAACTGGTTTGACTGATTTATTTACTTCCTAAATCAGATTTGGTGACACCACAATTATTTAACAAGTTTGTGGTTTTACTAATGTTGATATAAATATTAGGATAGTGAACAAAAACTCATCTGCCTCTATCACCCCTTAAAGTAAGATACAGTAAATTTCGGCCTTGGCTTTAAAGATTTATCTTTATAAGCCATTTTTACAAATTGACAGCCTAAAGTACTAGAATAATAGTTTAAGTAATTTTTGCTAATTGACCTTATCAAATCTTTAGTTTATCAAGTTTTGATCAATTTGGGTTAGCTGTAGGGGCCAGTTCCCAGCTAGTGGAGCTCCACAAGGGGACAATTAAATACCATGTCGCTTAGAGCTATTTACGCCTGGTTGACAGAAGGACCCTTTCGGCTTGTACCCAAACAAATCTCAAATTTTTAAAATTTTAGATTTATAGGAATTTGTAATATCATGAATCTATTTTATTTTGACTAAATTGTTTGAATGTGTCAAAAAAAATAATATAACATCACTGTTTATATGCAAACCAATGCTTGCCGAACATAATTCAAGTATTGTGACAAAACAATATTGTGATTTCTTTGTCTAAGAAGAAATTCTAATATGATGACCTAGGGTTCAAACATGCAAAACTAACATACGAAGAACAACAATATATAGAACCATATATATAAACCAAGATAATTGGCTCGTAGACTTCAACAATATATTTTTCGAATTAAATTTAGCAATAAAAAATTAACTAGAAAATGTAGGTTGTAACTATGAAAAATACATTTCCATATGATCGTAACAATTTTGTACCTCTTGCTTTTGGCTTACCAATTGCACTTCAGAGGATATTCATTATGTACATCATTTATAGATATTTTTATTTAGTAAAGCCTATCTATCTGGAATCATATACACATTCTTCTCAATCAATAGGGGATTTGAGTATAAGAATAGAACTGTTCTTTCGGATTAGAGATATCCATGGACCAAGGGCATCTTTCTCCAAAGGATAAACTTTACCACATAATGAGTTAATAAACTTTACTACACATGCTACTTAAAAAAATTCACATCGATCTACAAAAAAGAGAATCATAGGTTTTTACAGTAAACATCTAATAATAATTTCAAGTGAACATGTAAAAGGAGTTATCAAATCTACAATAGAAGTACCAACAAAATTTGTGCCACTAGAACTAGTAAAGGAAAGTTCCAATACATCTCTTTCTTTTCCTTTTTCCTTTTTTATGTACCATATGAATATGGTGTAGGATAGGTTTAGGACACAAACTATTACCAGCACCAAAGATGATTCATGCAAGCAATTTTATTATAAAGGTTGGAAATCTTATAAGAATAGCCAGGTCTAAAGGAAGACCAAATCCAAGCAAACATAAAAGATGCAGACTACACATTTACGACAATGGCAATATTTTATAGTGGACATGCAAGAGTCTTGTATTCAAAATCAGTTCAAAATCAAACTACAGCTTGCATATCAAATCCACAAGAATAATGACAGTAATAAAAGATGGCTATGACCTATGATACATATTCCTAATCTGGACAGATCCAATGCTAAAAGCCACTATAATGATTCAACTAAATAATTAAGAAACAAATTATGCAAGTGTAAGAAAATTATGTGCTCTATATCTTACAGAAAAGAGAAATCATATGTTGTCAAGAAAAATTCTTTTTTAAGATCATTAACTCTTACATATCAAACATAAAATATGTACATTTGTCAGTGTGTGTGTGTGTGTGTGTGTGTGTGTGTGTGTGTGTGTGTGTGTGTGTGTGTGTGTGTGTGCGTATTCCTAATCTGGACAGATCCAATGCTAAAAGCCACTATAATGATTCAACTAAATAATTAAGAAACAAATTATGCAAGTGTAAGAAAATTATGTGCTCTATATCTTACAGAAAAGAGAAATCATATGTTGTCAAGAAAAATTCTTTTTTAAGATCATTAACTCTTACATATCAAACATAAAATATGTACATTTGTCAGTGTGTGTGTGTGTGTGTGTGTGTGTGTGTGTGTGTGTGTGTGTGTATATATATATATATATATATATATATATATATATATATATATATATATATATATATAAGAACAATTTTTTTATCCTAATTAGCATGACCTATGAGAATATATAGGAAGTCTTATGACCAATAGGTTTAATAGAAATTAATAGGATTTAATGGGCATAAAACCACCTAATAGTCCAATCAAAACAGTCACTAATACATTAATTAGAAAATAATAGTGATTGAAAGTTAATTTTAATAATAATAACTTTTAGTATCTTTGTTGAAAAAAGAGGGATGATCTCGATTGTGCGGTACAGAGAACTCTATTTTATTCTCAGAAATGTGCCAGTCAGAGAAGTGGCAGAGGGCATGAAGATGGTTGGCAGGATAAAAAACATAAAAGAAAATAACTCAACCTCCACAAAAGTTCTTTTGTGAAAAGAAAGTCAAACAAGAGAGCCCACAAGGACATCTCTCTTGTAAAGTAGCCTGTCGCAGATTTACCAATTCTACGAGTAGAGAAATATGGAGAAATGTTAGAATCTTGCATAACAAATTTCCACACATAATGGTCTGATTCGCAAAATGGTCATTTTTGCAGATGAGCTAAAGATGAAAGACTCATCGAGCTGAAAGATCCACATAATCTAAGTGATAGCTTGTACAACACCATCTAAGTGATAGCTTGTACAACATCATCTAATGCCGATGAGTACGATGAGTCTTACAAATAGCAAGTAAATTCAAAATTATGTGTGTAAGACAATATAAATACATTATCATATGAGGATTCTATAAGAACGAGTCCAATATGAATTCTGAGGTACTTTCAAACTAAAAATATGCTCTGGTCCATATTGTACACATATTTTCTGAATATCAATGATCAAACTAAATATATTATTGCATATAAATATTAGGGACTAAACTTCAGTGAGTCAATTATATAATGATGAATATTCTCTAGATTGTTGGGAATATTCCTTTGTTATCCTGAAAATAGAATAAAAAATAGTAATATATAAAAAACCACACACACTAATGTGTTATGGATAGCAAATGATGGTACGTTTAGTTCATAGTCTTTCGACATGGCCTGTTGGATCTTAATGTTGTAGCTTTCTTAAAAAATAAAGCAACTTGGTATAGAGATTCTCTTTAAAAAAATATTTGATTGACAAATATGTATATTTTGATCGAATGAATGGATCTTCCAATTTTCTATTAGAACATGTATTTTTTGTTTTTCTCTGGTCTATTAAACAGAACTAAAATAATAATAACTAGATTAACTCTTAGATTGTTAGAAATATTTGCTTTTCCTCTCTTAATAAAAACTTGTAGACAAAATAAACAGAAATAAATTACCGACCTCCGAGAAAGTCGTGCACGAAGCACTACCCTAAGAGTTAATCTGGGTCTATATGCAGACTTTTTTGAATTATCCTAGTGGTAAAACCCCCGCTCTACCGGTATCATATCGTCGTACAAAACTCAAGGAGATTGACCCGAACTTAGCTCTGTCCTGAGCAAGAATATCCTGAGCAAGAATATGAAGAGCAGAAAGAGCTTCGGTAGGAGAAGAAGTTGAGAGAGATTTTATATAGAATTTTCTATGAAGAAGAAAGGATGAGAGGACCTCAATTTATAGGCTACTCAGAGTACTCTCCAACGGACATGAGAATAATAGACAATTAAACCAGACAGAAAAATAATGAACAATTAACTCAGACGTTACAAAATAAAAATAATGGAAAAAATATGATTCATTAAATCTGGACAGAAATAAATGTGTCCAACGTTTAAAATATTGCAAACTGAGCTGTGTCAGACGACGGTAGCGCCACGCACAAGTGGCCTATAATGTTACCCATACAATATTTCAATAAAGCAAAAGGAGGTAAAGGATTAAAATCACTATTTAAACTAATGCTACAACCGATGTGGGACTAAAAGGTAGAAGGTAATTCAGCTTTTGTTCATCGTATGTGCATACACACACACACCCAAAAAAAGGCATTTGGAGAAGTTTGGTTTATTAATGTTTGTTTTCTAGTATAGAGATGTGATGGACGATGAAGTAGTACAAAATTGTACTGTCTCCTGTGTATTGTCGAAACAAGTTTGTGTCGGTGTTACTTGATTTTCCAGTGGCTAATAGTGTTCTTTTACTTCCCATTTTTGTGTATTCAAATTTTCTATAGCCAATATCATCTTGTGTTGTTCGACCCAACATAATATGCTCTTATCTTTCTTATGGCCTACAGTACGGTACGGTATATTGGATGACATAAAAAAATTGTCTTATATTAGAAAAGTTATTTTAGGATAGTTAGTTTATTAAATTTGAAGTTACATGGATGGATAATGTTTAGTTTAAATATATTTCAGATTTTGAGATGGAGATTGTTGGAATTTGTCGTGCCAATATTTTATATTTCTTTGCAAAAACTTAGGACGACTGTAACCCTTTTTTGCCATAACTAGATGTTCCTTTTGTTGTCAAATTCCTTCACCTTGAATATGAAATTTTGTCGTCTTTGTTGCCATGTGTTATCGATCAACTCTAATACTAATTTGTTGACCAAAAGGGTAAAACTAAAATGACTAAAAAACATAAAGCATACACACAAAATATAATGTGGTCCGACTACAACGACCAAAAACTTAAACTTGATTAACTTAATAAGATTATATGACATAACTTAATCTCGCAGATATTATTGTAGAGCTTTTCTCAATTTTCTGTATACTCAAGTCAAGTCTTGCCCCTCTCCCTATCTAAACATGAATATGCATAATACATGTTGGTGATGGGTGGGTTCCCTTCTGATGTGGAGAACATCCTAGAGTGTGACAAGAGTCAATCATGTATCGGAGAAGCTCGAAAAGTCGAGTGCGACAAAATGACTCGATTCGAGCCAGTATTATAGGCTGTACTGAGCAGTTCCAGTCCTAGCAATATACTAGGAATGGACCAAAATTTCCAAAAACTTTTTTATGGTACCCAGTTGTGATCACTGTATAGTGCTAGTATATTGGTAGTATATTATTGCATCGCTGAGCAAAAAGGAGGATATTTTGACCTTTTGATTTTATCAAATAGCCATGATTAAACCAGGATTAGGCATGGGTATATTATGTTGATTTCCTAACCTAATTTTATAACAAGGAGGTTGAGTTTTTCAGAGGAAAGAGTTCTCAAAGGTGATGTAAGTCCTTTGATTTTTAGGATTTATTATTATTTTTTATATGATTTTATTTATTAAACCATATTTTATTCTTAATTATGACTATATAGGCACTTTTTCGTAGCTTTGATTAGCTAATTTCTCAAAAGAAGTTCCATGTTCGTGTTCTACACGAGTCTACCTTCATTTTGGTATATTATGTCTCACACAAACATGTCTCCTTGTATTACATTTTTTTTGCACAACTTTAGGGTCAAAATACTCATTTTAGCCTTTACCGTAAAATTCTATGTACTTTCCAAGTCCAACTTGAGACCCAAACCTGAACCAAACTTTTCGACCCAATATATAGTATTGACCCATTTTGAGCCTACTACACACATGTCAATAGTGTCCCACTCAATTGAGTTCTCATGTGCTATTTGTTTTTAAATGGCACACAAGACCCATTTAATTGGCTTTCGGGGTCCTATTTCGACTCGATTAAATCTATAGATGCAAATCTAGCCCAACAAATTATGCAAGAGCCTATTCCAGGGTACCCTAACCTAATATGACCATTTTAGATTAATTTTTATGGATTAATATGTAGCCAATTAGTGGTATTATACAAATCTCTAAAATAGGGATTTTGAAGGGGGTATTTATAAATAAACCAAACTCTCCATTATGAATAAATATTTTCCTTTCTTTTGATTCAAAACAAATTCAAATCTTAACCAAATCCCACCAAACCAAATCCTAAATATTCCTAACCCTCTCTCCTTCACATAAACTTTCTCCTCCTAATATTTTTGAACAAAATTTTATACAAAAATTGAGAAATCTGATAGTACTCTCGATTTTCTGTTCGCACCAACATAATCTGCCCAACCTCCGAGAAGTCACCTTCTTGACCACCTACAACCCTCCATCAAGGTTCATTGAAACCCTAAGAGACCCATCTTTTACCCTATCAAGCCCCCAAGGAGCCTCGGCTACTCTTTTGGTCGTTAGAGGGCCAAACATGAAGGTTATTCTCAACTGTAACGGAAAATCCAAACCAACAGGTTGGTTGACTTTGCACCTGTGTTTCATCTATTTTTATTTATCAATCCTTCATGAAGCTAAATCCAATACGTACCTTTACGTGTACCCTACCCTCCCTAAAAGCTGCGGCTCGTTGATCACAACAGTTTGACCGTGGTCCAAGTTTTACGACATGGTATCTAGGCTGAATCTTGCTGGACATAGCTGTTGTCCGTGCACCTTTGCGTAGCCATACGACTACTTTGAGACCCTTGTTGAGCACCCTAACAACCCTCTTTAACCCCTTTTTCATGTACATAAATTGTTTGTAGAGTTGCATATAGTTTGATGCAAAAACTTTATCGTTTTTGTCACCGAAATCGATTAAGTCTTCATAAAATTTCTATGCTAAGTTTTATGCACCAACTTGCTGTAAAATTTCTCGGTGTTAAAAACCATACAACCTCATGGAATGATTTTTGGATATTTTATTTTTTGACCTAACATTTCAGAATATTAAAATCCCATTTTTGCATGATCGAGTCGTTCCGATTGAACCAAAAATTGGCAACTTTGTGAAACTACACATAGTAACTAGTTACCTTATTTTCTTGTAAATATTCTATGTAGATTATATCTAAAGGTATTTTCATACTTATTTCAGAATTAATAAAATATATTTGTAATTATAATTATGATATTTTATTGGAATAGTATAGTACCTATGACGTATATATCAATAGTTGGTTCTAAACTAGATTGTGTGAACTAGTTAGGACATATATGGTTAATGTACATTAGTGCCATAGTGATTTGTGGTTAATAATGTATAATAGGAGTTTGTGATAGGTTAACTGAAGGTACATAAGCCGGACCTATGTATGAGAACTTGGAGGCAACATGAAAGTGCACTTTGCCAATGTTACGGTCTACTGTCTTTTCCTTTTCTTGTTGCACTTATTTCTTGTTCATTAGCGTTATGACGTAGGATTGGTTGGTATAGCTTTCGAATAGAGTTCGGGTGCCGATGTCGTTCTAATGACATTGTATATCGACACTAGGCATGACGTATGTTATTTGTGTTCATATAGACCATATGACACCGACACGATTCATAATACAGAGTCTACATGATTATTCGTGGTTATGGACTCCGTGATAGGATACTAGATCGTTACTTGCACTTTTGATTTATTATATTGGACTTGACTCGACATTTTAGATATAGACATGGGGTGGAAAGAACATTACCGACATATCAGGTTATTTTATTGCTTGACCTCGTTACCATATTGGGACTTGGTTTTTATACTATTGCTTGCCATTGTCTCTGTTGTAGAGCTCTGATGTTATTCTATTACTTGTGCAAGGTACCATGATACGGTGCCTTGGATGTTTGTCTATTGAGGAGCTTGTAAGCCTCAACGGCCTGAAGTTTGATATCCGGAATGTGTTCTCATATGCATATCACTTAGGCTGGTTAGTTGTTACCCTTTAGTGTATATTTTATTTACCGTTATATTGACTTGTTTTCTGTACCATCTTATGTTCCATGAGGACCTGATGACTTCTCCATGTAGTCGTTCATACCGGAGTAGTTCAGCGACATGGTGGGTTTGCTATATCAGAGTTCAAGTATTTTATCGTACTTTTATATTTTATCTATTATTTATATTATGCTATTTAGTCTTATTTTATTAACCCATATCATTTTTCAGGTCTAGTCGAGCATATATGTTATTAGGCTGCAGACCATGACACATATGGTTCATTCTTGATACTTCTTATTTTGTGGATTGAGATAGAAATTTGTTAGTTGATTTGATAGATAGTTTAAGAGAGCAAAATAGTTTATACGTATTCGAATAGAGCTAGAGTCCACTTGATACGTAGCTGCCATGTATATGCATTTCTAGTCCTATGTATTTTGGGACTATGTCGTTACATATTTTTATGGTGGCCTTATACAGGTCAAGTTAGCTATTTCGGTTACGTTACTATACCGAGCGGGCCTGCAAATAGGATTAAACTCATAGGATTCTCAATCTACAATTGTCTTGACAATTCTTTTAGAATTTCTCTATCGTTCTTCAACTTCGAATTTGCTCTCAACAATTTTTTCTTACCTTTTTTTGTGTCATTGCTTCTCGTCCCTTCCTATTTCGGAGTGACAAATGATCGTGCTTTGTAGAATTTATTGGAATTCTATAGATAATTATGTAAATTAACTTACCTATTAAATTTTGGGTGCCTTATAGGTATGAGGGGATTGGGGATACCATATGCCATAGTATATAATGGTATTTAATTTTTGCAGTAAGTGGGCAAAGATTATGAAATTTTATGGTAGCATATGTTTGATGGGGGTAGTGTGACCAAAGGTGGGTAGACGTCCTTCAGGCACAATATGATCGTTGGTGATGTGTTAATGATTGAAATGATTGATGAAGTTATTATAAACTTACTAACTTGAGAGAGAGGAGATTATATTTAATTTAAACTTTGAGGCAATTTTTATAAGATATAATCTTTTGTTTTTGAAAGATTGGTGGATTCTAAAGTAGGCAGAAGTTGTGTTGAAAGTCAAACTAGAAAGGGAATTGTCTATATTAATAAGATTGGAAGTTTTTTGTGTTTTGACTTCGAGGATGTTCAGAAGTGGGGGAAAAAGAATTTGAGGATAGAGATTTGACTTAAAGAGAAAATTATCTTGAATATTGAATTTAAAATTTTGAATATATATATATATATATATATATATATATATATATATATATATATATTTATATTTATTTATATATATATATATATATATATATATATAATATAATATAATATATTATATTATAATATAATATAATATAATATAATATAATATAATATAATATAATATAATATAATATAATATTTGATATATTATTGTCACTACCACATTTCTAGCTTGAGGGTATTTTAGTCTTTTTGGTAAATTTTTGAATTTTTTTAATTAATTTGTTGAATTGGTGGTTGATATGTTGACTTTGACTTTTTGAGACTTAGTAGACTAGCCTAGTAGCTAACCCTTGCCAAGGTAACCCTAGCCTAACTTAAGTTAACCTACTTTTAGTCATTAGAAACTAGTTTTGGAATAGGAGGATTAAGTTTAGTGAAATCAAGTCATAACTTAAGGGTTAATGCAATGACTTATGATTTCATGACTTGTAATTAAGCCATAGTCCCATGACTTAAGTCCAAAACCCAACTAAACCCAACCATGGCAGCCACAATTAGGGTTTCCCCTTGCCTATAAGCATTCTCTTAGTGTGTTATTGCCTCTTTTATTCTTGACCTAGATTTTGAAGGAGAGGTAAATTCCCATTCCCATAAAATCCTATTTAATTCATTTCAACTCATTTTTTACCCTAGTCTTTTGTATTAGGATCTAATTATTGTTTGTTTACTGATTCTGGAGGTTCACCTCAGTTTGTGTGTCATTTGGAGCTTGGGAGTTGCTATTTGGAATCATTCCATTTGAAACTTTTCTTGAGTATTGACACTCAATAGTTAAATCATTTAAATCCATTGTTTTTCCTGTTTTCTTTGCATATAGGGCTAGATCTAGGAGTCCCCTAGTTGTCCCCAAATTTTGGGTACAATTCGTGTCCATTTGGTGTCCGTATCGGACACGTATCATAGTGGATACCTAGGTGTTTGTAAAAATACTCCTTAGGGATTTATTTTCGTATTTTCAAAATCTAATTTCATAGATCTGTAGATCTACATGTGTGTATTAATTTTTGTGAAGGATGTTTGGTGTTTCGTGTCGGTTTGTGTCGTGTTTTTGGCCTTGGACACGTTGCACGAGCCCTGGGCTGTGTCCTGCCTATCGGGGTCCATAACTCGTGACACAGGACACTTCGGGACACGAATTTTTATGGAGAGCGAGGGGCAATGACTGTCACCATGCTTCCAAAATTTGGGACCAGATGGTTGACCACGTGCGGAGCAATCGCGCCCGCACTGGTCGCGCGCTGTCGCACGCTGGCGGCTGAAACACGCACAAACACGCGCACAACACGTGCTCGTGTCAACTGTGGACACGTCGTGGACACGTGTCAGGCTGTCCCACGTGTAGGCCTATCCTAGGCGACCACATGGGTGTGTACACGTGACACGAAGTGTCGTGTGTCGTGTCCTACACGCGTATGCACTCGTGCACGATGCTATGCTACACTGGGTGCACCCCACGTGTTTGTACTGTGGTGGATACGTCTGTGTCGTGTTGTTGGGACATGAAGTGACTCACAAGACACATACACATATGTGGCACCTATTACCAACTCACTAATTGTGATTTTGTGGCTTATTTAGGTTTGAATTCATGTTATTCCCAAATGTGCTGATACCGACTGATACGCCTAAAACTAAATTGAATTTCTGAGTTTTAAATTGCTTTTTAACTGATTTAATTGATGTTAAATAGATAATTAGATTTACCTACATGTGTATTAAATGATGATTAGGTTAGTGTGTGATTTGGGTTGAGCAATGGGGTTTTCGAGTGTGGGATTGGTATGTTAACTGTTGGTTGTTTGAACTGTCATTTAGTTTGAAATCTGAGACCATGCCACTTGATTCCTGAGCTTAACACACACACACACACACAGCCACACATGGCCCTCACACACTCACTCACACACACATGCCTACACCCTCTATGTGACACCATATCACACATTCACTCACATACACACACATATACATTCCTGTCATTATGTTTAATATCTGAGACACAATTGGTCCTACACTCACATACTTTAACACACACACACACATATACAATTCCTGTCACACACGAGAAACACTACACACACACTCACACTCTCATACACACACACACACACATTTACCTTGAGTACATATCTATCTCTCTATGTGTGTGTATATATATATATATATATATATATATATATATATATATATATATATATATATATATAACCTATGTGTATGTGTAAAGTGAATATATGATGTGAAATCAATATTGCATTGCCTATATAAATGTGAATATGTAATGTGAGTGTGATAGATATAGCCTAATGTGGTAATGTAATGCAATTATTGCATTGGCCTATGTAGATAGCCTATGGCATGTGGTGTGGATACACATGAGTTAGTGTATCACTAGACTAGTGTATGTTGCTAGGCTAAGTGATTAGAGACCTAGGTTGACTTGTTTAACCTTGTTTGACCTAACTAGACTAGAGTTGACCTAGTTTGACTGTTAGAATTGACTAGAGTTGACCAAAGGTTGACTTTAGCCTAGATTGACCCCAAACATCATGTAGATGCATTGTAGCAGTCTACTATATTATTTTAGACTTGTAGTGACTTATACTATTCTATAGGAGACAGACACTACTCCTCGGACAGTAGATTCTCTTCAGATACTCAGGATACCAGGCGAGTACATTCACTGAAAGTTTTCATTGTCTTGATATCTGCTATATCCGATTCAGTTATAGTGTCTTACTTGATTTCCAGACAGGATAGTTCACGGACTAGTATATGTTGGATCATGACATGGGATGTTGTTCCTAGATTTTCGTGGTATATTGGTATATTTTGTCTTATTCCCGGTGCTTATATAGACACTGATTCCTAAGGGGACTTGCTACCCTCTTATGGAATCCCGTGTCATGACGTGTCAGGTCTGGATCCTTTATACTATTCGGGGATGGGGAGTTATTAGTGGTTGTGTGATCAAAATCCCCATTTGTTCTATACACTCGTACTTATTACTTGTTCATATCTATACCCTCGCTCACGACGGGTAAAGCCTGACCCCACTTGGTCATAACTTTCCATGGTGACCGGCCTTATTCTGCTCAGTTGTACACTTGTTCATAGCCGGTCGGATGGAAAGCCTGATCATGTTTTCCCAAGCCGATCGCATAACGCACTAATAATTCAAGGTACATTTTACATTCATTTATCGTATCTTATATCCTACTCAGTTCTACTTTCAGTACTTTTCTCACCATGCTATGATATTCATTTACTCATATGCTCTACATGCCTTTATGCTATACCTTGATTGGAGACTAAGTTCTGTTCGGGAGAAGGGTTACAATCCCGGTCCTTGTTTGGTTTAAGGGTTGTAACTCGGCTTTCGAATAATTCCTAAGTCATACTATATCTTTGTCTTGTATTTCATTATACTGTCTCTTATAGAATTTGTCAATTCATATGGAACTGCTGTTAGTGTTTGTACTTGCTCATTTTCCTGACAGGATACCGTTGATATATTACAGATGATTCTGAGGCAGATTGCCCGACCTATTATGGGGACGGGTTAGATGGAGTAGACCTGGACCGTGGCTTGATAGTAGAGCCACTAGACATTGCTCACCCAGAGTAGTGTAGCTTAGTTAGGGTTGCTTGGACTGCGATCCAGCTAGTAACTTCAGATTGTAGTATTTATATTATATTCTGTGACTCTGTGACGTGGTATATATCTCTGGGCTTGTGTTGGATCTTGAACTTATTCCTATTTCATCTATCATATTTCCTTCCCATGCTATCTACCTTAGTTTTATTTTGTGATTGAGACTGTATTACTATGTCACCTCCATTCGGAGTGTATATACTGTACAGGTACCTTTATACTGTTAGTCGTAGTATTTGCAGACCTTATATACAGCGTTCTATCGCCGATTCTGCAGCGTAGGCTGGACGTAACCACGTGCTCGTGCCCCTCTTCAGGGTGCGGGTCGTGACATATTTTTGTGGTGGCCCATGCAGGTCAGTATCGCAATTAGTACGATCTCGTAATGGTGCTCGACTTAGAGTACTAATTACGAGCCTGCGACTAGGACATAGGATCTAGGATGTGATAGGAGTTACTCAATCATATTTTAGGAAAATTCTGATCTTTTGATTACCATGACAACTCTTCTTGCATTTGAATTCAATTGTCCTCCTTTGATAATATCTTATCTTGTGCAATATTGATCTCTTGGGTTCAATTCGTCTTCAGGATGACAGTGATTCGTTCTCAGGCAGCAGGGCCTAGTGCAGTTCCAGAGAGGTCCGATCCAGTAGGACTTCCACCTCCAGCTACGTGACTAGCAGTCGAGAGAGGGGCAGCCTCAGTTCCTACCCTTCAGGCGGGAGTAACAGTTGAGGGAGATGCCACCTCAGTTCCTGCCCCTCAGGCGGGAATAGCAGCGGCAGTTCCAGGAGGTCTTCCACCTCCAGCAGCGGGACCGTCCATAGTCATTCTTGAGACTCTTCCACTGCCGCCTCCACTACCGACTAATGCACAGCAGATGATGGCCCTTCTACAGCAGATGTTGCAGACCCAGAGGGCACAGGCCGAGACACAGCACCGCCAGACAGAGGTGTTACGGCAGAGCATGGAGAACTCCCACCAGCTGGCGATGGCAGCAGTAGAGAGGGTTGCACCGGGTATATTTTAGGGTACAGTTTAGGGTACCCAGTTCCGCATCAGGGTCAGGGGAGGCCTGGCACATGCCTAGATTTCAGAAAGATGAACCCGAGGGACTTCAAGGGTACCGAGGGTATCCTGTATGCAGATGACTGGTTGGAGGACGTCCAGAGGAGCCTGAGTTAGTAGAGGTTTCGAGGGGACTATGGGTCACAGCTACGGCAAGTCAGTTCTTCGACGTCGCCTTAACGTGGTTTCGCACGGATCCTCGTGCGTTGGTGAGGGGTTTAACTTGGAAGAAATTTAGGCGGCTCTTTAAGGAGAAGTTCTACCCCGATGTGGCCTTGACAGCTCTGGAGGCCCAGTTCGTCGGATTAGAGCAGGGGAACTTGTCGGTAGACGAGTATGCAGTAGAGTTCTTCCGTCTGAGCAGGTTTGTACCAGATCTGATCCAGGATGAGGGGTATAAGGCCCGCAAGTTCCGGAGAGGCCTTATTTATGCAGTCCGTACTCGTACTTCCGGGCGACGCGATGCGACCTTCGAGTAGATACTGATAGAGGCACAGATAGCAGAGGAGGACTTCGGCCTCAAGCCGAAGAGGGGCAGTGACGTTCTTGGAACGAGTTCCAGTGCGGGGCCGGTGAAGCGCCCTCACTTCAAGCAGAGGCAGTTTCAGCAGCAGCCTCAGTTACAGTTTCAGCAGGCACCAGCACGTATTGACGAGCAGCAGGATCGGGACAAGAGGCAGGCCATCCAGTGTACTTTCTGTAAGAAGATGGGACACACCCGAGAGGTTTGCAGGATGAGGCTGGGAGTTTGTTTATTTTATAGAGCTCCAGATCACCAGAAGAAGAACTGTGCTGCTCGTGCAACCAGGCAGGCAGGCCAGGATAGAGTACAGCAGGCTAGAGGAGGCCAGCAGGGACGTGCTTTCGCCATGACAGTTGAGGGCACTCCGACAGTAGCAGGGCAGATTACAGGTTCCAATCTTTCGATCTTATTTTCGTATTTGCCTCCTTATAAACTGTCCTGAAATTCGATTCTATCTGTTCCTTGATCGTTTGATAAAATTTTGTTCTTGTGATGTGATATTCTTTTGAGATAAGTCGTATGGGCTAGGTCGCCTCGATTATGAGATTTTAGAGTCCTCTAGGGTCATGCTAGCAGGGATAATGAGGACATATAATCGGATTATGGACGTATTTCTCGGGTGTATAAATTTAAGGTTTTCGCTGCCAAGCATGCGGTAATACAAAAATTTTAAATACCATAATTCTAGAGGTATGTACCTTAGTCGAGGACTCTGTGATTATCGTAGCCTTACTCACTAGCATGATGGAGATTCTGAGTATCATGATTTTGGACAGACGCATACGATTATCGAACTGCATGATTTTGGACAAGTCTAGGGTTTCGATTTTGTATATGAGTTTTGGTTACATTAGGGATATATGGGTGTTAGAGGATAAGATATATGGGATTATATGAGGTATTTTAGAGTATGTGTTATGGTTAAGGTTAGAAGTTATGAGTCTAGTTTATTGTAGAGTATACATGTGTATGTTTTGAACTTAGGATTTAGTTGGTCATGATATTTTTTTTGAGTACTATAGTCTATTTTAGTCTACACCCTATATTAGCCATTGACCCAATAGTCCAAGTTGACTTAGTTGACTGGAGATAGGATTAGAAGCAGGTCAATGTTGTGTTGTTTGATCATGTTTGATTATTTAGTAATTAGAGACCTTGTTTGTGTTTAGGTCGGAGACATAGTTTTTCTGCGGATATCTACGATTCGTGGTACTATACGTTTTGGTGGAGGTGGAAAGCTTAGCCCGCGTTTCATCGGACCTTTCGTGATCAGCGGAAGAGTCGGTGATGTGGCTTATAGGCTAGACTTGCCACCTGTACTAGTGGGTGTCCATAACGTATTCCACGTATCACAGTTGAGACGGTACGTGGCTGACCCCAGCCATGTGCATGATCATTCGAAGATTGAGGTAGGACCTACTCTCAGTTATCCAGAGCAACATGTGGAGATTCTGGATCGTCGAGAGAAGGTGCTGAGAAACCAGGTGATACCCTTGGTTCGCGTCTGTAGAAGCATGGAATTTCACAACCAGAAAGCCCATGCGCCAGGCATTATATGCGCCAGAACTTAGATAGCTAATCAAATAAGCCATAGACATTCGAAGAAGGACTTTTTATTTATATATATAAAAGTCTATTACATGTCTAGAAAAGGTTGTACAAAGGAGAATTTTTACAAAGGAATGATCATAGATCTACAGCCAACAGCCACCATGCGCCTTCCAGATAGGCGCAGCAACTACCATGCGCCTTCCGATAGGCGCAGCAGTCACCATGCGCTGTCAGCCAGGCGCAGTAGATGTCATACGCCTCCAGCCAGGCGCATCCTACCATCTCTTCAGCAGCTCAGTTATGTGCATCCAGCTCAGTTATGTACATCCCTTCAGCAGCTCAGTTATGAGCAACTCTTCCAGCCAGGCTCACCTGATAAGTCCTTCGCCAAGCAAAGCATTTAACCCTCTGGCTGGAACCAAGGACGAGAAGAGCACCGCAAATGCTGTGGCTAGGGGAGGCTTCGAAAGAGCCTCCAAAGACCAAGGAAGACCGTGATCGAAATCATGGCACAAGGAGCTTTCAACACAATCAAAGTGGGCGGCACCCACTTTGAAGGAAGAGAGAGCCTAGCACCACCATTCCGATCTACGGCTCTTCCGGAACAACGGAGACGAGGCCCGAACATCCCTATCTTTGGATGCAACAGGCACATTCCGCCTGCCTCAGAAGCCCTCGACTCCGTCTTTTGGATGTAACAGTCACCTTCAAGTGCATCGAAGACAACACGACGTCTCATCTTTACTCTCGGAAGCACTTCGTCAACAGAATGCACCCACATATCCAAGTTCATGTTGGAAGTACGTGAGGGAATGAGGAGCAAACCTTGTCTCCATGTCACTATTTATAGGCCGGGCAAATCAAACCCACGTGCCAAGTGGATGACTCTCCGAATTCTATGCAATGAATTTGCATTAAATGGATGAACCGGACGCCTCGAATTCAGCCAAACGGCTATTTATAGCACTCGAGGAGCGAGACACCCGCATCATTAAAGGACATGTCGGATGCGCCAGGCGCATCACATGGACACGCCCTCCAGCATCAGGCACATCACACAGACGCGCCCTACAGTACCCGGCGCATCACAGAGGATGCGCCCTCCCTCACATCTCCATGCCGAGTGGAACACCAACCAATGTGCCCACTCAGCTGTCCATCGAACGTCGCAAACATTAAATGCTGAACTGACACCAGAGTTGGCAGCACGTTTCCCAAAGTCTGAACAGTTGACAGCTTTTTTCAGAGAACGAAGCGTCGGCAACGTCAGCATCATCATGACTCTATTCCGACGGCTACTGCCACGTGGCCATCCGCATGTGCCTCTATGGCCATGCGTCCAAATCGCCATGCGCCTCTACGGCCATGCGTCCAAACCAGTATGCGCCTCAAAAGCCATGCGCCTCAGACCCTTCACTGATCCCTAAAGACAGAAGAAGAGTCTCCAGTTGAAGCTTTGCATGCGCCTCAAAAGCCATGCACCCCGGACTGATCTCTGATCCCGAAAGACAGAAAGAAGGTCACCTGCATGCGCCTTAAAAGCCATGCGCCCTAAATGGTTTATAACTCCAAAAGGTTATGAGCCGCAACCTCCTCCTACGCCCAATCAAGGCGCAGCTCACCAGATCACTACCCCCCTCACCAAATCCGAGATCTTCGAGCCATGGGTCGATGACACGTGTCCTTTGACTCAACTCGTCCAAGATTTCAGCAACAGAAAGATCTTCTCCTCTGCTACGTGCCGGCTCACAACAGCAGTATGAAGAGTTCTTCCCCTCAATCAGGGCGCATCATCTACGCGCCTCCATCAGCAACCTCCACGTGGCGTCCCCACACACCGGCGCATCCTACATGCGCGCATGAGCAGCCAGCCTGTAAAACTATAAATAGAGGGATCTTCTCCTTCACACACACACACAGAATCCATAACGAACATACAAGGAATCACCAGAGAGGCAGATACAGACACTCAACGTCTTCCTCCTCTCAGTAAGCTCCAGCACCCAGAGCAATCCACACCTTCAGAGAACCGATAACCGTCGTCAGCCGGTCAATGGAGTCAACGCATTACCACTCGCTCCATTGGCACTAAGGACCCAGCTTAAACAAAAGTGTACTCCTAGGACTACATCTAAGTCCTACATTGTAACACTGTTCTGTTTGTATTAAAGTTTTCAATCAAACAATTTTAATGGCAAATAAGCTGGCGACTCTGCTGGGGAACGTCTTTCTCCTCTTCCGAAAAAGTCGTGTCACAGGCCGACGACGTGAAGGTGGGCTCCTCCCACAAGACGCTGGTCGTGCGCCTCAATCAACAGGCGTACGAGGAGTTCATTTCTGAAGGAAGTGCGAGTCCTTCGAAGCGGCTACCAAAGCCGAAGAAGATCCGCACGGCCTGGGTGTGCAAGGTCGACGCCTCGGGCACCACCACTGAAGGGGATGCAGCAATCCAGCCTTTCCTTCCTGCTGACGTTCTCAGCAACCAAGGTGCGCCCGCCGATGCAGCGCATCTCTTGGGGAAGCGTGCGGCCGACCACGTTCCCCAGCTATCTCCCTCTCAGGCGAGGAAGATACGTCGACGGAGCAGGGGCGCAGCCAATGCCCCGTGCATCACCTCTGATGCGTCACAAAAAGCCTCTGTCTTTGACAGACTCACTCGCTGTAATGGCGAGAAGAATTTGGATGCTGAGTACTATGCACCCCAGCGGGCTGGTACGAAGAAATCCAAGGCGGCACGGGCCATGCGCCATAAACGTGCTATGCCAGCAGCCGGCCAGAGGCACGCGCTCGTCATCACGCGCGCTGCCGATGGCAAGCTGTACAAGGTCGACTCAAGTGCTTCTGCACCAACAACGAGTCGATCTTCAAAGTCCTCATCTCGCTTGGGCGCATCTACTGCGTGCACAACCAAGTCGAGAGAGGCAAACTCAGTGGTCTTGAACTCCCACGCCTCCTCTGGTTGTACGTTTGAGGTCCGTTCAAGTCACTTCAAATGTTGTGGTTCCCCCACTACTGATCGTGATGCCTGCTTGGTATTAGATCAGGGGGCGCAGCACTCACCTGACCACCCGGCGTTTGGCCTTGCCATACGTCTGAAGGGGGTGTGAAGGCACCACTCTCCTCCAATGACCTGCGCAACGTGATCACTCACAAGCGCCGGTCAGGAGAGTCGACCAACAAGCACGATGAGCCTCTAACGGGGTATACTTGTGCGGTGGTCACCATCAACTGCTGTTGCAAGACGGCAGCTCCATCAAGACAGTCGGTCTTCCAACAACTGCAATCATCGACACCTCTCCGACGTCGCCTTGGGACAAAGGTGTCAGCTAAAGAGGAGCCAAAGGTTGCTTCATGCAACGTGGTCTCCAACTCCTCATCAATCCGAAAGACGACTGCCAATTCCTCATCTTCATTCAAAAGCCAGCCGAGGAAAACCAAGGCAGCTGTCTCGACCTCTGGAGTGTTTGAAGGCACTCGGTCGAGGAAGAAGTCCTTGGAGGAAGCTGGGGGTAGCCAGACCCTTGTTGAGCCTCCTTCCGAAGACGAAGATGTCCAAAGCACAGCTGCGGCGGATCTTCATCATCAAGGCGAGATAACTCTCCCTGAAGCCCCTCAAAATGAGGATGTCCTCCAGGACACTCTCGGGGGTAGTTCTGGAAATGAAGAGGTCCTTCAAGACGGAGCTGAGGGCAAGCAGACCCTTGCAGATGCGCCTATTGAAGATAAACTCCAGAATATGGCTGGGGGTGGCCCAACACCAGGAGAAGTGACTTCTCCGTATGAGAGTGAGGCCGAAAGCGAAGCCTCAACCAATCCATCCACTCCTGGCCGTGTCAGGACAGTATACATGACTGGGGATGATGTCGAGTCTGATGCGCCGTCACAGGACATAGTCCAGCGCATAGACTCATTGGAGGGAGGACTCAAAACCCTCTCTGCCTCTATGCAAGCACTAACTCAAGCAGTGTTTGAGATGCGGTCGGCCTTGATCAGGACACCTTCAACTGGTCCTGACCCAGGAGCTAATGGGGAGTCGAGTGTGCCCCTCCAACGGGCGCCCTCGGATACAGAAGCACCTCGGACCTCGGAGCCCTCAAACGCTCCAATCCAGATGGTACCTCCTTCCCCGACTCCTAGCTCTACGGAGGATGTGGTCGAAATGATCAAAGACCTGCGGGAGCGCTTCGAGTCCAAGAACAGGCAAGAGGAACGCCAGAAGATGGGCATTCCCCAGCCTTATCCCCTCGAGTGGAACAAGGTGGTTTATCCCCCAAAGTATAAACCATAAACACTCACCCCATACGATGGGAAGGACTCTCCGCGACGGTACCTGACGTACTTCCAGTCACAGACGGGGCATCTTCCGAAGGAGGACGCGCTCCTCACCAGTATCTTTGTCGGGGCCCTGAAAGGAGTGGCGTATGACTGATACTGCAGCCTCCCCGACAATTCCATATCGTCCTTCGACGACCTGACGCGCCTCTTCCTCGACCGCTTCTACGACGGCGGGAAGGACATGACGATGGCATCTCTCATAGAGATACGTCAGAAGGAGAAGAAAACGGTTCGGGCGTTCATCGAACGCTTCCGACAGGCTTGCTTCAGGCTACCTCCAGGCATGCCAGAACATGCGCTCCTCTCAGCTTGCAGCATGAACATGTTGCCTGCAGTAAAGCTCTGGCTCAACTCTACTCCCCCTCCTGACTGGAGCTCCCTGATCATCGAAGCTGAAGCTACAGAAAAGAAGACGGCCAATGCACGTCTTCTGGGTGTCAGCTTCCCCGCCTTTGACGATAAGGGGAAAAAGTCCGCAACTAACAGCTCCGGACGAGAAGCAAAGAGGAAACAGGCATTGACTGTTAATGCCTCAAAAGGCGCATCTGCGCCTACTCAGAAGCCTCCACTGGCACCAAGACCCAAGGAGGTTTATTCATTCAATGATGACGATACCCTGCAACTTTTCGAGATACTGAAGCAGGGTGACAAGATCAAGCTACCGGACCCAAAGCGGCCCGATGAAGTTGGGAAAGTGGACAACCCAAGGTACTGTCACTACTATCGGTTTGTCGGACACCCGACCAAGGACTGCTACGTCCTCAAGAATTACATCCAGCGCATGATCAATGCGGATGTAATCTCCATCGACTATGAAGAGAAGACGGTGTCGGCCAGTGTGGTTTCGCTTCAGTTCGGCACCTTGCCGCCAACTACCACACAAGATGGCGTCGTCCCCATCCCTAAGGCGACAATGGAGGTGGTAAACTTACCACCTACTCGTGACAATGTGAGTGGACTCACCCCGCTCACCACATCTCGAGGAGAGGTCCTCTGGGTTCACCCCGACCTCGTCTCCGAGGTGACTCAATCGGAGGTACGCCCTACCTCCAAATCAAAAGGCAGGAAGATCAAGTCTTGCTGCATAGTCTTTTCTTCAACAGAAGAGGCACTTCCAGTGCAAACACGAGCACAACAGAGCTCCCAATCCGGCAAAGCCGCCGCCGAGGTGGTGCCTCCTAGCACCATCCTTGAAGAGGGTCCATCTAAGCCCTCAGCAGCCAATAAGCAGAAGCAGGTGGAGGCCCGTTTTGACAGACATCTACGAAAGGAGAATGCTTCGGGGCTGTCCAAGCCTCACAACTTCGATATTCTGGCACAATTAGCCAGTACACCTGCGCGCCTGTCTTTGTTCGAGCTCCTGCGTCTTTCTAAAGATTCCCGAGAAGCTCTCTGCGAAGCTCTGAAGAACGCTGAATCCTTTCTCAGTCAGGTCAAGCAGCCTGAAGACCTCCCAACTACTTGTACGCACTGTCATTGTGCGGATGAAGTTATCCCAAACATAACTTTCACCCAACAAGACATGCTGCTCAAGCATCACCGACATAACCACCGCTGTATTATACAGGGTACATTGGCTCGGTCAAGGTGAGCCGGATTCAGATCGATCATGGGTCTTCCCTAAGCATCATCCCGAAGGCACTGCTATCTAAGCTGGGGATCCCGATGTACCGGCTGGCGCCCTCCAATACAACCATCAGTGGCTTCAATGCTAGCAAGAGCGAGCCATTGGGCAAGATCCGACTGAAGTG